>CM061919.1:169969080-170569080 GCA_031002005.1 Vandiemenella viatica
AAAAATTGACCTGGCAGAAGCATACCTTCAAATCCCTTTGGATATCCAGTCCCCGACAATACACAGTCATCAACACTCCCTCTGGCCTCTTCCAACTCAACCGGCTCATGTTCGGCTTGGCCAGTGCTCCAGCGATTTAACGGTATCTCGAACAACTTCTCCAGGATATTCCGGGATGCATCAACTATCTCGACGACATAGTCTTCACGGGACCCTCCGCTGCCGAACACATGACCAACCTCCGCCTACTCTTCCTCCGCCTCCGTGCAGCAGGATTGGAAATACCTTTCCAAGTGTCAATTTTTTCAACAATCCATTTCCTACCTGGGTCACATCATCGCTCAGGAAGGCATTTTCCCCCAGCATTTTCCAATGTGGACGCTATTTCCAACTTACCTCGGCCTCAGGATCTACATCAGTTGAAATCTTTTTTAGGGAAGATTTCATACTACAGAAAATTTATACCCTCAGCAGCACAAGTGGCAGCACCCCTGTACCACCTCTGTCGCAAGAATGTCCCGTTCCGTTGGACCCCAGCTTGCGAGACCGCATTCCACACCCTTAAACAGCAGCTCAAGTCCGCAGCATGCCTCATGCCATACACTCCAAACCTCCCCTTGATACTTGCCACAGATGCATCCGATTACGGTGTGGGGGCAGTTCTGTCTCATAAATTACCAGATGGCACGGAACGCCCCGTAGCTTACATCTCCAAAGCCCTATCGGCTGCTCAGCTTAAATATTCTCAAATCGAGAAAGAGGCGCTAGCTATTGTTTTTGCCTGCTCCAAATTCTATTCCCTTTTATATGGGATTTCTTTTCATCTCATTACCGACCACAAGCCACTCCTATCACTATTTGATCCGTCCACACGTCTGCCTACCAAAACATCCCACCGCATCCAGCGTTGGGCACTATTCCTGTCCCAGTTCAGATATACCATGCATTTCCTTACCACCTCCAGGCATGCCAATGCAGACTCCTTATCCAGACTACCGCAGGGACCAGACCTTGCCTTCGACAAGTCGGAACTTCTGGTGTTCCAGATCGACGATGACATACAAGAAGCACTGAAGACATTTCCAGTCACGGCCTCAAAAGTCGCGGCAGCCACAGGGGAGGACCCCCTCCTCCGTGTCATCCGACACCACATCCAACACGGGTGGCAAACACGTTCCCCTCCACGCCATCATCAAGACCTCAAGTTCTACTACTCCATCCGCCACCAGCTCTCAGTAGTAGAGGGAGTGCTCCTCCGCACAGAACCAAATTCCACCCCGAGGGTCGTCGTTCCGAGATCCCTACAACCGACAATCCTCCAAACTCTCCACCAAGGACACTGGGGAATTGCCCGCACCAAATCCCTTGCCAGACGCCATGTATTCTGGATCGGCCTTACCACGGATGTCACGGAGATGGTGCGGCGCTGTACCATCTGTGCCCAACAACTGCCCCGCCCCCCTCAAAAGTTCCTTTCCTGGCCGGCACCGTCCGGACCCTGGGAACGCATTCACCTCGACTTCGCTGGCCCATTCCTAGGCCACCAGTGGCTCCTAGTGACGGATGCCTTTTCCCACTTCCCATATGTCGTCCGTTGCTCCACAATCACCACAGAGGTCACCATTTCAGCCCTCACGAAGATCTTTTCCATCGAAGGATTACCATACGCTATCGTCACAGATAACGGACCGCAATTTCGAAGTCGGGAATTCCTATCCTTCTGTACCGCCAACAATATCCAACACCTCCTCACCCCGCCCTTCCACCCCCAATCTAACGGGGAGGCGGAACGGCTAGTCAGAACATTCAAAACCCAAATGACCAAATACACCACAAGTCACAAACTCGAAGAGGCATTGACACTCTTCCTCAGTTCCTATCGAACCACTCCAGTGGGGGCCAAAAGCCCGGCGGAATTGCTGCATGGCCGCCAACCTCGCACTCTCCTCCATCTCCTCTTACCCCCGCCCAAAGTACAGGTACCTTCGGGCCCATTCCGTTTCACCCCGGGCTCCCTAGTCTGGGCCCGCGGGTTTGGCTCCCGGGCCGGTTGGCTTCCGGGGGTCATCCAGCGGCCCCGGGGCCGCCAACTGTTCGACGTCAGCCTGGATGGCCGGATAGTGCGACGCCATCGAAACCAACTACGTCCCCGCTACCCCACGGCACCGTCCTCTTCCACCACGGCACGGCCATCCACTTCTTCCTCTCCTTCCCTGCCACCTCCACCACTCCTGCCGTCTAACCGTTGCTCAGGGACAGTTACAGCGCCACCAACGATGCCACAACCTGTCGGTCGCTCCGACACCCTTCAGCCGCAGCCTCTCGACCACCTGCGGGGACCATCTTCAGCACCCCCCCTACAGCCCCCGGCCATCGACGCCGACGAACCGATGCCGTTAGCTCCACGAGTACCTCCACCACAACCTGCACCACGACGCAGGTCGGCACGCATCGCCAGGGGAACAGCTCCGTATTCCCCTGGAGGTAGCCTTCATAGTCTGCTCCAGGGCGCCGCGGCAGACGACGTCGCAGGACGTCGCAGACATCGCTTCCACCCCTCCCCCCCCGGGAGGGAGGTATGTTCAGTCTGCCAGTAAAGGCCCCTGCCAGGCAGACCTCACACACAACGCGCCTGCACGCCGGGATACATATACGACTCTAAACAGGCGCAAAACAAACCAGGAAAACAAATAGAATCATCTAGAAGCTAAGTGGGACTATTTCTTACAGAGGTCGCCGTACTACCACACAACGGAATTCCTGCGCCAGGCCGCCTATATAAGCGTAGCCGGCCGCTCCACCGCCAGTTCCAGCCCGACCGCTGAACCAGCGTCAACTACAGAAGACCACCGGAAGTTCGCGAGAAGTAGAAGCCGTCACTCTACCCCGGATCAGGACCAGGCTGAAATTCTCGACGGTCTTCTGATAACTGTACCCACATTTGTTTATGGTTTACCTGTTGTATTGTGTACCGAGTAATAAACTTTCAAGGAACCGTTAAGTGTAGTTCACTTCAAAAGGAATTCAACCCGAAAACTGCCAGAATTATGAACTATCAAGGCCACGGGTATGCGATAGTTCAAAGTCAAGACAGAGTTTTAAAAAGTTCTTTCTAATTCTTAGATCAATGTTTGAAACTAACAGATTTTTTCATGAAGGCTCCTTTTGCTAGTGCTATTCTGCTTTTATCATCATTCTTGCTTCGGCCATCGGTTATAATTTTGCTTCCCAAGCAGCAGATTTCACTTACTTCTCCTATTGCATCCGATCCTATTTTTATATTTAATCTACTAGTATTGCTATCATTTATGCTACATTTAATCACTTTTGTCTTGTTTTGATTTATATTCAGTTCAAAGTCTTCATTCCGTATTTTTTTCTTGCTATTCAGTAACTTCTCAATATCCTCAGCTCTTTCTACTAACAAGACAATGTCATCAATAAATCGTAGCAAACTGATTTTTTCTCCCTGAACACTTATGCCACATGGAAATTTTTCTTTTATTTCCTTTATTGCTTCTTTTACACACTAGTTGAATATTAACAGGGATAGACTACAACCTTGTCTCTCACCATTTTTAACTGATGCATATCTCTCGTGATTCTCTAATTTTATTATAGCTACTTGATTCTTATATAATTTATAAAGCATTCTTCTATCTCGATGTTTAAGATCTGACTTCTTTTAAATTTTGAACATCTTGTCCCACCCAACATTGTCAAAAGCTTTTTCTAAATCAACAAACGCCAAAAAAGTATCTTTGTTTTTCTTGATCCGCCCTTCAAGTAATAATCTTCAAGCCAAAATTGCATCCCTCGTACCACGATTTTTCCTAAACCTAAACCGATCTTCACCTACTCTCTCTACTACTACCCTTTCCATTCTTCTGTATATTATTCTGGTCAGTAATTTTGAAGCATGTGATGTTAGACTAATGGTGCGATAATTCTCACATTTGTCAGCTTGTGCTTTCTTCGGAAGTGTGAAGATAATATTTTTATTAAAATCAGTTGGAATTTCGCCTGTTTCATAACTTTTTGATATCAGCTTGAATAATCTTTCGATTCCTTCTTCTCCTAGGGATTTAAGATGTTCTGCAGGGATCTCATCAATTCCAACTGCCTTATTTGCTTTCAAGTCACTCAAAGCTCTATTAAATTCTGTTCTCAATACAGGATCTAATAAATCATCAATGTCGACATCACCCTCCTTTTCCACTACGCTATTGTTACAGTCGTCCGCATCATAAAGTTTCTCAATGTATTCGTTCCATCAGTTAGCTTTATCGTCTGAGCTAGTTCTCTTTAAATTCCACGTTTCTGAGATTGCTGCTAACATTGCACTCTATGGCTGAGGCCGAGAACTTTTCGAACAAGACATTATAATAAGAAAATAGGTGTATTTTTTGTCGAATTTTGCAATCATTGCATCAGAGCAATTAAGTAGTGAACGTCCTTACTCTTTAACGATGTAAAAAGCAACTGTAGCAATTTCTATTATCGTGATTGAACCTGCATTACGCCGGGTCGGACGAAGCCGTGCGAGTGTCAGTCAGCCTTGAACAGCGCTGCGTGAGTCACCGTCGGCCTTGTGTCCACTGCCCACCTGCTGGACACAGGGGGTCATTACTCTTCACCGCCTAGTCGACAGCCATATGTGATTCCTCCACATTCTCCCTTTCTACCGCCTTAAATCCCCGGCGTTGGCTCAAGTACTTGCGGCACCAAGATGACTGTCACGGAATTACGTGGTTCGAGCCCCGTTTGTGGAAAAAGTTTCACAATTCGTGAATAGACCAGCTCAGCGAGGTAGGCGGCATTATGGTTCAAATTACTAGACTGTGTACCAAGGTCCTGGACTAAATCTCAAATCTCTAGCATGCGATGCAGTTGACAGTGATCTGTCTATCGGACGATGAAGTTAAATTTTGTGGCTCCGTGGGCGTCTTTCGGAATGGTAGGCCTGAATGGACTAATAACGGGTTTCATTCATCCCTTCCCTCACCTTCATACACAGAACAAAAACAAGACACTGCACTTAACAACACTCAATAAAACTCGCACATGCGGAGAAAATAAATTGACCACCCTATTTTTAAGATTGCCCCTACAGCAGGTCTAAACGAATCTTAGGTTTCAAGATCATATTGGCAGTAGTACCATCTAAGGCAATTGGTGTCTCGATTACTACCTCGTAAATCATTCATTCCATTGGGATATTACTAATACTATAGCAGTCTGCCATTTTTTGACTTCTCATTATTGTTGAAGATATTCAATAGCATTACTTCTTAATGTGCATTGTTACAACTGTGTCTGAAATTTCCTTTAGTTTTGAAGAATGTTACATTTCATTGTAGATTATAGGCATTCTCTCTGGCAGCTGATAACAAAATTAATCGGATACAGGAATTAGACGATATCAGTATCTGATTTAGAACACGTTTAAATCAGCACAAATGCTTAACATACGATACCGTTTGGAGACCGGAATTTATCTAACTTTTAAGGAACTAAGGTGCAAGGTGTGTAGATTTATCCTGGGTGGTATAGCTATCAATAGATAAAAGTTTTACTTGATAAACTACTTCCATTTTATAATCATCAACTACTGTGGCACCGAGTTCTTTAATTGATTAATAAATAGCAAATTCATTGGTTTCAGAAGTTCAGAAATGCTCTTTACAATCTATCTGGCTCTCCAACTGCTCTCTGTACGCGTCTTCAAAACTACTAATTTTTGCGACTGCAGTTAAACGATCCATTCAACTCTCAGAAACTCTCGTTTCAGCAATACAGCATTAATCCCCATAGAACCAAAACTGATTTATAAAGTAGAATATATAGTAAGAGCATTGTTTCCTGACACCCGTTTTCCTTTAACCATCTTGGTTTGGTTGTAACCTTTTTCTGCCATTCAAGTCTTGTCTTCGTTGGTAGCTTCAATGTCGATTGAAACCGTGATTTCGACAATGGTAGGGATCTTCTCAAGACAAGGTTATAAACGTGAGAGTTCAGATATCGCATACACAGATTCTAATTCATACGTGCCTAAAACATATTCAGAGATTTTTCAGTAACCCCGAGAAAGAAGCTACAGTGGTATAACAGCAGATCATGAAAATTTCAGCTCAAAGCTAACGTGTCCATCGCGAAAAGAAGAAAGTTGTCACAAAACAAGTATGGCTCCTCGTGAAACGGCGTCAACGTCCTTGTCATACGCTCAGAGAAATTTTTCCAGTCCAAAAACGAGTGTCATGTGGAATCATCTTACCGAAACTTAGTACCATGTCTGATCGTTAGCATCTACCCACTCTTCCGCTTCCCTTCTGCCTCTAACGACGTCGATCCTGCTCAGAGCACTTTGTGGGCAGATACCAAGAGGACGCCCAGGAATTCCCATCACCGTATTAGCTACGCTTCCCTGAGAAGTCCAAGAAAGTAAAGGATCAGACAGGGTTCCTTGTTACTTAATAGTTTTATGCCATAAACGGGTATAATCTCTATATATGAAACTCAAATGTATTTTTTTTAAAAGAATTTTAATTTTAGTTTTGTTACGATAATTTCGACAAATTTTCCATTTTCTTGAATAGCATCTGACTTCATCGTTAAAGAAAGATTTTAAGATTGACAATTAAGATAGACTGCCTTTTCCACACCTATCTTAAAACCATATCAATTCCTCGGTTCCTTTTTAGAGCTGCTTTCCCAACGGAAAACGGAGTCCTATTTCTGATGCTCAGCTGTCTATTCATCCGTCACTTAAACAGAATAGGTTAGAGATTTAAAATTTGCACGTACTACAATCAAAATGGTATTATCCATCAACTTAAAATTTTTCCCCCATATCTATAATATCTATCAGATTCAAGCATCAGTTTCGTTTACCGTACGATACTGATACTTGAACTTCATTTACGTGAAGACAGTTTCACAATATTATCCAACCGTTTGGAAATAGGATACAGGTTCTATTAAATCAGTTGTAAATCCTGCAGTCTATTTATTTTCTTACGTCCAAGAACGTTGTTATAACGTAAGACTTGTGTTTAGGAGAACATTGGTATTAGAAGCTGAAATGACATGTACGAAATACCTCCTTTGCTATCTTCGCTCACCTTCTTTCACTATTTGGCATAGTAGAGTTACATTGGCATGTAAAACTTAAGGTCGAGATAGATAAAGTATCATAACATATTAACAACTCGGTAGAAATTAATGAAATTGCAGGAGCATATTCACACAAGTCTCCCACATGTGCGCAGAAAGCTGAAAGTTACATGGCCAAAGTCAGCACGACTATAGCTCATAATGTGTCTGGCCCCTCAACACGAAGCAGTTGAAGGAATAGGATAAGACAGTGTGTCAACTGTCAATCAGCGAGCTGTTACGGTGCACTGTGATAGTGTTATTCATTATAATATGGCCTGAATACAACATCTGGGTGACTCAAAACAGGAAAAATAGTAGGGAAACTGGAAGAAGGGCGAAATGTGACGAGTGCTACCCAGGATTTTGGTATTGCTCACATCATTGTTTCACGTGCACGGAGAGCATTTCGAACCGCAGGTACTACTACCGGAAGAAGAAGAGGAGGTGGTCGACCACGTTCAACTACAGCAGGAGATGACCCCTACACCGAGCAACAGGCAAGAAGGGAACCACCTCAAGCAGTGGGTGCAATTCTAACCACGTTTGATGGGACTGCAACGCACGCTGTCTCACGCTCCATCGTGGAACGGCGACTGCGTGGGACTGGTCTTTTTGCCGACAACCATTACCTGGTGTTCCATTGCCACCCACACATCGGCGAAACCATTTGTGATGGCGCGAAGAGTATCAGGACTAGACAGATGAGGAGTGGGATCGCGTGCTCTTCTCAGACGAGAGCAGATTCAGTCTGAGTAGCGTTTCTGGACGTACTCTAGTCTGGCGAGAGGCGAGGACACGTAACGTGCACAAGAACATTGTCAAACATGATCGTTTTGGTGGTCCTAGTGTTATGGTGTGCGGAGGAATTATGTTGAATCGGCGTACCGACCTCCAAATCATTGAACGTGGTACAGTCAGCGTTTAAAGTTATTATGGCACTGTACTCCTATCTCACGTGCGTCTTTTCAGGGGTTTATTCGGCCCTGATTTAATTTTTATGGATGATAATGCGCGATCACATAGAACAGTGCAAGTGGAGGAGCTCTTGCAACGAGAGGATATTCGATGAATGGACTAGCCTGCTCATTCCCCCGACTTAAATCCGATCGAGCACGTGTGCGATACGTTGGAAACAGTTATGCACTAACGACTTCTGTCAATAACGCAGGTGGGGGAATAGAAAGTTCTACCATAAGAACTCCTCACCAAACTTGTAGCCAGCATGGAAACACATTACAGAGCATTGCTGTCTGTGGTGATTACACACCTTTTAGGAACCATATACCTCCTTTTTGTAATGTCAAGGAGACCATCACGAGTCGTAGTGATTTCAGTGCAGCTTATTGTCTCTGAATAAAAGTGTCAATTCTCTTTGTCTCGTCACGTATTTCTTTCAGTTGCCTTCTGTTCCATACTGTAGTGGTTCTTTTTCGCTGTAGTTCAAGTTTCATTAAGCTATGTTACTTGACAAGGTCAGAATTTGTATTTCTTAAGTTTTGCACATCGGTGTATTGTTATGAGAACCTCAAAAGCTATGTTGAATGCCTGGCAGGGAATTTCTCTTCTTAGTGGAATGTATCAGACAGCTCTGCAATTGCTATACAACTTCTTTCATGACGTAGCAAGATATTCCCATTATTGCAGTGACGCGTAGCATTTCATGGCGACAACTGCAGACATCTGAGATAGCTATGTCCATAACTGCGAAGACAGAATCTGCTGCAGAATCTGCCGCAGAATGTCAGCCCTAAGGGAGCGTGCACAAACTACGTGGCGCGGTCCAGGGGGGGGGCGAGGGGTTGGCTGGAAGGCTACGTGGGGGGAGGGGGGGGGGTTCCAAGCCAGGTGACGTAGTTTTCCGTTCAGAACACTTTTTACAGTTAAATGAGGAACAGAACTCACAACAGCGTGTGAATATTTATTTTCCTCAGTTAATTATCTCCGTATGTAATTTAAAATAGTCTGACAAGTGAAAACAGTGCAAAGTGTCTTCTGGAATCAAAAGGGAAAAAAGCTACGTGCTACGTGGGGGGGGTTCACAGGAGGCCAAAATGGAGCTACGTGGTTTATGCATCGCTCCCTAAAAGGTGACTTAAAAGCTGACTCCGTCTTTTTGCGACTGCCATGAACGTGTATTGTAGTGTGTTGTGTTTTTGATCCAATCCATTGTGTTCCTCTGGCTTGTAATTCTTCGACAGCAAAATCTTCTCTCATACCCGGAAGCAGACGGCGTCCTAGGGAATTTGCAGTGTTTATGGAGCCTCTGGGTCGAGGGTCAACCTGCGGACGTTTTCTCACGGCTGCAGATCGAACAGGATTCCCGAAAACGACTGACATGCGTGACGTGGAGAGTGTAGGGAGTCCCGGCCAGTCATGCATGTTAATCACGGAGCAACAGGTAGCAGCGTGAGAACTGACCGCAAGTCAACAGGTTCGACGACCACGCCAGCTGTAACAACGCGCGAGCAGGTCTTGTTTTTGTTTGTGTGCGAGCGGGTAATCAGCACGTACCGCACATCCATCAGCTGAGATTACGTTTCCGTTTCGCTCACCGCGAATTGCGCAATCTTTCGCGGTCCATTGGCCCTTCCTTTCGTTCGCCGCCAATTTTTGCTGCCTCGAAAATATTCCCAGGTGCAGACAAAACGTAATAACTGCGGGAACATTCGGCGTGGAACCTTGACATCGCCTTTAAGTTTGAGAACGCTATATACTCTTCTCAGCTCCGTGATATTATCTCAGCATTTCAGAATGGATAAAATTAATTATATTTTTTTCTATCACTGCATTTTTGGACAGTTCACGTAGCGCTTTGTGTTTAATTACTTCTTCATTAATTATTTATTTGAAATGATTTCTCTTGGAGATTTTCCTCGGTCTGTTACTTCGAATTTTTGGTCAGTCATTTTACTTACTGTGTCATTTCCAATATCCTCCTGCTATTCTTTCCTGTTCGTTTCTTTCCGGTGTCCAGAACATTCGGATCCTTCCAATATAACCACATCAGATCTTTGTTAGTCCTTTTAGATCTGAGGACAGTAGAACGCTTCCCGCAAGCTTGGTCTTACAGCTCCCCTCATATTTACAAGCTGGCTAGTCCCTAAATACCTATTATTTATTGTGCGGTAGTTAATTTTTTTTTTTTTTTTTTTTTATTTATTTTTTTTTTTACTTATTGCTCTACGCCTCGTCGACGACTAAGGTCATTAGAGGTGGGATGTGACTGGAGACAGGGAACGGGAAGGAATACGGCCATGGCCTTTTTGAAGGAAGCATCTTGGAATTCGCCTGGAGAGATTTGGGGAAACCATGGAAAACCCAAATCTGGATGCCCGGACGGGGAATCACATCCTCCCGAATGCGAAGCCAGAACGTTAACCGTTCACCCACCATGCTCGGTTTTATTTTGCGTTCCCGGTTGTTAGTCATAACTTTTGTTTTGGAAACATTCATGCGCTTGCTGACTGACAGTCAGAGGCAAGGTCAGTAATTAAAGTTTCAACCTTGCCAGTGTCGTTGACCTAAAGTGGAACGTCATTTACGAATCTCAAGTTATTTAGTCTTCTGCCATCGGTTCCAGTTCCTTTATCTGCCAATTCTGCTTCTGAGTTTTCAGTCTAGCAACGGACATTATTGTCAAGGAAAAACTAAACTTTGGTAAAGCGGTGGAGTCTGGCATTAGGTACATCTCCTAGATTCGAGTGCCATCTAGATTGGAAATGCAGGTCTCTCAAATTGCATTTGAATCCAATTTAAATGCGATGGATGCAGCCCGTGCTCCGGTGCCAATTTTCCTAGTCATCTAATTATCCCTTTCTTATCATATCTATTATTCCAATAAGGTGTTTTTTTGTCATTATCTCCCTTCATAACTAACCGAAATCGATAAATGAGGTATCATTTTAAACATTAAGTATCCACTTTGATCATATTTTAACAAAGTAATTTTTTTCCAAATTCGACTATTAAAGGGCCAAAAGTCAATATTTACAAATTGCTGTTTTTTTGCGTCATAAGCCATTTATCTCCTTGGATGCCTAACCGAAATCGATAAATAAAGTATCATTTTGAAGATTAATATCTCCGCATGGGTGAAGTCATATTAAGAAAGAATTTTTTCGGAATTCGACCCTTAAGGGACAAAATTAGCATTATTTCCGTAACTTTTTTTTATCATGAGCCGTTTATCTCCCTTGATATCTAACCAAAATAGATAAATAAGGTATCATTTTAAAGATTAAGTTCTGTGCTTTGGTCACATCATATACTAAGAAAGGATTTTTTCGGAATTCGACACAAGGCTAAAGTATCATTATTTCCATAACGTGTTATTTTGTTACGAGCCATTTATTCCCTTGACACCAAACCGAAATCGATAAATGAAGTATCATTTAAAAGATTAATGTCTCCACTCAGGCAACATTATAAATTGAGAACGAAATTTTTCAGAATTTAACATTTAAAGGGCAAAAGTAATAACTGTGAAAGTCGCGTGCATGAGACAGTTTAGAGCTAGATAGCAGAAATACATATCACAGAGATATTAATAAACTGCTTAACTGGTGTTGATTTATGTTACGTACCTATTAAAATAAACAAATAAACAATTGAAACAAATGAGGCGGTTTTTCTTTCATCTTATTAGAAACCACCAACCTTACTATCCATCGTATACACGAAATTTTCGCGCGGGTCATCCAGTTACTTTTTATTACTATTACCTCATATACTTAAAGCGTTAAATTTCTCCACCTATCTACTTTTGCTAATTTTGAATTTTAATCTTAAATTTTCAGCGTTTTTGGTAAATTATTCATCACTTCCCTTGGTAATTTATTCCAATCCCTTGATAGGAAATACAGATGTTTTCTTCCACCGTTCCAATTATATGGTCCGGAAATACCTTCATATGTTCCACCTTTAATTTTCATTGCAGATATTCTGTGTTTTGAGAGTGGTTGTGTGTGTTTTATGTTTTTGATTGTGCGTTTAGTGTGAGTGTTTTTTTGTGGGTTTTTTTATGGTTTGTGTATTTTTGTATGTTTGTATATGTTTCGCGTTGTGTGTGTGTGTTTATGTGTTTTCTGTTGTGGGTTGTGTGTGTGAGAGAGAGAGTTTAGAGCCTGTAGATTTTGTGTGTGTGTGTGTGTGTGTGTGTTTGTTTTCTAGTTCAGGTAACAGACAGCACATGTCAACAACTCTAGTCTGCTTCAGAGGGTGTGGTAACTGGTTGATTTTTCATACACTTCTTGGCGTTGCCGAAGGCAGCGATACGTCCCCAATTTGACACCCACGACCAATCGTTACGACACAGTTGTTCGCAGGCAGCCAATTGAGCCCTGACAGAAGCCTCACTCGATTTCACCAGCAGGTAATTCCCTTGTCGCCAATCTGTCGCCTCCAGTGTCCACTGATTTGCATTTGGGTCATTTGTTGCCTCGTCCAGCTGTCACTTGCAGACAGATTTACAGAAGCAGCTGTCGTGATGTGAACCGACTTGAGTGACCAACAAGATGGAGTAACCTCGTTTGGTTGACGGTGAGGCAAGAGCTGTCAGCTATTGAAGGCAGTCAGAGACTCCCTTATGAAGTAGCCAGAACATGCTCTAGTAAGTGAATACCTGGTTACCTCGAATTATACAAGACAGCCGATGTATTAATTCACTCCCCATACATGGCCCTGTTGTATATATTTAGGCCCGAAATACACCAGACTTTGGATTGTCAGCTGCATCAGTATCTTCGTCGGCTTTCAAACCTAGCACGAATAACAACTCTAATACCGAAACTATAAAATATAAATAGACAAAATAACACAAAGAAAATAAGTTCTGTGCAGAACTCTAATATTTTTAACCTTTATGAAAAAAGAATACATGTAAAAGGTTGTGTAGTTAAAGTTATTATGACAGCAGGAGCATCTTTTAAAATTATGATCATCACTTCATTATTAATACCAATTGCCTTCTGTTTCTGTCAATTATGTAGGTCTACTTTTAAGCTTAATATCTAGGATGTTTTGTTTAATTGTTATTGATCTTACTGCATGAGAACACTCTACATTGTTAATGGTGACTCGTACGAAGGATTTCGATGTTAAACTTGGTGCCCCCTGGAGTTTTCCTTCGGAAGATTAGGTCTGAATATGCAGGGACCCAGTGTCGCCTTCTCCCTTCTTTCATCTCTCGTCCACAGTACACATTACCGAATTTCTTTGGGCTTTACAGCTTATCAGTATCGTTAGAGCCGGGAGAAGACTGGAGTATAGTAAAAAAAAGGCCAGGGCCGAATTGCTTCCCGTTCCTTGTCCCCAGTCCCCTCCCGCCTCTAATAAACTTAGGGGCCGTCCATAAATTACGTGAGGTGAAATAGGGGGGGTCCGGCAAAATCTCACCAAATCTCACCAAGGGGGGGGGGGGGTTACGGAAATCTCACGTGAGGTTTCGGAAAAATTGTCTGACTGTAGAGCTAAAAAAAGTCTACAAATGACGCGAAGCTCGTCGAAAAGCGGGGGCTTTTGGAACGGTGAGACCTAAAAAAAAAAAAGGTTTCAAAAAGTTGCGAGGCGATTTCTAGGGGGGCGGTCTTACGAACCAGACCTCACCAGATGGGGGGGGGGGGTCCGGAAATCCGGAAAAATACATCATGTAATTTATGGATGGCCCCTTAGCCGTCGACGAGGCGTAAAGCAATAAGTAATTAAAAAAAGGTATAGTAACAGGAAAGAAATGAGCCATGACCTTTGCTGAAGGAAGCATCCCGGCATTTGCCTGAAGTGAATTTTGGAAGCCATATCAAACCGAAACCAGGATGGCCGGATGGGAATTTGGAACCGTGTCCTCCCGAATGCTTAACCAGAGCGTTACCAATCTCCCATCACGTTCGGTAAAAAGGAGGTTTGGCTATATGTCTACTTTTTTTTTTCTTTTTTCTCAAGTATATTCACAAAATCAGTTTTGTTGGCAAACATATAGTGCGCTCCTAAAAAGAGTTTACTACTTTGAAAATTCTAAGACAACTAGGAGAATCTAAATATTTACCGTATTCGCTGCAAAATTACTCTCAACTGTTGTCTTAGTGTTCGTACGGCGAATCCAAAACACATACGGAAAACCACGAACACCAGTGAAAGTAGACACTTGCCGCTGAGATCTCATATCACTGAATTTGATGCTTCGGCACTAAGTCAGTATTTTTATTTGATGGCTCGCGAGAAAATTTCTTGAATGATCCACGATTAATAACGAGGTTGGTGGTTTGTAGTAGGATGAAATGAGAACCAGCTAATTGGTAGTAATTGTTATTTGTCAACTGAAATAGGTACTGTACGTAGCAAAGCACTTCCAACGTCTTACGAAACAATTAGAAATTACAAAATGTTTCCTTACCAGAAACAAAAATATCCGAGAAGCTCCTTGCTCCAAACAACACACTCGGTTTGTCAATATCTCAGTGGTATGTGGTGCTGCTATCTAGCGGTAATGCGATCACTCCTTATCGACGCCAGCGCAGCCTAGCAGCTTGACTCTGAACTATCGCATACCCGTGACCTTGATAGTTCACAATTTTTCTATTTCCGTGTTGAATTTCTAAAAATTCCTTTTCGTAATTAATGATGTTGCCAAAGCAGAGAACTTAATCTTTATTACGATACCTTATTTATCGATTTTTGTTAAGTATGAAGGGAGAAATATGATTCGTCGCAAACAACACCGTTTAGAAATTGTGTGTATGGTGTGCTTTCAAAGTTATAAAATTCTGGTTAAATTACACTTTGTATGAGTGCTCTCGCTAAAACGTGCAGCCTTGCTGAGTTCACTGATCCTTTGCCAAGGCACGTACACCATTTGCAGACAATCGAAAGCTTACAGTAGAGAATACAAGAAAATCGAGATACCAGCTGCATTTGATATTTGGGCAGCATTCGTTTCTGTAATGCGAGATACATGAATCTGTGATTCGACCTCAGTTTCCAGGTTCTTTTCAAGTCACCTCTCTAAACTTGCAAACAAAATGAAAATATTTTAAACGAATTTTCTTAATTTATTTGTCATTATATGACAAATATTTTGGATGTACGGTGTCCTTCATTTCGAGTTGTATTGTTGAAGGTATCATATTCAGAACCTCGCCTAATACTATGTGCATTGTCGTCTTTAGGCTGCACAACTTTTTTCTTTTTTCTCCAGGCTCTATCTGGTTTCATTGAGCGCCTGTGTGGCGGTTCTATACCGACCGAATGAGATAGGCACAAAAGCTGAGCACCCAGCAGACCTGGTATTGGCGTCTCGTATTGCGTCAGCTCAATACATCCTCCGTCTGACGTGTCAGTTGCTGTCAGAACAGGAAGAGGGCGTAGAGTTTCTGATAAAAAGGGAAGATTCCTCTGGCGCTGAGAAGATAAAAAGTGCCTACGTGACCCAATTCGCTATACTATAACCGCATTCTGTACGAGTTGAGAACAATGGTACAAAATCATGACAGACAAGCATCAGTGAAAAACCGAACCCTGTTGATATGCGGTAATTTTGTATTCTTGCATTCGGCATGACGCGGCTTCAATTCCCGTTAAGGGCTCCTTCAAAAAAGACCGTGAATGATTTCCCGCCCACAGTTCTATCAGCTCTGATTACCTTGATGAACCGCGAAGCACTGATTAAAATACGTTGACATATGGCTATAGTTGATCTCCAATGATATTTAACCTATTATATAGCGGAATCAATGAAGAATGTCAAAATAAAATCTGAATGAGGTGAAACTTTTTATTTAGGGCTTGTCGCCCATGCCGAAGTCATTTAAGACATAAAAGGATTTTGGACAAAAAAAGGAAGGAATTCAGCCATTCGCAATAAATAATTCCGGGAAAGCTAATAGAAACCGAAATCTGGATTACGGAATGGGGGTTCGAACCCTCGTCCTCCCAAATGCTAGTTCCCAGTGTTGTTCAGGGCGAAAGTGGTGCACTTTTCTGAAGACATTCTCATATTCACAGAGAGGACTGACAACGTAGAAAAATAGCTGAGCGGAATGACACTAAGAGAGAACTTTGGCTGAATATAAACAAAAACGAATGTGTGGTCTTAGTTCAGCTCAATGGTTACACTAACAGAATACTAAAAATCCAAACTCGAACTCATCTGGTAGTAAAAGCTAGAGGATAATTTTGTTAAACAGAAGCGATTGTTACCATTGATAGAAGCAAATATGATATCAAAAACAAAAGAAGTGATTTTTAAAAGGAGAACACTATCAATATGAAACAATTACAGAAGAATGCAAAGAAGTTTTCGAAACTGAATCTATAGACTCCAGACCTTTATGACAGTATGTTTTAACTCTGGTGGTCTTAGAATGAAGTAAAATTGTTCATTCGAAATGTCATGCTATGCAAAAAATATTAAGATTAAATGAAGACATGAAGTACTAAATTATCATGTTCAGGAGTTGACAAACAAAAATGAGGATCTGTAAAATAATTTAAAAACTATGAGAAATAAGCTGGATGGTCAGATTTTATGATGCAGGCTTGGTTACTTTAATAACTAACGCGACAGTTGAAGGAAGGAAAGGAGAAGGAGAAGAAATATTGAAACTTGTGGTGTAATCAAGCATGCTTGGATAAATGAAAAGTGAGTGATTTACCCGTCGGTAATAAACAAATTGAAAGACATTGCGCAAGACATATAACTTGTAAGATATCTCAACACAAGCGAACAGTTTTTTCGGAAAACACAAAAGCCGTAGGCCTAACAACATGTGATTAGTAACGTCCTGAGCAGCGATTATAGCAAGTGATGCTTTTAACGAAGTTTTGAATGAAGAGCACTAAAAAAATGTTCCTCCACCCTAGGGATTCCAAGCGGGAAGGTAAAAAAGAGGCGGTCATTTCGCAAGGCAGGAACCGCACAACCATACGTTGAGTAAAAAAAAAAATTCACCTTTTAGAGAAACTGTTTTACATGTCCCCCAATGGGTGAAAAGAAACATGTGGATGAGACGTTGGTTAACACTGAGCGTGAATAACCACGCTGGACTTCTTTAACATCCTGGAGAACTACCGAAAATACGTGGCCGTGAATAGTTCATACGAGGATCATGTCAACACTAAAAGCTAATTCCTCTTCATGTGGAATCACAGTTAGTTCTGAAAACTCGTCGAAGTTGCTAGCATTTTATTATATTATAAAGTAATAAGTGACGTTTTAATTACAATTTAACCGGCCTATATTAGGAGGGAAGAAGAGGATTTGTCAGTTGTTGCACGTGAAATATTTATTTTACTGTTACAACGTGATTAGAAAAAGAAGAATAAATCATGCTGGCGGTTGACCAGTCTTTTCAAAAGTAGGAAGTGGTGTGGTGAGACAGAATTAATGTCTGATCTTAAAGCTGAATTGTAATACAGGCACTTTCATATTCTTTCTGATTGAAAGATGTAGATTTCGATTTTTTATTGTATTGTGTCGGTCGAATTTTTTTAAAAGATGATACGTCTTTTAGAAAAGCTAAATTTTCAGCAGAATGATAATTAGTCACTCTGAGAAATTTAGCTATTGGGGGATTCGTATACCAGATGTCAACAAAGATTTCATGTTCTTCTTCATATCTCGCAATTTCACTTCTAAAAGCTTACTAATTTCCCTCCAATTCTTCAATTTGTTTTTATATACACAGTTCGTAGAGTCCCATAAACATTTCCGTTCACGATAAAAACCTACCAGTTTTAATATGGTCTCTTTATTCCATTCCATACTCCAGTATTTTTTTTAACAGAATAATAAGAAATTCATAAACAAAAACCCGGTCGACAAAGCAAATAACAAAATAATGAACCAACGTTCGTTTGGCGTCTACACCAGCTCCAACCCTTTGATGTTACCGCCAGTAGTCCGCACTTCAACCGAGGCCAAACGCTTCGTTGTCTCCGATTTGCCTCCCGTACACACTAATAAGTACACCATTCGTTGGCCGTGATTTGCTTAGTGTAGACGCCTTTAAACGAAGAAACGGCAGACGATGGAGTTGGGGAACGCATACGGCCCGACACAGCAGGGATTCTTGGACGACAGAGGTGGGGCAGCGCCGTTACCATTGCCCGGCCCATTTGACCATGAAACGAATAACTCCAAGGAAACATAGACCAAGCCGTAATATTATTCATTCGCTAATAAAACTCAGTTCACTAGAAACGACAGTACAGTCGCACGCCCTTTCACTGTCAATGATGCCTAAGTAATTTCTCTTGCTCTACCTACATTTTAATCCATGATTAACCAAGAATTAAGTGTTGTTGTCTTTGTTCGATTTGTTAAAATTAAAATAAATAATTGTTTGTGAATTACATTAACCGTTTTTTCCCTTGTGTTCTTCTTAGTACAATTATCCTTGCAGATCAGTTTTCATATCGGTACTATTAATTGAAGATGCAGGTTGTAAGAGGTATGTTGGGATGAAAAGGTTGGCGCAAAATAGGAAGGGATTAAGAATAGCATCAAACCAGTTGCGAGACTGATAACTGATCAAAAATATTGATGGTTACATTCAGAAGGAATTCTTTGATTAGTATTAATAACTTACGTAAAATTAAATTTCCCACCGACGGAGAACGAAACCGTTTCAGCCTATAAAGGAGATAATTGACGATGTAGGTTGTAATGGGTATGTGGAGACGAAGAGAGAGAGGATAAATGGAGCTAAAGGACTGCAGCAAATCAGCCGAGAGACAATTACAATATAAAAAAGGAAATTCCTCAGTGCATGCATTGTATTACTTTCTCTTTCCCTTTCCCTAAGGCTCCCACATACAAAAACCGAACTCTCTTTAAGCAGAGGAATTTCTACTACCATCCATGTACTTAATGTTGATGTCAGAGCAAATGAAATGATTGCTACTAAAAATTTCTTAAATCCGTGTGTTATATTGTAGTTGTTGTTTTTAGTGCTTCAGAACGCGTTAACGTCTGGATTATTAGCGCTATACATGTGTTATAACATTGCTTAACCTTCATGATCGTTACAATACTCATTACAATACAGAAGCACTAAAAAATTGAAAACTGTTTTCGAGTGTGTGCTGGCAACCACTTAATTGCTGTTGAGCATTAAATAGTAGAACTATTAGCACTAACATATAACATATTTATTTGAATTAAATTATATTTGCATATCATTTGTCATTAGAGCCTTTTTATCAAATTAAAATATATGAATACGTACCAGCAATTGCAAAAAAAAATATTATTTAGTTGCCTACGGTTAAAACTGATTAAAAAAATTAATTTACACTTGTGACGCAAACAGATAACCCATTGTACATGATGCACTCGCTTTACGTTTTCTATAAATATTACTATTTTCATTCAAGACTTACAGCAGAATAAATCGTCCTAATAACAGGTAATGTAGCAAAGAATATTAATTCAATAGTATGGACGATCGGTATAGCGTTGAAAACACTTCCCTATTACACTTAGTTGGACACTGTGGTTTCCTGAAACACTACTTTGCTCACTTATTCGTAATTCAGTCCAAAACATTGTAGCAGACTACTCAGATACACAAGCTGGCAGTTACACTAACGTTATGAACTAAATATAATATTTGATTAATGCTATATTATGTCTGGAAATCAGATTGAAAAGATGTAAAGACTACCATGTTCTCCTCCAAACGATGTTGAAATTTGCGCTAATGATACAGCGTTTTTGTTGGTTTACAGAATTAGAGGAAATGAGCGGTTTTTATGTCTCGTCCCAGAAGTCATTCGTGAATTCTAAGAACTACCTGCGACCCTGAGAATGGTTCTTACAGTTATGTGAATGCAAACAGTTAACTGTGTCAACGACAAGGTGTGTGAGAGAAGACGCGTTACCGCTTAAATGTCCTGATCTTCAATTGCGTTCGATTCGACAAATTTTAGCTTCCGTATCTTAAGGTTTACTAAATGTCAGGTTGGTATCTTGAAAGTTGTGATCTAATGAATGAAGACAAGTCCTCATGCCCGAAGAAACAAAACTACATGTAGTTCTAGATACGGACAACTAGTAGTTAGTTCAAGACTGAACAATTCTTCTTCTATTGATTCTGCTAGCAAAAACTTGCCATTTCTTTCAGTTAAAGAAAGAAATTATATATGGAAAGCAACCTCTTTGCTCACCACTCATTTAAGGGAGACGCATGAAATATTCTCTTCGCCTTGAATACGCACCACGCACAAGTTGACATTAATAAACGAACTTCACAAGAATCCACAAATTTTATTCCGTTTCAACTTAAATTTGTACAAAAACTAACGGACTGAGGTCATGGGCAGACGATTCCACACGACGCTATAAAGGAAGGAATCACAGAAGGGTTGAGACTAGCAAATACCTTTATCATAAATCCAATCGGATTTCTGGCTGCACACTTTCCCTTAATCATTCACGAAAACATCAGTATCGGTCTTTCATGTAGGCAAAACTGGTGGGTGAGTGGTTATCGATCGGGCCCAGCTTTGGGGAGGGTCCGGTTTCGATTTCCGGTTCGGCCAACCAGATTTCCCAAAATGACTCCAGGCAAAAAACAGGATGGTTCCTTCGTATGGGTTATGGCAAATTTTCTTCCTATTCATTCGTGGCTCTAACAGCCTAGTAATCGGTAAGTCACCAAGCCATAGTTAAAAAAAGAAACCAAAACCTATTATGTATGCCTCTAAAGTTTAATTCCAGTTCCTTAAAAAGAAATGTTCTTTTAGTTCTAACGGTCGTGATGTAGATTCATCGTAAAGCTAATACGCAAGAAAGTGATTAATGGATTAAAAACTTAATCGCCTTTGTTTAGGTTCACGTGCTATCGCTTTGGGAAATGACAATACATCTGCATAAATAATTTCACTAATTGATTATGGCAGCATTACTTGTATAGCCTCTCCTTCACAAATATTCTTCAGTTAACTTTCTAGCTATGAAAGTTTCTTCATGACACTTGTCACACATACCTAAAAGGACAGAACGAATTGAAGAGTATACCTCTATTCCTATTTAATAAAGAATGTAAAAAAAAAAAAAAAACGAATTTTTCAATTAGCTATTCGACATCTCACTTGATGGGATACATAAAAAATAATTTTGTAATATCATCATTTTTTTTCCTTGGTTAGAGGTGATGTAATTATTTTTAAGTATTTTTCTACGGCTCTGTATTTCTGTCAGTAAAATACATCTTCCTTTAAAATGTCATCACAATCTGTTACTGAGCTGTGGAATTTGAATAGACGAACGGATATATCGAATTTATAAGGGTTCCGTCTTCTGTCATTTTGACTACGGAAGCATAAAAAAGGCTTCCTGTGGCATTTAAGTCATTAACCTATTTCATTTTTATCACTCATAATTTTTATAAAACTTTATACTTTCTCATTTAAAGTTCACCTTATTTACAATTTTATATCAGTCATTCTCGTTGCTCGAATTACCCGTGGTTCACTCTGTAAAGTGTAATAGCGATCAAGCACAGGATTTTGCTCTCGAAGTATTATGCCTCCTACTCGTAGTCAGCTACGAGTCAAATGAGCGGCCCCAGAAATGTTGTATTTTTTGTTCTTCTCGTAGCTTTACGCTTCGCCGAAATCAACGTTATTAAAGAAGGAACAATGATTTGGGAAATAATCGGCCATGACCTTATGAAGGAATCATCCCGGCATTCGTCTGGAATGATTTGGAGAAACCATGCAAAACCAAAATCAGAATGGCCAGACGGGAATTTAGACCCACATCTTCCCGAATGCCAGACCCAGAAATAATGAGTCTCAAGTTGCAGGATCATGGTGTTGATCACATCACCTTCTTACTATTGTTGCGGTCTTCAAAAAGAAAACCGAATCCGTCTCACAGGCCGCGGAACTGCACGGGGACTGCATTTTCCTTTAATACTGATCATGGATTTTGCTTGAGTAAATTGTACTAACGCTAGGGCCGGCGTTAGGGGGGGGGGAGGGGGGTAAGCGGGTCCCGGGCCCGCCGGCTGATGGGGGGCCCCGATCACCGGCTGCAGGGGCCCCAGGCCTCGAAGCCAAGAATCCGCCTATTGTTGACCGGCTAGTTTGTAGAGCAAAAAAAAAAAAAAGGTCGCCCATTTTACCCGGGGTCCGAAATTCCTAGCGCCGGCCCTGACTAACGCCGCAAGTGAACAAAAACTTCCACATGCAAATTTTTGTCTCGCCCTGGTAACCCACCGAGAAGAATGTTACATACCAACTCCGAAAATTCTTTTTCCACAGTGTCAGAAGTAATTTCGCTTTCGATCTGTAGTTACAAGCAGGAGTGGTTTCTCTTCGATGGCTATGACCTCTGGACGAGGTAGTCAGTTGCTGAGCCCGTGTGACCCTGTGTCGACCTTGCTTCGTCTTGCCTGGTCATCAGTCATACTAGATCCCGCACGTCGCTGTTCTCGCAGTTCAAAACGTTCTACCTTGCTTGACGCTGCAGTTCGGTCTCATAGAACCATTATATTCGCGCTTTTGCGTAAGAAACGAGTTGGCAGATCTGAACATAAATTAAGACGCTTCAGAATCATTGACTGGGTTAATACAGACGGGAATGTAATAGTAAACTGGAAGAGATATTTAACTAAGCTCAGTTTGGGGTCAGGAGAATATAGATTGATGATAACCAATTATGCCGTTACAATTTAAAGAGCAGAGTAAAAGATACAGGAAAATCTGCAAGAGTGCGTCCGTAGGAGCTATTATTGTAAGTATAGAAAGCATTTAAGGGAGAGTAAGAACAATTTATGTTCTCAAATGAGACAGAAGGAATAAGAATCGGTACTTTACAAATTATTGATGTCATTTTCATCCAAACCAATAAGAATGAAATATTTCTGTGCGACATGACTAAATTGTTGTGAGAATTATGTGAATAAACACATAAGCAAAAGAGTGCAGCAGAAATAATAAAGAAACAAATCAGCTGTTACTGCCAGATCAATTACCATTGAAAAACGTTTTATTTAGGAAATAATACGACGATGCTTCGGTTATTGTGGAATACTGCAACAATTAAAGCCTCTGATGACTGAGTGAGGAAATGGATATTAGCTTGGTCAGTAAGGACATTTCTGAGGAACAGAATCACTTTTTTTATTTTTCTGCTTATAATTGTTCTCCTCATCGACGTTGAGGTCGTTAGAAGCGCGTTAGGAGCGGGAAGGAATGGCCTCTTGAAGGAAGCATCCCGGCATTTGCCTGGAGTGGTTTGGGGAAACCGTGGAAGACCGAAATCCCGATGGCCAGACGGGGATTCGAGCCCGCATCGTCCTGAATGCAAGGACAGAGCCCTCCCTTTAGTATCAATCATTTATGCAGATTACAAGAGAAGTAATTGTGCATTAATAGAGCACAACAGTTCATTGAATTGAAGCTTAAATGCCGGAACGCTAGTAAAATAGAAAACGGTACTATTTTAAAGTTGTAACATCATAGGTGGATTAAGAAAGTAATAAAAGACAGCGATCGAGATTTAATTCCATTAATAATACAGCAAGCAGCTCACAAATTTTTTAAGACAGTTGGTATGGGTCACTTTGTAGTGTAAGGAGGCATCAGAAAAATAACGCAGACCAAAGACAGTTTTAAAGAAGTTACTGTGGGTACATTTTGTAGTATGCAGATGAAAATTAGTGGTTTGACTCAGTTTAGTAATGGTAAAGGTTCGTGCGGTCATAATGACTTGGTGACAGGGGTTTTATTGACTGCGCAATCCGCCACTGTTGGAGCCGCCTTAACGTAACCAGGAGTCCCTACTGGGTATGGGGACCTACAGTTTCACGTGGAATCCGAATCACGAAAGCGCTCTGGCGTAGTTCACATCATACAGCAAACTGTGCCAGAGGGGAAGGTCGGGTTAGGGTCCTTTGAAAATCTCAACATAGACAGAGATTCGAAGCGGAGCCATTTCCATCTCCTGTAGACACCTTGACCACTGATCGCTGTAGGACAGTAGTGGGATGAGTATTGCTGAATGTCACTCGAGAGAGATTGATTCCACTAAAAATAAAATGCCGTAGAAAGAAGTACTTTCCTTTTTAGGGGCCATCCATAAATTACGTCACACGAATTTCATGATTTTTGGACCCTGTCTCCCCTTCCATGTCACAGGTGGTGACATTTGTGTAAGCATCCCTCCCCTGGTGTGATGTCACATTTTTCAGTTTGAAATTTAGTAATTATTAAATTAAATTAGTATTACCAAAATTATTTATATATTTCTATTTAAAATATTTCTCTCATAAATTCAACAATAAATCAAACATTTTAGAAAATTGAGAAAAAATAACAAATTAATTGAACGATTCAAAATTTAATCATCTTGTGTCCATGGACTTTAAACCCTTTATATTATTTATGACTGGAATAACAGTCACTTTGTTCTAAATTTTGATAATGTGAGGAACATTCGATGTGTCAACACCTTCTCCATCCAATCATATAGCATCATCATCGTTTATCAAACAAAGAACTTCCCTGTCACGTCTAGTTGGAATTCTTGAGGACAAATCTTCGTGATGGGCAAAACCTCTTGTTGCCACTTACGTGATTGCTTGTGTTGGTTAGAGGCTCTGTATAATGAAGTATATAGACCACAGATGCCTCATTATCGTTTAAATAAATACGCGGAAGTCATATTTTGTGGAAGCCTCAAAGGCGGTATGGGCTATCGGCGTATGTCAAAGGCGGCCGACGTGCGACACAGTGAGCGTGAATTTATGCCCCCGCCACGTGCCTAAAAGTGATACAACTTTCGTAGGTGACGTCACAAAGCTTATGACTCTTCCCCCCCCCTTTTTCTCTTCTTGTCACACTTTTTTTACCCCTTCCCTCCCCTTTAATGTGTGACGCAATTTATGGATAGCCCTTTACGATCATTAACAGTGAGTGAAATATCCGTCCCCGCGGCCAGTTATCGATATTCGAGGCAGCATGAAGAGTCGATACCGTTATATGATTACAGTTGGCACGCGGACTGAGTTCCTTCGCAGAGCCCCCGGTGGTACGTCACATTCCTGAGTGCGCTGCCTCTGACTAAGAGCTCTGCACGTACACACTGCAGTGGTCGCCCCCCACTTGACTCACTGTGGCTCCACCGAACTACTGGGGCTACGCACTGACTCGCAGGACGAGTCTTCCGCATCGGGCGACAACACCCGCTGGCGAGATCGTGAGGTTTTCGTCAACCTTGCTCATGGAATAAGAATGGCACACAGTGGCTAATTAGTCACAATTTTTCACATTTGTTATATCTCAGCATACACTGAAGAGTTTAAACAGCAATCGCTTAAAACGGATGGTATTGCTGATGGCGGGATGTAATTTAGGTTAAACGTTCCTTCTTTTAAACAAATTAACCATACAGGAAAACTTATATATACAAAAAGCAAAAAATGAAGGCAACAGGTACTAAACGACCAAGTAAACCTCACAAATAAAACGTTACTCAATTTAATATACACAAACTCGACAGACAAAACAAAATAAACACAAACTGTATAATAAAACCCCACACATATATACATCGCACATAAATATAAAACATTCTAACAAGACCATTACACATACTCACACTTTTCAAAACTCGCGCCATCTGCCCGAGACATGACATATACAAACAAAATGGCCACAGCATACAACCGAAGGACGCGACAAGACATAAACAAACCAGCTGACGCTAACAGACGACTGGACGATGATAACAAACAATATTGTAAATATGATGCGTTGTATATGAAAACAGAGATGCGCAGCTGCATACCAGAGTAACAAATGTAAATAGTAAGTAACTTTTAGCTATAGAATATCTCATGCCCATAATTATGTAATAATAGGATAAAACTGTATATAAAAACTGTAACACAGATTCGTCGCTGATGTTGCCTCGATGAGAGGTGAAACGCGTACGACGCAGCAATAAATAAACTAAACAGTTGCATTGGCGTGTTGTTTCAACTAGTAATTAAATTAACTAGTTTTCTTCGGTTCTTTTTTCAATCAGTTGTCTCAGGCCTTTATCTGGCCCAGGGTTAGGCGGTTCGAGCCCTCGTGTTAGGAAAAATTTTAAGTATTTGAGGGAATGACGACAAGCCAACAATGCAACGTTTTAGTTACAACTTCGTTATTAGGTAACCACGACAACTAGAAAGTTAAATTCTCAGAAGTTATTAGTAACATCCCTCGATGTGTGTCTGTACAATATCATTGAAATATATAGTATATTTTCATAAATATTCACACGTGAATAAGCATAAAAAAATTATTTAAAAAAATACTCCTAGCTATTTACTTCTTTTTTGATGTTACTGTAGGTAATTTAATAAAATTTGTAATGTATAACATAATGTTAATGATACAACTTATGAAGCAAACTTATTGTTGATAAGAAACTGGTTTAGATTTTATAAATTGGAGATTATGTAACTATTTCTTATTAAATATGTCAGAAACTTACTGTATTACAACTTACTAGCTATTGCTTTGATTGGTTTCATTTTGCTTTACAGATCTTGATTCATAAGCTTCCGTAAATGTGCAAAATTTCAAGTTTTGAGAAAAATCAAGTTAAAGTTTCAATTAACATTTATGAATACATGGAATATGGATGTGGGGTCTGAGTGTAGGGTTAATGAAGACCATCATTAACGCCCCAAAGAAATGTATTACACCCAATGAATTATATATCATTGTAATAGTAGATTATTTTTCACTAAAAAAAAATAAAAAAAACCAATTTTTTTTTTTTTACATTTTACACTACCCGGTTCCCCTGAGAGCCGTTTAGTGGTTGAGGTTACTAACTGGGGATCCAAAGGTCTCCGGTGCGGATACCGTCTTGACTGGGATTTTCAAAGGCCCCTTAACCCAACCTTCGCCTTTGTCACAGCTTGCTGTGTGGGTCTCCTACACGCGGTTGTATTTTCAGGTTAATTAGCTAGCCACGACAAGGGGCCATTGCGCGGCGAATCGGAATCCCTGTCACTTGGCGGCCGAACTATCCTTCGGGATCTCCAGGCTAACAATGCCATACGATGATTTGATTATTTTCTTTATATTTATTTTTTTTTTCGCTATTTGAGACGTAGGCAGCAAAATTGGAGAAGAGGTGCTGCACGATTCATAATTATCAGGTTGTGTACCTATTCTCTGGCTAAATCCCGAAGGTCTCTGTAGCGCGTATGGAGTGAAAGCATACTATACTGTCGGCGACGATTCCTTCTCGGATGGGCGGCTCTCTTTATGAGTCACGCCAGCTCGCTTCGCGGTTCATATTCCTCGTTAAACTGTAGATATTGGAGGTAACAATTATCCTTGTAACTTCTAACACGATTCCTTCTGAAGGAGCCATCTAACTCTCGGCTATGGACCAAGTTAAGAGGTATGGGAAATATATATATATAATTCTCGCCCGCGTATCAGAGAAAGGAATAGATTAGGTTAAACTTAAATACCGAGATATAAGCTTGCACCACATTCATGATTTTCAGTTTCATATTACAAATGCAGATAATATTGTTAAGCTGTGTAGCAGTCTTGTGAAAATGTTCCAGTTTTATGCAAATTCGGCCAAGTTGTGGCTTAATCTAACCCAGTATCATACAGTTTACCTACTCTTAATGTGAAATCCCAATTACGGAACGGCCGATCGTTCTTCAGTTGAGTGCAGCATAAGTATGCTAGAAGTTGTCAGATTAAAGGCCTGTAAAAACTGCGTTTAAAACTTAGTACTGAGATTCGTACTAAGGACTTTTTTAGTCCCATTCAATCATCTTAACCACTGTGTTGCCACAGTGCAAACCTAAAATTTGACAACAGTTTGATGGTTAACGTTCTCTATAGTTTTTACGTCTTTTTGTAAATTCATACTTACATTACATGCGTTAACATTCACGTATTACCCAGTAACTTAGAAAAAAATTGCTTCCCCAGGCTATTAGTGCTCAACGTCAAGCTTTGGTTTGTCCTGGTAACTTTTCTTGCCTACTGTCACCTAACAGATATGGGAGGGTCCTATTATACAGTCCTTTGTTAACTGCATCAACCTATTTAATTTTGGCGAGGCTCTTCCTATTTAATGAACTTCTTGGAATGCTTCGAAAAGGAGTCGCGTAGACAAAACTTGTGGCGGACCACATGTAACTTTTAGGGACATGTCTTACCAATAAAGATATATTTGATGTATCAAGTAATGGATGAATATTTTTGATACATCTTTGGCGATTTATGCTTTTAAAACTGGAAATATTAATTAATTTTATGGTTCCATACCCTAAGAGAAAGGGGGCCGTATAGTCATTCCACTGAATGTATGAGTATATCTGTCTGAAGTTTTTGAAATTTTCACACGTTATGTACTGCACTGACGCAAATTTAAAATTTTGTCCCATACAGGGAAAGAGGATAGAAATTTATTTTTCTAATCCAGTGTCTACACTATAGTTAAGTATAGAAAAAATGAAACATTGATATTATTGAAATGGGAAGAAGAAAAATAAATTCAAGTAAAAGTTTACTTTAGATATGATTACCAGTATTGTTTTATAGGTAAGGAAATAATATTTGTATACATTACGCAACCAAAATATTTCTTTTTATCAATGCTAATAAGATGCTAGTTTGATTAGTGTCCGTAATGCTGACGTAACGCGCCCGGCTTTCGCTGCTGAACTTGAAACGGCCAGAGATATTACTATAAAACCGAAGTTAGAGAGCGTGCATAAACCACGTAGCTCCATTTTGGCCTCCTGTGAACCGCCCCACGTAGCCCTACGTAGCTTTTGCCTCCTCACCCCCCCACCCCTCCCCACACACACGTAGCACGTAGTTTTTTTCCCCTTTTGATTCCAGAAGACATTTTGTACTATTTTGTCTTTTCAAACTATTGTATATTACATACGGAGGTAATTAACTGAGGGAAATAAATATTCACATGCTGTTGTGAATTCTGTTCCTCATTTTAACTGTGAAAAATGTTATGAAACGAAAGCTACGTGGCCTGGCTCGGAACCCCCCCTCCCCGCACGTTGCCCAGCGTAGCCTTCCAGCCAACCCCTCCCCCCCTGGACCGAGCCACGTAGTTTGTGGACTGTCCCTTATGAGCGTTTCTTAAATACAGTTCTATTTAGTTAAGCAACTGCAGATATATGAATTGCAATAACACTGAAAGAAAATTATGTATTTCATTTAACTTAACGTATTAAATATTAGTTGTTTTTTGTTTATTTATATATCCGTTCGATGAAGATGTTTTCGTTATATTCTTTGCCCATAGGTACGTAAATTAAAAGCTTTCATTTTCGAGCAGCAGTATTAGTGCAGGTTTTGATTAGATTGAAATTTAGCCTGAGTCAGAATGATAACTGTTATTCGTCATTACAGCAGAGGGCATGAGAGATTTAAAAAAAAATAACAAGTATGTATCCATTAGCGCCATGTTACTGAAAACTTTACTCCATGCGGATGAAGTAGTTCCACATTTATGCTCGGACATGGATTCGAAACCACATCCTTTCGAATACGAGGCTAAAGCGTTACCGTTCACCCACCCCGCTCGGTAAATGAAAAAGAAAGGTGTAAAAACGAGTGAAGGTATTAATTTCCCTTACTTTCATCAACACCGTATTATTGATGTTATTTTTCCAGACGCATTAAGTAGTACCAACTATGGTATATAGCGATGTAAGCTACAACCGAAATACATACAACAATGAGCCTTATCTCATAACAGTTCTATTTCGTTATGCAATTGCGAAAAAATTACTTGTCACAACATTCAATTCAACGCGTCATTTTCGACTTAATTAGAAGTTAATTTGTAATAAAAAGTGATCCTGCTTTCTCATAAACACATTGGTTACTACAGTTTCCTGCAGTCCTCTTCATACCAATTTCATTGTGTGTATTGTGGGCACTGTACTATTTGATGATAAATAAAATCTGAGATTTTCGTCACGAAATATCTATGAATAAAATTATCGATAAAGTTGATCCGTAGAAGCCTAGACCGTACGTTTTTGCAGCCTGCTAGCACTAGATTAACAACTACACCTACAGTTAATACTAACGCAAGCCCACTCGCTGGAAGCACCAATATATATTACGTAATGGTGAGGACATGCGGCCAGTTAACGCCTCCAATGAGGCGCGGCTCCGCACGTGGTGTGACTTTACAGTTATCGTATTTGGCCATAAAGCTGCCCCTGTGAACTGGTAACGGTGCTCTGCTAACCACGCCCGCAACGAGACACGTGCAAGTACTTCACCAACCACCATGTCACACACAAGGCAAACACTTCCATCAGAGATATGCCGATATCCACGCGTATCTATAACAGATGAACGACACCAGACGGTTGCTTCCTTCAACAGTCATACGGAAATAACAATTTTAGATATCATTACCTCTTCATTGGATAAATGCATTGCAAAACATTTTTCTATGCAGCCTTCTCTATTTTCTGTACTTATTATTGTAGTATTTGCGGTTTTTTGATGGAATATGGTAGTGTAGTATGGGACCCACATTTTGAGTATCAAATACAGGAGTTGGAGAAGGTGCAAAGAAGGGCTGCTAGATTTGTTTCTTAAAATTATCGCAGAGTGCAAATCAGTGATAGATATGATAAAGGAGCAGGAATGGGATTCATTGCAAGACAGGAGGAGGGTCATGGGAGTGTACAGGGCGTATACTGGCGATGAGGCATGGAAAGATATTGCAGTTGGTAAGAAAAGTAGTTCATGGAAGTGAAAGGATGACCATGACCACAAGCTGGCACTCGATTTCAGGCACAAGGGTGTGGGAAGATTTTCTTTTTTAGGTAAGGGTGTCAGAAATTGGAATGAGTTACCAAGGGGAATGATAAATAACTTACCGAAAACGTTAAAAGAATTTAAAGTTAAAATTTGTAGAGGGCAAATGTAGGTGGGTGCAGGATAGGGTGAAGTTGGGTGTGTAGGGAAATTGCCACCGGAGCGTGTGCTCCATTGCAATTAAATTAAATTAAATTAAAAGATAAAAGCTAAGCTTGATATATTAACCCGTTGTTTGGTTGGATCCTCCCCCCTCCCCCCTCGAAGGAGATATTCTTAGCCTGGTATTGGAGGTAGGGAGGCCAATTCTTTTTCTGTTTATCTGATCTTACCCGGTACTCCTACCGGGCTTCCATTTTAATGTGGACTCAGAACTGCGTAAGCTTTCTGGCGTAATTCATATTACACAGCAAGTTGTGCCAAAGGTGAAGCAACTAAGGTCCTACGAAAATCCCTGCCGTGGTAGGTATTCGAACCGGGGCCCCTTCGATCTCAAGTGAGGTGCCTTAACCACTGAACCACCCAGCCGCTCAGTTTTCCCCTGATATCTTCTGCGTAAAATTTTTGGGACTACAGATAATGACGACCAAACCCGAACGTGTCCGTAGACAACTTTGCGATAAGTCTTCTATATTTTCATCGTTAGAAAATTACTTTACATAAAAACATTTTTTATCATTATTCGATGATCCAACCAGATGATAGTAATTTGGTAGAACTATTCAGAACTTTGGGAGCGTGCATAAACCACGTAGCTCCATTTTGGCCTCCTGTGAACACCCTCCCCCCCTACCCCCCACGTAGCCCTACGTGGCTTTTGCCGCAACCCCCCCCCCCCCTCTCACGTAGCTTTTTTCCCTTTCGATTCCAAAAGACATTTTGTACTGTTTTCTATTGTCAGACTATTGTAAATTACATACGGAGGGAAATAAATATTCATATCCTGTTGTGAGTTCTGTTCCTCATTTTAACTGTGAAAAATGTTATGAAACGAAAGCTACGTGGCCTGTCTCGGAACTCTCCTCCTCCCCCCACGTAGCCCAGCGTAGCCTTCCAGCCAACCCCTCCCCCTCCCCACCCCCTGTACCGATCAACGGTAGTTTGTACACGGTCCCTTTCCAGCAAGTTCATGGTGCCGAACGTTAAAGTGCAGAAGTAGAACTCTCTTGGACAAATTGCTTTCTTTAACCTTATTCTAGATTTCATAGTAATACAGAGAGCAAAACTTCGTTCTTCAAGCAGAAATCTGGAAACAGAACACGTTCGGCAACCCAAAAAATGATTATAAGAGGTTAAATAGCAGATAAACGGGTTTTTGTCTTCAACGGAGTTGTTTTTTCCTTTTGCACACTATTCCATACATCTTCGTTACAGTAGTGTGGTGGTGTACCGATGATTCATCATAAATGAGAGTAAGCATCAAAAAAGTATCTTCTCATGCAAAAGCGCCAAAAGTTCTGAGTAAATTCAACCCTTGTAGCCTACTGCTTTGTATTCAAAATTATTTGCTCTAAATTCAAGTGCTTTTGCTTTGGTACATCGCATTTACAGTTACTGTCTACAGACTTATTCAAGTAATGCACTAGCCTCACCAATGTAATTTCAAGTTCATCGTGAATACTGTCTTGAATTTGCAAAGTTGTTTATGAAATGTTGCTCGTGCCGTGACAACTTCTGTTTCTGAGGTTATAGTTGCCGTCTGACCTTCACAGAAGAACTTTCGCCAATTTCACACCTCAGACAACGAAATTGTATCACTGCCAAAATGTGCCCGAAAAAACTTTTCTAGTTTAACAGCTTCATAAACAAGAAATTAATAACTACGAGTTGTGCAATGAACCCTTTGGGTTCATGTTCACTCCTCGTTATAATAAGCACACAAACGACTACAGAATGAGACGTGTATCACTAAGGGTACCAATGAATTCATACCAACTACTTATTGTTTTCTCATTAACGAGCGTTAAACTATCCAGAGCCCATTTCGGAGGTCTCGTTTATATTTTATGGTCCCTCATACTGTTAGTGTCGTCTGAATATAAAGAATTAGCATTCAAATCCAGTTACCAGCTCCATTTTCTAAAGGAAGTTACTCTCCATCTGACTACTTTTGTATGGATACATCATGTTTCTCATTTTACTACGCTCAGTAGCACCAGAAATATATGTTATGGTAGTTTGAAAGAGCAAAAAATACACGTTTAGAACACTGCACAAATGCACATCTATTTGCAGTCAACTGACGGCGATATTACAGCTCGTCAGGCTCATGCATAACTTTGCATTGTTAACGGGCGGACAACTTATAGCTAGGCGCACGCACGCGTGTTTTTTAAGGATCACTCTCGTGTACTCGAGAGCGAAGCCGCTGGAGGAGTGGGAGGTAGGGTGGGGAGAGCGGTCAGACGGGACCAGACCAGGTAGCGGCCGGCTCATTCGACTCAGGACTGTCGCTGAGTGCGTGTAGCATCTCTGGAGCCAACTCAGGTAAGAGGCGCGCCTCGCTAGCTAACATACCCCACTGTCAGATCACGTTCTGCCATGCTCCACTGGAGATATTATCTCAATTGCTCCTAACCGACAATCAAACATAAACATCATAACAAATAATTGATCAGATATTACGCTGTATCCGTCTTCTGCTCCAACTTATCGTAAGTTTCGAGCATACGCTGAGACCATCACCAGAGTGTCCACATTCTTTCACCGTGTACGACAAACTGGCAATACACCGCGCTGATGACAACCTTCCATTAGGGTCGAAACGTTTAAATTGGTGGACGCAAACAAAACAGGCGTGTAAGATCTACAAGTGTTAATATTAACTTCTGCTAAAAGGTAAATTGTTCATAATACGAGAAGATAGTTGGTATAATTTCATTCTCTGCTCTGTTATGAAATCGCCTGAGGAAGCTCTTCACGACAGTAGAAACAATTTAATTTGTAGAACTAGACTGTTAGACTTATGTGTAGCGTAAACACGCGAACATGATGCTGTGTTTATAACTCAAGTACAGTTTTTCAGCTATCTAATATCTTTGGTCACAATTTTCACCGTTTCTATCTTATGGTCAGTTTCAGCATCCAAAAACATCACGAATAATTGTCTGTTGCAGAGAGAAGAACAGATTTTATGAATTATTTTCACTGCAGCGATTTAGAAGGGATAATTAACGGTTTTAAGCCGAAATTGAAAGAATTCCTGGTCGGAAACACATTTCGCATTGTAAAAGCGAAAAATAATTTAAAAAATGCTCATTAAAAACTAACACTGTATTACTATATACGAATAACATAGAAAAGTACTCATCATACTTCTAGTCGATGATAATGATATGTGATGAGATACTCCTCAAAAACTTAGTTTGTAAAGCAATTTTTTTGTAGGACTTTGAAAATTAGCAATGTTGATAAAGGAGCGTGGTTCTTACATATACCATTTCTGCTTGAGTACCAATATATCTTTAGATCTGAATGCAAGTTGCAGTGGAATGTAGTCTTACGTACCATATAATGCATGCAGTTGTTTTTCCTACTTCTCTGTCATAAAGTTTCATTTTTTTATTTGCCTCTGGTTTTTCGCCTTGTCGACGTCGATGTCATTAGAGGTGGGAAAGAATTGGGGCAAAAAAAGGGAAGCAATGCGGTCATGGTATTTTGAAGGAACCGTTCTAGAATTCGTGTGGAGTGATTTGGGAAACCATGGAAAACCCAAACCTGGATGGCCGGACCGAGATTCGAACCTACGTACTCCCGAATGTGAGGACAGAGCCTTTCCGCTTGCCCACCACGCTCGTTATAGAGTTATTTTCTGTAATATCATGTTCGTTGCGACCTGCGTCTTTTTTCCGTCTAGTCAGCTGTTATGAAATTTTCATTTGGATTATTCCAGCAGACTTCTTTTTGTTCCCCAAACTAAAATCGACCTTGAAATGTTTTTTTTTATGAACCCACTGACGTCATTACGGAAAAATCGCTAGCGCAGTTGCCAATCATCCAAGAAGAAATATTGTAGGAATGTTCCCCTTCTTTGCGGGAGATACTCTGGAAGGAAATGCTTTAAGGGAATACGACTTAATACGTGATGTATGAGTGAAAAAAAGTTTAAAGGTTCGCCAATTTTCTCGAAAGACCGCGTTTGCGTCCTAATGTTTTGTAAACAGTGTGGTCAGAGATAGAACTTGGACTTAATTGGATATTATCGCAAACAGCCAGTTTGCGTGAGATCGTATGTGTCTTAATACGTAAAGTTTAGATACTCGTAGGGTATTATACCCATGTTAATCGAAAGAGTTTTATCTTAAAATTGATGTAAAACAATGAAACTACATACACAGCAAGTAATTTTAAAACTGAAAGTGAAATATTACTTTATGTGAAACGGTAAACGTGTGTAATACAAAATTTTCTACAGATTTCCTCGTTGGTTGTAACCCGATGCTGTCAAGCTATACGGCAATTCAGCTCGTAACGTTGTGTGACCGAACAATAGCTAACTGGTTTTACAACAAGGCGATGAGAGGTAATTTTGTCGTTTGCCTCAATCCGATAACGATTAACACACGAAGAGGAGGCTGCGTTAGCAAACTCTCAGACGCGCTGGTACGAGGTACTGGGGATCCCCGGCAAGTTCAAAAGCTCATGAAATGCTATCTGAATTCGAACAATAGCGTCCCGGACTTTGACTTAGTGTGTGTTAATTTCATTTCATTTCGATTTTGTTGTATTTTCGAGCGGTCTGGTAGCTTAGTGGTTAAAGCGCTTGCTTTCAAAACATTCGCTGCTCCGGTCCCGGGTTCGAATCCCGGCAGGCCCAGGAATTTTGAAAGTTGTGTTTGATCATATGAGCTACGCCAAGCTGTTCCGTGGTTCGGATTCCACGTTAAACTGTAGGTCCCAGAGGAAAGAAACTGGCCGTCCTACCTCTGACACAATGGCTTAGCGTGCCTCCTTCGGGAGGATCCAACCAGCCTTCGGGTTGTGGACTAAGTTAAGGTAGGTGTACTTTATGATAAATGTAAAAATTATTGAGTAAAGTTGGATGAAATCATGATATAGTTTTGCGTTTTTGGCTAATATATCGTAATATAAAGGATTTAAAGTTAACCCAACTATCAAATTGGCAATAATGGAAGTTCCTTACAGTGACTGTTTTAGTATTTTCTTATTTGAATTATATATTGCTGAAGCGAAAACAGAAGACTAGATGGTTATAAGAAATAATAGGTTAGAAATTCCTAAAAAATATCATCAGTTATGATGCGTTGCGCCGTTAACGGGTTTTCAACTGTTGCAATATTGAAGAATCAAATTGCTCAAATTTTTCATTTAATTATTTTTTTCCTTAAGCCGTAAACTCCAGGATGCTCGCTATAATTTTCCTGTAACATTTATGAGAGTATATGACATTGTAAATTTTGAACAATTTTCAGATCTTTACAGATCAGTAATTTCTGAAATAAATATCGGGAAACATATTTTTATCAGAAACTAGTAGGGAATCATCATTTTAAAAAACTGTAAATGTTTTCGGAGTCTTCACTGCAGTAATGATTAAAGCCAAAAATCACTGAATTTCATATTTAATTTAATACTTCATATACTGGTATAAGGAAATCTGTTTTAAATACTTCCCTAGCATTTCTCTTTACCAGCGCATTTTGCACTAATCGATAAACCTTATCGAAATTTTGTAACAAAGAATGTGCAATGAATGTTTACCAACCTTATTAAGTTTCATCACTGTGAATCGAAAGGTTCTCGCTGCACGTGGAAGACTGATTAATGAGGGCATCTCGTGATTCAACGCTGTGTCGTAAACTTCGTCCGTCTGCGATGGAATATTACAGAGCCTCGCCATTTTGGGCTTTGTATGACAGCTTGAATATCGCCTTAATGTAGTAATTAGGCTGCAGCAAGTTGTTACTAAAGATTATTAGTATACCCGTTTATGACACACAGACCAATAGAGGAAGACATCTGTTAATAACTTTCAATGAAATTCCACTTTTTTGTGTTCTCTGTAGTCACAAAATATATGTTACTGTTTACTGGGATGGTACGAGGCTGGTCTTATAAGTTAATGTCATGACACTGTAACACATCATCATCACCCTCATTATCTTCATCTACTATTTCCAGTTACTTGCCGTGTCTGCTTTGTTCACAAGCCTCTCCATTTTCTTCTTTCTTCCTACCAACTCTCTGTCGTCACTTTGGTTCAGTGATCTACTCTCTTGAGTACATACTCCTCCACTCCTCTCAGTCATCTGACCTTTCCTCAGTGTGGCTTACATTTTATATTCACTTTGTGTATTTCCTTCCTTATTCTGTGCTCCTCCATTCTCTTAGCATGCCAAGAAGCACATAACTAAAAGAAAAGTTACAGTCTCATTTCCAACATAAATCCCTTTAAACTTGACACACTTCGTCTAATGCTTTTATGCCATACTCGTGAAAGGATTTCTCAAAGATGTTGGGGAAAAAATGACAGCATCTGACTTGAACCGGGTGTTACACAGAACCTTCATTAGGACTGGAAATAGGTGATAGGAAGAAATAAATAGGGGAGCTGTGGTACGAACTGAAATTCACATTCGTGGAATTGAACCGAGCGTGGTGGTGTAACGGTTAGCGTTCTGGCCTCGCATTTGGGAGGACGACGGTTCGAATCCCCGTCCGGGCATCCAGATTTGGGTTTTCCATGGTTTCCCAAATTACTCCAGGCAAATGCCGGGCTGCTTCCTTCAAAAAAGGCCACGGCCGATTCCTTCCCATTCCTTGCCCCATCCTTTGCCATCTCTAAATGACCTCGCTGTTAAGAGACGTAAAAAAAAATAATAAAAATCTTTTGTGATGAATCGTTCCGTTAAATTATTTTCCCACTTTTTTTGCTGTAGCCCGTAAAACATTCCACAAGTGTCCCCCCACAACCTCGTGAACGGCCTTTAGCGACATGTGTTTCTTACACAAGCATTTAATCATACAACGAATTTCATCCGGTTTCAGGATGTAATTTTGGATAATATTCTACTGTAAATTACGTTTACTTTCTGCACGATTATGCGATTTAATTTTCTTGGTCAAGCAACGAACATATGGAATGGGTCTTGTAATATACATACCATACCGATCGCAGTTGGTGGGCGATAAGGACCGGGTTTGGCATTCGTGAGGACAGATACAAACCCCCGTCCGGTCATTCACTTTTCGGTTTTATATGGTTTCCCGAAATCGGTTGAGCCGAATACCGGTATGGTTCCTACAAAAGGCCGAATTCATTCCCGTTTCTTGCCCCTCGCATTCGTTGGTTCGAATCCCCGTTCTGGTATCCAGGTTTTGGTTTTCTATGATTTCCCCAAATCACTCAAGACGAATGCCGGGATGCTTCCTTCAAAAGGCCATGGCCGAATTCCTTCCCGTCCTTTGCCTTCGTCCTTTACCTTCGTCCTTTCCCGCCTCTAATGACCTCTTGCTGCCTATAATAACCTCGATGTCGACGAGGAGTCAGACCGTTCGTCAAGTAGCATTTGTCTTCATTTACACTTTCGCTGTCTGTAACGTCTTCATTTCTGTGGATAGTATGGCAACTGCAGATGTTCGGTGCAAGGGTGTTTTTTTTTTTTTTTTAGGTACACATCAACAATATGTACAACATCCTCAACTCTAGTGTTGTCACGAGAACGCTCCTGTTATCGGTGAAACAGCAAACGAAACATTGGCTTGAAGTATTACTATCATTATGTCTCATAAGTTTTTAACTGAAGACTATAATTACATACATTTTGCACTATTGAGATTAAACTAATCATGTCTGTGTTTTGATTTTAATTTTATTACTGTTAAAATAATTTACGAAAAAACGTAACTCGAGAAATAAGGATGGCTTAGTTGTTTAATTTTACAAAATTCATTGTTTTGAAGAGGCAAAGTGTATTTCATTCAGTAAGCTAATTTCTTTTGTCAGAAAAGCGAAACAAGGTTTTTAATCTACAATACAGTCATCTAGAATTAGTAAATCCCCATTCAGCATAGTGCAGCTGTCGGCCAAGAATTGCTGATAGGTGATGTAAACATAGATTGTAACCAACGTGCTGTACGGTTAGCGTTCTGGCCTCGCATTCGGGAGGACGACGGTTCAAATCCCCGCCCGGGCATCCAGATTTGGGTTTTCCATGGTTTCCCAAATCACTCCAGGCAAATACCGGGATGCTTCCTTCAAGAGGCCATGGCCGAATTCCTTACCATTCGTTGACCCCCATCCTTTCCCGTCTCTAAAGACCAAGCTGTTAAGAGACGTTAAGCAGACTTTTTTTTTTTAAGTGCTTTATAGTTATATCCCGTCATCATATGTTGTTTTTTGTTGTTCCTCTATCACGACAATTCTACGATAAATTCAGTCACCACCTGGCTACATAGCAACACGGGATATCTAAGTGGGTTGGTAAACATGGGATGAAGATATATCTAAATTAGAGTAAGCTTATTAGTTACACAAATAAAAAACTAAAAGTTGATTATGATTATAAGATTGTAAAAGAATTGCTTGTTGAAGACATGAAATGTAAATACTTGGCATTACATTTGATTACAAGCTTAACTGGCAGGACACTCTGGACAGGTGTAGGAAAATGTTTCAAAATTCTTCACTTGTTGGAGAGAGTGATGAAGGGATGAACGAGAGAAGTAAAGGAATTGGGTTACAAAACTTTGGTCAGACCATTGCTTGAATATGGAAGTGTAGTATGGGACCCACATTTTCAGTATCAAATAAAGGAGATGGAGAGGGTGCAAAAATGGGCTGCTAGATTTGTTTCTGGAAATTATCGCAGAATTCAATTAGTAACAGAGATGATAAAAGAGCTAGAATGGGAGTCATTGAAAGACAGGAGAAGGGTGAAGAGGGTCATGGGAGTGTAGAAGGCATATTTTTATGATGAGGCATTTAAAGATTTTGGTGTAAGAATTAAAAGTAATTCATGGAAGGGAAAAGATGATCATGACCACAAGCTGGCACTAGATTTCAGGCAAAAGGGCGTGGAAAGATTCTCTTTTTTAGGTAAGGGTGTCAGGGATTGGAATAAGTTACTAAGAGAAGTAATGAATAATATAACAAAAACGTTGAAAGAATTTCAGGTTAAAATTTGCAAAGGGCAAATGTAGGTGGGTGCAGGAAAGGGGGAAAACGGGTGTGTAGGGAAATTGCCACCGGAGCGTGTGTTCCATTACAATTAAATTAAATATCAACCTGTATTCAATAAGAGGTTTGCTCTTGCAGGAGTCCTGAGTTTCCTACTAGATGCTAGAATTCTTCCCGGTTTCGATTGAGATTTTCAGGCCTTTAACATGTGCTGTACCATACACCTTTGTCTATATAAATCATGATAGAACACGCCAGGTTTCTTCTTTACGCTGTAGGTGGCCGAATTTCCATTCTGTATGGATATTCCTGTCAATAATACGGAATTATTATTACTGAATTTTTTATTTGGAGTTGGGCTATGATTTCATCAGAAACTAATTCTCTTTTTCATATCTTAAAATAAACAATGTGAAATCTAAACGTCCTGTTTTCAGTCATTCCTTTATTAGTCTAAAGTGATCTAGAGGAAATCGTAAATAAATGAGATAATATACCGGCACTTTTTTCTCCCCGAACGGAAATTCCAACGATAAACACATTATTTCTTCCTTAAGTTTATTAATGTATTTCCTGATCAATTAGGAATCCTGGGCACTAGCAGCATTGAATTATGAGATATAGCAGCCACTTGCTGTAAGATCGCGGTATGCAACTTCGATTTGTATTGACGTCAGAATTAATATCTATGTCAACTCACTATGAAACTTAATACACTTTATCTCCCTTACGCCTCCTTTTGGCAATATTATGGCTCTTTACGGTGACATGCTGCGTTGGGCCCGATTTCCGCCTCAGAAACAGCACAAAGAATACCCTTAACAGGCCAGACTCACAATAGGCTAATAGTAAAAAGTTACAATATTTTAACATTAAATTACACATCCCTACTGCATTAAACAAATAGGCCTGGGTCTACTGGACAGATTACGACAGTAACCACGTGACGATTTCCTGGTTTCTTGAACTGCAATCCTGTAGTAGCGTTAAAGATTTTCATTTCCTACTAAAATTTTCCCTGACGTGAGTAATCCGTGGATTTAAAACCCAATCCCTTCACCCGCAGAGATATCCTTAATGGTTTAATGTTTTATCTCTTCTTGTTAAGATATCAACGAACTGCTCTTGATAGTTTTTTTTAAATAAAAGACGCATCCCTATCATCTATTAGTTTTACTATTTGTAGGTCTCTTCAGAGTGAAGTATACGCGGAAAATATTTTCCTTTAAAGATATCAACTAAGGGCATGACACTAATTCATGTATGGTGTTGCAATAACACTCAGAAAAATAATTTCAATCGTCACAGATGTGGCGTTGTTATTCCTATTATTATTTGTGTGACGAATACTGATGCAAGACTATTTTTCTGTTTTCCAGGAAGACGATTTCCCTAGACAGCCTGCAACTTCGCTGGCATGGTGATTCAACTTTGAAGTAAATTTCTCGAAGTGAACAAGACATATGACTCCGTTTGTAGTATCTAAACAATTCGAAAAGTTATGTAGAATGTTGTTCACTACATTTTCGGATAAAAATCGGTGACATTTGCAATAAGGTGTTTGGTTCTTCATGGATACAGTGTAGTGTGTTCGTATTAAACAGTGCTTACATTAAAACATATTGGAGAAACAGTTCACGAACTAAACTGGCGTGCTAGGATGTCGTTAATAGTGCTTCCAGGAAACGACAAGTGATTGACTACAGCGGTGGTTAGAGTTTCAAGTCTGACCACAAGTAGCTGACAAGTGAAAAGAGGAGTCAGTAACAACGTTTGGAATTCGTGCGTTTCTTAACGATAGAGTTGCCGAGTTGATTGACAGTCGAATGATGCACTGTATGATTTGACAAAAGTTAACTAGTAATTCGCCGTACTTAATACTGGACACAATATCAAATCTAATTTGTATAATGTAGTGATGTTAGCAAAAACAACCAACAGTGAACTTCGTTAAGAACCCAGTGAAAAGTAGTGGTATCAAGACGTCAACGATATTGTTTCATAAACACAGTATTGTCAAATCTCAAGTGACCTGTGAGTTAACACGCACGCTGAATCGACTAGAGCAGCAAGAATACAGATTCCCATACGAAAGTAAAAATGCAGTGAACTGGATGAAGTGTGCAGTATCGTGGAAGTGGGTACAGAGTGATGTACACTAGTGCACAAAACAATTCTTTTGGTGCGCCTTGACTCCTACGAACGGGAAACCCGCAACGCACAGTACATCAGGCAAGATGTCGTCCATATCTGGTCGCAGCGCGCGCAGCTCCGGCGGGTCGTCGGGAGGGCGCCGGTCGACGACGATGCCGACTTACACCCATCAGCATCCTCCTCCCCCGTCAGCGACGGCGCGCATGCCGCTCTCCGCCAGCCTCGAACTGAGGGCCTCCGAGAGGCTGACGCCGCGCCAATTCCTCGACAAGTACTCGCTGCCCAGAGTGGTGCGTGTCTCCTGGCTGCCGGGTCCTCAGCCGCAACCTCTGCTGCTCTACAGGCACTACCGCAGCGCTAAGGTGCAGGCCAGAAGTCTGGCAGCGGGAGCAAGAACGCCGAAGGTGCAGGGACCAGCACTCGTGGTACCCGCCTCCTACACTGGTGAGTACTTGGCTTCTCTAATCATATACTCAAATCTTCAGCTTCTGAGAATTTTCCTCCACGTTCTACCGCTAGGCTGTCTAGTATCTTCCGAAAACATAATCCAGTATAGTTAGCAGCGACGATGAAAGAGAGACACTCCATTGGAAACATCAGAAACGAATTCCTCACACTGGGTATTCCAGTGGCAGCCACTGTTCAAAAAATTATATCAGTTCTCAATTCTCCAATTGTTCGATGTAAGAGGCTAGATATCGACTTTTTATTCTCGTGTCGATGCCGCTTTGTCTCTGATTGAGGGTCTGATTGGGATGTGTCTATTCCCAGTTATATACATGACAACTAATGTGTCATAGTTTGGATCTCATCACAAGAGCATGTGGTATGTGGTTGCTCTCCCAGTTATCGCCAATGAAACGATAGTGTGTCTGTAGCGGCCAGCTCCAACTCGAAGTCTGTTTAGTGACTTCCAGATGAGCCATGGTTATTCACACCAAGGTGGTTCTCTAGTATAAAAATTTGGAGATGCTTTTCTGGCATCACTACGTTCCACAAACTGAGTTAAAGTTGTTAAATTGCGCGTGTATGAAATGTTTTTGATCAAATTAAGTTTGTTTACAGATTTTATTCAGTATCGGCAAACCAAAAAATTTTAAAACGGTTTTCATGGGATTTCTCCACAAGATCATTAATTTCAATTCCAATTTTAATCATCTCCTTTACTGCACGCCCTTAAAGTCCAGGCAGCAACGAGAAGTATCAATTACTTAGTGCAGTGCATAAAGAGAATGATTTATCATATTCCTCTCGTCCTTGAAAGGACAAAGAAGCGTGCAGCCACAACTGTTTTATCGGTATACAAGTTAAAAATAAGGTAGTCCGATTAGTTTCGCACATCTGTATATGCCGTTAGAGAAAACGGTGTTTTTAAATCTAGAAACGAAGAGTTTGCTCTTAGTAATGTAAGAACTGGCGGAGACGATCTTCGGTATGTTTAATATGAGAGATATGTCTTTCCCGGCGTATCTTTGATACAAATTCTTCGCGGTATTTTTGCCTGAACATAGCTCTGAGACAGGACAATTCCTCCATGACACAGCATTTACTTAGATGCTTACGAACAATAAGCTGGTCAAGTGAAAGCTGAGAACTAGTCTGTTCTGGCATAAAAATGTAAACGTGTACGACATATATTGTTTTGTTTGGAAGGTATTGTAATTACAGCTCGGTGAGGCGGTGAGGAATGGTGGAGCTACCCGGACACAATGGGACGAGTCTCCTAACGGAGTGTGTAGCGGCCGAGTGAGATGCAAATGAGTAGCATCCCGGCAGACGCCCACGCTACGCGTGAGGGGCGTCGTAAAGCTGGCTTTGATTACAAACTTGGCTGATGCAGGAGGTCCCCGGCTCTTTGTCAAACACGTGCCGCGCGGGCACGCATCCCAGTTAATGTACAATCTTAGTCAGAACTACTAAACAAATGACCATACACCCTGTTCACTCCGAGCAGGCAGCTCAAGGTCATGTTTCCCTTAACCCCGCTCCTCATTTCAACACTCCCTCCCTTCCTACCTCTGCGAGCTGACCGCTGTGTTCAGATAGCTGACTGGTAAGTTTTCCCTTCGCTTGTAAGGGCAATGGTAGCGGACAGGGGAAAGCGCAGACTGACCTTGAGTCGCCTCTGTTACCTGAACCGGCTATAGTTTTTTTTATCTGCTTAACGTCTCTTAACAGCGAGGTCTTTAGAGACGGGAAAGGATGGGGGGCAAGGAATAGGAAGGAATTCGGCTATGGCCTTTTGAAGGAAGCATCCCACCATTTGCCAGGAGTGATTTGGGAAAACATTGAAAACCCAAATCTGGATACCCGGACGGGGACTCGAACCGCCGTCTTCCCGATTGCGAGGCCAGAACGCTAACCGTTACACCACCACGCTCGGTTGGCTATAGTTTCAGTATTATCGATACTAGTAAAAGCCAGCTTCATCATCATGTCTGTAATTCATGCGCTTGCCCTTCATCGGTGGGCCAGTGACGACCAGAGATGTTTTCGCTCTCTATCCATAGATAATATTATCATATGACCTACAAATGAATGTTACCTTCTCTGTGTTTCTGTTATAATACATAAATTGTGAACCAACTATAAGGAAAAGTATGATTTTAGTTTAAATGCACGTATCAATTATTAGTGGCCTTCTGCTTGTTTATATTCCTTCGATGTGAATGTTTTGGTTATATTCTCTATCCATAGTTATGGCTGTTATAGAGAGTAAAGAATTTAGGTTACCTATTTATATTTTTTGTAGTTGTTCAGTATTTTTACCTTCAAATTAAATTTTGAAACCAAATTATAAATATAGGTTTGTATTTCGTTCGAATCTACAAGTTAATTATGAAGAGAATTGCCTAAGGGAAGGGTTGGAGCTGAAATATGTGAAACATTATATAATTACAAAATCTAGGTTATGAGCGTTATTTAATAACAATTCTATTTATGTAGCAACTGCGAAGAAATGAGCTGTCAGAATACTGCGTTCAGTTCTTAATTTTTAACAGACTTAGAAGCTAGTACAATTACATTCAAGAACCGTGAAACCAGGACAACACAGGGAGCAACAGAACTGCGTTACAGAGAAGAAGGGGTTTCCATTTATCGTAACGTAGGATCTCCCAGATCAACTCCAACATCTTAAATCTGCTATAGTTGAAATGAATTTTGTATTGATACTGTATAGATATATGCCATCGAGTTTGTCCATGTCAACACTAAATCCTACGAATCCCTTAAACTACCCGCGTGACGTTAAAACCTAAACGGTAAATCGCGAGTGGTTATGCTGGTACATTTGGCACAAATCTGTTTTATTACAGTACTTGACCTATAGTTAAATTTATGACGCCGAAAACGAAAATGTCAAATATCATGTAATCAGCAATGTCTTAAAGCGAGTAATATTTCTTATGACAACACAAGTATACTGTTGATTAAGTGAAGAATAAGTAACGGAGACGAAATTATAGCAACTAAAGTTTTGTTATTATGTCGAGGGATGCTAAGCAACACTTCTCATTAAAACGATGTTCTAGATTCAGGCTTTCTGAAGGCTACACTACCAACTTGTCTATTACATACTGATAAAATTCGTGTCTGGTTCGATGTTGTTGTGGTCCTCGATCGTTGACAGAGACCGCTCTAATTCAAAGAGAATATAAAATTCATTGTGTGAAAGAAATTCAGGCGGATGTTTCAATATCTTCCTACACTCTACGTAACATGAAGATTCTGATCACTGTTTGCAATTTGCGGTGTGGTTTGGATCCAGTCAAACAGCAGTTACGTTCGAGGACCAAAATTTCACAGAAACCACTACCTTTGTTAGAGCATTCGTTGCTTTGGAAGTAAGATATATACATTAGAGTATTTTACAAATTTAACGAGTATAGAGCAATGAAGCTCTCTGACAGCTGAATTGTGAATCTGTGTTCTGGAAGTAGACAGACCACGTCCCTGATCCAAACAGAAATTATCAAAACTTTTACTTCAACAGGCCACCACGTTACCCATCAAACTGTAACTCAAAATACATAATCGACGGTGTTATAATCATCACTGGTCATCAACAAGAAAGCTGGGTCACAAGCATTTTATCTCGAACGACGTTTAGTTTGCTTGATTCTTTCGTGAACACTTAATTTGCAATCCCCTTATTACATCTAAACAGAGCCTAGTGTCTGAATGGATAAAATTTGGGCCAGTTAATCTTTAGGACGACCTCGCAACGGTCATCCAGAGTTCGGTTTTCCATGGTTTCCAAAAAAAAGCTCCTGACAAATTCCAGAATCGATCATTCGAAAGGCCAGGGTCAAATCCCTTCCTGTTCCTTTCCCTCATTCTTCCCCCTAGTTTAATGACCTCGAGGTTGAAAAATCATAAAGCCCTAATGTTATTGATAATAATATAATGTTGTCAAACTGAAGTAGCCAGAGCTGGTTTCACTATGTTAGTGATACTCCGCCATAGCGGTTTGATAACTCAGTGCTAAGGCGCTTAGGTGGGAATCAAGAGGATCACAAGTCCAAACTCTGACCTGGTACGAATGTTTGGAATTCGCTAATTTTCTCTCCACTTATGGCGCAATTTGCATTTGTATGCAAAAAGCTCCATAAAAACTTCTGGTTCCGATTTGAGATTTAAAATTCGATGTATCGATATCTCTGTAAGTAATATCATATACCTGTTCTCCTGATCTTCAGTGAATCAGTGTACATAGGAATTAATTACTACACAAGTGATATGATAGATCTGCAGTGATAAGAACTTACAGTACGTACTGTCTCACTGTCATTGTAAACCAGTAAGGGTTTCGAAGTTTTCTGCCTGACTCATGGAGACCGCCGACACGGCTGCGGAAGTATGGTGCAGGTGATCGGTTGAGTGGACCCCAGAGGTGCCTCCGTGGCGGTCGGTTCTTGAACTCCTCGTCCCTGATGGACCGTAACCGGCAAACTCCTCCGGGCCCGTTATTGGGCTCTGTTACGTCTCGTTGCCTCTTGTTGGTCACAAGTATGCAACAATCCTTCTCGTCGGAAACACATCTCAGGACAAAAACAGCAATTGTGTGAAAACGACTCAACCAAAAATCTTAAATGGCCTGCTTGAAATTTAATTTTCGACTTCCCATTCTTTTATTATTTGAAATTGTGATTTACAAATAAAATTATCTAATATTTTGCACGTTCCGTTTGTTTAAATGTTATCAGATTTCATTAATTCTTATGTCTTTACGCTCCATTGATAACGAGGTCATTAGAGGCCGGAAAGGATTGGTTCAAGGAAGGGAATTTGGTCATGGCCTTCTGAAAGAACTATCCCGGTATCCACCTGAAGAGATTTCGGGGAACCATGAAAATCGAAAATGGCTGGGTGGTGATTCGTACCCACGTCCTCCCGAATGCGAGGCCAGAGCTTTAGCGATCGCCCATCATAGTCAGTCTGATTTCATAAAAGCACACAAATAATACTTGGTGGAAGAGACGCTGAAGTTGACACCTCATGGTAATAAATGTTAAGGTAGAGAAGTAATTAAATAAAGCAGGGGAAATATTCATTATTGATGAACACAACTTACCAGTGCTCATTTAGTCAGGTTCAATAATACAAAGAGTTCTTGTGTTTCCCCCCGACATGTGCCGTCATTGTTTAATAGGGGGGGGGGGGGTCGGCAAAGTCTTATTCCTTAGCTTTGATGAATAAAATTAAACTTCAAAATCTCTGGAATACCAAAGCGGTCAGTTAGCTCAGATACCTGACTGTGAATTGATGATAGGTCATCAGTTCGAATCCCAATTTCTAATGAAATTCTTACAGGCTCTTCATCTGCATGCTTTGCATATGTGAAGGTAATAATTTAAGGTTTTTCGTATTCAGATTTTCGCTATAGATCCCGAAGTAAAGGAAATAGCCATTGTGCCTCCGATCACCACTGGCTTGTTACACCTTCCTGCTGGTAAACCCAACCAACCTTCTTGTGAAATTGGCTGTCAAGAATTGTCCTGATACTTACGAAAGTATCAATAGTGTTTTGAAATACCCATCCATGTTCATTTCTGGTGATTTTCCCCCCCCCCCCCGTCCCCCGAGGGTCCTACGGCTCCTGCCTCTTTCAGCAACTCAGTCTCCACAACTGTCTATTGTGGGCCTGCTTTGGTTCTATATTTAGTTCTTTCATTGACCACTCCACTCCTTGCAGCCAACTTAGCGGTGGTCTGCCTCGTCTTCTCCGGTTAGCTGGTTGGTAGTTAAAGACTATTTTTGATATTCATCCTTCATCCATTTTAGTTAGGTGCCCGAACCATAATAATTGTTTACTTTCAATGTTCTAGACTATAGTGTCTTTGATGCCAGTTTTCTTCAGTTCTAGTGATACAAAGATGAAAATAATAACTTTTCTGTCAGTCACATCTTCAACGGCCTACCAATCTATCCATATTTTTAGTTTCTGTACTTAGTGCCTTTGTTTCCAAACCACAAACTCTAGGAAGTGTCTTCTATGTTCCAACTGAACTTGTTTTATCATGTTTCGTACACAACAAATTTTAGCTTCACACGTTTGGTTGCTCATATTAAGTTCTGGCTACAGAATTTATCAGCATGTTTTAATTACCACTTCTTTAAGTGTCGTTTTCAGTCTATCTGAATTCTGGATGTGTTAATCGCTCTTACGAGGTTATCATCATGCCAGTTTCTTCAAAGGAAAATGTTGTATGTATACACGATTTCAAATTATATTGCAAGCACTATTTGTTAACTTACTCCAAGAACTTGTTCAAGTTAAAGAGTTCATCTTCAGTAAAACTAGTAAGTATTTGACAATCATTTTGATGTGTCACGGGATTGAAAGAGTGTTCGACTTGTAGAAAAAAACATCAAAAAACAGGGTAACTATTTTTTTTTTTAACGATACTGAAAACAGATAGCGATTTACTCTTTCTAGAACAGAGAAACTAATACTTAACGAATACTTGTAATGAATTTTCGTCATATACTTAACAATAATGGAGTAGTAGTTAGATGATCACAACCAGGTATTACATGAAGACCAACGTTGCTTCCATAACCTATCGCTAAACCGTTAGAATTCAGGGGTGGCCAACCCAAATGACCTTGCGGGCCACTTTGGAAATGTATCATAACTCCGCGGATCGCATATAAAATTATTTATTCCTATATTAGATTTAGACCCACGATAGACATTTTTTGGAGTGAATATAATTTAATTATTCTGCGAACTCATAACTGTAAACTCATAAATAAAACAGGAAATGTCTGTCATATATTCAAAATTAATTATTTTAAAATAAAATTTAATTTTTTCATGATTTCGACAGTTAATTTTTGATTATATGGATTCAAAGATAATGCGTTTTTTAATACATTGGTTTTCACTACTTTGGGCATTATGAAATAAATATATTTTTTAAAAGTGTGATGAAACTTGCGGGCTGCGGGTTAGTCACCCCTGCTTTAGATAATACCTACTGCTAATAAAAATCAGCTGTCCCTCCAACTTTCATTATGGAGTGTTTTTTATTTAATATGATAACTGAATCACCATTATCAACCATGGTTCATCCGACAGATTTTACGAGTAAATGCAATTCATGAGTCATCAGTAACAGGAACCTTAGAATGAATATATTAATCAGCTTAAGATAACTATTTAAGTAAAAGTAACAGGCTTTACTAAACGTGAATACATCTCAGAATTTCTGCGAAACCCAAGAATGCCAACTTTGCTTTATTCCGACTTATTTATGGCAAATCATTTTATTACATACATGTGAGTTCTGACGAAGATTTCTGAAGAATCTTTTGCTATCCCTCTCAGATGCTGATGCAGTTTCCTTGGAGACTTACGTAATGCAAGTAAGAGTAAAATACTTACTATCTTCTGGTCGTATTCGGTGGTTATGTCTTCCGTGAAAAGACAGAGATGAGCCAACTTCTATGACGTGGCTTCGTTTTTTCCACTCTGTGATACCATGCTTGTTTTTATACTTCGTCGAAACACTATCCCTCACTTATACTGTTCCTCTAAGGAGCTGTCTGGTGACTATTTAATTACTGAAATCCGCGTTGATTGTGAAAGATTAATTCCATATAAGTTTATCAAATTGTAATTCTTGAAATAAAAAATTATTAAAAAAAAGTAGATCAAGGTGCGTGGATGTGAAATGGAAGGGCCCCGTGTCGAGTCCCAGTCTCGGCTGGAATTTTTACGGGCCTTAGAACTGACGTTCACCTCTGGCGATGCTTTCTTTTTTAATACGAAAATGGTTTAGATTCCTCATTAAACTGTAGGTCCCCTTGGCAGGTAGAATTACCAAGTTAGGTTATGCGGATAAAACAGATTTGAATAACGCAGCCGGTGAGAAACTCTTTCACTAAATCACACGAAAATGTTGTTATTATTCTCCTACAGATTTCGGGACAGTGATTTTTATGGACAGTGAGGAAGGTATATGCAATGAACATGGTCAATATACTATCATTCATTTTCGTAAAATAGCAGATTAGTTCTGTTACGTTGAAGTAGCTGATATTTTTTTACAATTTCAGGGTGTGGATATAATATAAACGAAGACAAGCATGTATATATTTATTTGCACTCTTCATTAAAAGATTCATGCTGAAAACAAATCATATATACAATATATATCTATATACGCTGCTTACCAAGAAGGAATGTGAGAATGTTTATGTTAAATTAACAGTCAATCTAGTGCAGTGTTTCCCAACGTGGGGCCCACGCCCACAGGGGGGCAATTTGGTTTTTTTAGGGGGGCAATTTGGTTTTTTTAGGGGGGCAATTTAGAAACTGACTTGATGCGACTTTACCGCTTTCTCTTTGGGTTATTTAAACGCAATGCCAGATATGGTTACAAAATATAGCAAAAAAGCAAATTCTTAAAAGGATCACACTAAATTGCCATAATAAATGATTATTATAAATCTTTTGAATTTGAATTTTAGTATTTCATTATATGTTTTTTAATTTTACTTACTGTGTTTTATGATAATATTAAAGTGTTTTCTTTCAAAAACCATCCTATATCAGTTTCTTTAATAACAAATAATTTATTTATTAAAAATTATGTATGGGGGGCAAAAAATGTTGAAAGTGGGACATGACCCAAAAAAGGTTGGGAAACACTGATCTAGTGTAATAAATGAGTGTAAAATACTCGTCTTACTAAGGTACAGGATACTAGAACAAATCACCTCATTATCCATCGATATAGAGCACATTCTAATCCTCTGCAACGTGTCCGTGAGCGTTATGCATCAATATTACAACCGTTCCAACCGTGCCAACTTTGATCACAGAAGGAACATCACCAAAAGCATCCAAGTCAGCGCCTTGCAATTAGAGAAACAACAGCCTGCGACCTCAGGTTAATTGAAAATATGGACAGTAATTACTTTTGCATTTAGTTTTTGAATAACACTTCTGCCCCATGCATGAACAGGTTTCCGTAAATGTAAAATTATAATCAAGTGACAATGACAGAAAATTATATGAAAAATTTATATTAGTAAAGTTGGTAACACTACTCTTAATACTACTTCATCGGAGTTTTTGCCAACCCCAATGATTACGTGACACTGTATTTAATTTCTAGTTACAACTTAATGTAAAAACCAGATTGTTGGCCATTCTACCGCAGATGCTAATACAGGATTTAACTTAAATCCGTCTATACCTGTTCGCGATTTAACATTTTCATTTCAAAACAATTGTTTTTTATGGCTATAATTTAAATACAATAGAACGTATAAAAATGTTCAAATGACTGTTATTGGCGAGTTAGTACGGAAGCGCCGGCAAGCTGCAGTCACTGCTGCCAACTTTCTAAACTGTGCGGAGCCGCTTCATTAATTTCCCCGCAACCAGCCGGGCGGCCATTGTTACGCAAGTTGGCGGAACACCCGCGCAGCTACCTTGAACGGCCTTCTAGATCTTGAACAGCTTTCTTCCACGTCACTAGCTCCTTAAGTGTCCGTGCAACACTGTGTTATGAATTACTGGTGCTCAGTTTATCGTTAATATTTTCCCAGGGCTCATTTCTTTCAACATCATTTGTCATTGAGGCTTCCAGTTCTATGTAACATTTCACCTCCAGTACGAAGAAGCTCAGCTCTCCTCATTTATCTGGAAAAAAAATTCTGAAGAACTCTCAGGTGCTTATATATTACGACATTACTCAATCAAAACACCAACGCTTGCAATCAACCTTGCAGAGTCCTCTTTCAGTATCATCAAGCCTTCATCAGTAGCCAATAAGCATCTAGTTTAGGACCCTTCAGTACGGTCCCAAGCATTCGATATCGCCAGATGGCAATGGAGAATCATCAATCGGATTCGAACATGACAGATGCAGTTACTTATTACACAAATGGGGCTGGGTCAGTTCTGCAAATTGTGACTGTGGAGTCACCTTACAGACAATCCATCACATCGTTTCTGACTGTCTCTTCGAGCTTACAAAGTAGCAATAGCGGACACACACGATGCGTTGAAGAGTGCGATTGAATGGGTAAAAACACTAGATCTAGATATACAGTATAGTATTGTAAGAGATTGTGATGTGCATATTTTTCCTCACCCTTTGTATAGCTTGTTAAAGATCATATGATAAATAAATAACTGAGCATATTTTAATAGATAGTTTGATACCATTAGAAGTTGTGCCAACGAGCGTGGTGAGTGTGCTGTTAACGCTCTGGTCTCGCATTCGGGAGGACGGCGGTTATAATCCCCGTCCGGGAATCCAGATTTTGGTTTTCTATGGTTTCCCCAGGCGATAGCCGGGATGCTTCCTTCAAAATGGCCATGGCCGAATTTCTTCAGTTCCTTACCCCAGTTTCATCCTGCCTCTAATGACCTCGACGTAGACGAGGCGTAAAGCCATAAGTAAAAAAAGAAGTTATGCCATTTAATGTGACAGTCAACCCCACGGTATTACCAACTTAGGTTAAGACACAATACAGTTGGAAAGTGCGGCGAATCTTGACTTACCAGGGCATTGAAGCCACAAGGGTTTTCTTTATTATTATTACCAAGCCAACACTTGCCAAAATGCTACAATATCCAGAGCAAAGTGTTATTACACCCAGCAAGTTTAAACCTCCTGAGGAATAACAACCACAGCAGAAAATAAAAGGGGAACCACTAGATTCATTAGGCTTGACTTAATAAGTCTATATTTGCTGGTATTCAAGATAGCTCCATGGTAAAAATTCCTATTGGACTGAATGGTAGTTAAATAACTAACATTATTTGGTGCAAAGTTTCGTAAAATGGTCAAATAGTCTGGACTCATAATAGAGCTACATCGTCCCAGATAATTCTTTTGCTTTCTGCCCAAAAAAAAAAAAAAAAAAACAACATCATAATCAAAACAAATCGTAGTATACTTTGCTAAATAGTAGAGCAACGAGCTTTCAAGGTATTGGATTATTTCATGGACTATGAAGACAAGGGGAAACAATTTATGCTACTGGTTGATACAGAACGCCATTACCAGATTAAAAAATTTAATTCCTAAAGAATTCAGTATTCGAAAGTTCAGCGCGTGTATTTTGTTTACAAGTCAAGAATGACCTTTTTTAATTTTTGTCACTAGTTAACTGTAGGCCAAGGCAGAATTCCTTTCCGTTCCTTCCCCCAAAATCTTCTTCCGTCTTTAATATTCTCGACGGCGACGAGGTGTAATGCAATTAAAATACGTTTAATTTAAGTATTCATAAAACGTTCGTGTTCAGAATTGTTTTGATGGGTCGATGGCCTTCAAAGTGCGGCTTGTACTCGTGAATGAAAACCAGTTGTAACAAGGCGCTGCCCCATTGTTTTGTCAAGCTCATTTATTTATAAGTTACGATCATGGAAAAACACGTTTCTTGCCTATCCGATAGCCATTATTCGCACGAACATCCTGACTAAAAGGTAAGATTCAAAATTGCTTAGGTTAATCTTCTGGAAGAAATTTTTATAAGTCGTCCATCACATAGATACAGGAAAATGACAACTGATGAAATTCAAATCGATGATCAAACAACACTACAGATACGAATGAGGACCGAAACAAATCGTTTTTTTCTTGCTTATTGCTTTACGCCTCGACGACTTCGAGATCATAAAGTGACAGGAAAGTATTGGTGGGCAAGGAACGGAATTAAGACATGATATTTTGTAGGCACCATACCGGAATGCGCCTGCAGTGATTACGGGAAACCATGGAAAACTGAAATCTGGAATGGCGGACATTTCAAATGCATCTATTCGTTTTTTATCTGATAATGTTACTGTCCACAATTCAGTACCGTACAGAAATAACACCATTGTTTCAGTATTGTCTCGTATTTCTTGTTATTTTACTGTCAGCTCATATTTTCTAAAGATTGATCACTGCAAATCGTTCCATCTCTGATAGGCGCCTGCCTTGACTAGAAAATAATGACCCCGGTTGGATGAATTCATTTGCTATTTCAGCGTCTATTGGTGAACCCAGCAGTTCGATAGTCTGCATACTATCGATTACCGCCAGTATAGTATCTTCCAGGTATATCTCCGGTCCCAGGGCACATCTTCCTGCACTGATCTTTTGGAGCGTATCGATCAGTTCGTGCATTTTGTTGCAGTCATAGTGATCATCATTCGCCTAGTTGCTTGCCGAAAACCAGCCGGTTCGAAGGGACCAGGACACCCTAGGCCCGCTGGCGCCTTAATGCAAGCAGTGACACTGAGGGGTAGATACGCGCTTAACAGATCCAGCTTATCTCCTTAATGCTCTGGCCTCGCATTCGGGAGGACATCGGTTCGAATCCCCGTCCCGGCATCCAGATTTGGGTTTTCCATGATTTACCCAAAACCACTCCAGACGAATGCCGGGACGCTTCCTTCAAGAATACATGGCCGAATTCCTTCCCGTTCCTTGTCCCCAGTCCTATCCCGCCTCTGACATAGTCGTCGATGAGGCGTAAAGTCGTAAAAAAAAAAAAGAAGAAGTTTATCTCCGTAAGTGTGGACGACACTCTTTTCCAACTGGCTGCAACTGATCAAAAAAGTTTCGTTATTACTCCAGAATGCCAAAATTTCTAATCGTTTGATACAAGTTCCGGTGAAACCAGCAGGAACACCTAAGGAGAAAGCGTCGTCGACCGCTTGGAGGGACTTTCAGAGTCAGTTGGGGCCAGATGAAAATCGCTCAGTCCCAATTAGGCTCTGCGGGACTCTAAAGTCCTCTGCAGCGTTTTAGTATTTATACCTTCAGCCTTTAGCATACGGTCACTCTCAAATTTTACAACACCAAAATTCCTTGGGAATACCAGCTCGCCAACGACTTAGCGGATAGTTTTACCCGGAAAAATATTTCAGACGCTGAAATTTTTCCCGATGCAGTCACCGGTGAGCGGGAATTCCATTCCGAGAGGCAATTATGCAAATAAGGCATAAAAAACGTTCATTCACCGAAAGGCGACTGCGACAGTTAACGAGTTTGTTTGTCGCTGAAGGCTTAGACCCTTGCGTCATAATGTCTTCGCCGTATTAACAGCTGTCTCATTGATACTTCACAGTACGCTAAATTAGCGCGCCGACCTCGCTTTCCAGAAAATAACGTTGGCTGTTTCAGCTCAGAGAGAGGACGTTTTAGTTGCACTGGTCATTGCAGTATAATATACAAGAAACCTTATTCCATTTAAAACCGACCAATAATAAGAGACTTGGATGGCCTAACTGATTATGAAAAGTTCAAAACACGACGAAATATGGAGGTTTTACTTCGCTTCTATTCGAAATGTTTCAAGGTTATTTACATAACCTGAAAACATTACAACTTTCGTTGCTTACCTTTTTTTGATGCATTCTTTAATGCTGGAAATACAGACAGAGTTAAAGAGTTTGAAACTTCTCAATTTACTTGAATTAAATTACTATTTCGATCAAATTTCTACAAAACCAGATACGTCCACTTTTCTAACCATTGGCAATAACAAGATATAAATCTGTTTCCTAACTGTTATTTTTTTTTGGTCAAATTCTTCCGTTACCCCTTTTTTCCTCTTGAACGTATTCATTTCATGCTTTATACAAGTGAACATGACACATATAAAAGTGATCATAAGTTAGTTTCACGCCAAATTTCTCCTATCTTTTCCGGAGAAAACGTATCCAATGCAATACACGACAAATCACATGGTGTTGACGAAACGCTATAGCTGATGGATTTCTAATGGAGAATAATTCAACTACCGGTGCTGCTAGAACTGTAAACTTTCAAACTTTCAAATGTATTCAGAAATCAATCTTGATGAATAAATTTACTATTCGTATCCTTGTGAAAATTAAATTAAATCATCTTTTAACAATGATAATTACCAATAAGAGATTTTAATCAGGTCTTCTCAGTGCCTCCTTTCAATCTGTAGATTTCATCTAGCAATAAATTAATTAGAAAATCGTAAACGAATAACTTTGTATACTATTTAAAATACTATTGTTTCAAGTCTTTTCCTTCTCCGACGTTTCGATCTACACAAGTGACAATCTTCAGAGAAACTGGCCATCTGTTGAGTCTAAGATAGACTCTTAACAGGCACACCTAGTATTCAGCTGCTTTCGGGAAGATTATGGAAAGCACGAAATTTTATAACTTTTCATATTGTGTGCAGTGCAATTATTTTTGCTTCGCATCTTTCAGCATCCTCATTAAAGAAGCAACTCACATAAAAACTACTCAGAAGCAGCAGAACTATTTAGTTTCCTCCATTGCCCGCTCAGTGGTGTTGATATCGTGATGGTTTCATGTTACAAAGATCACCGGTTCGAGTACGGGCAAGAGTAATTTTAATGACGTTTTGTGTTTTTTCTTCTGTTGCCGTCACTATTAAAAGACTGTTAATACAGTTTACAGGACAATTAATTCGACCGCCGAAAGAAATACCGAATCGATTAATCATTTATTTAGGTCAGATTGATCAGATTTACTTGAATAGAGGTACAATTTCTAACTGGGATTTTATTATTCGAAGAGATGTAAGACTGAACCGTTCTTACGAAGAAAACGTATTGTGCGGCCACTCTAATACATTTCACAGAACACGCCGTTGATAAAAAAAATCAGCGGTGTCTACATGTTACCAAAACTTGAAGCTTTTAAGAGAAAAAAAAGTCTCTTCGAAATTATGTGTTTCACGGTGAGTTGTTTTCTCTGGCTCACCTTGTTTACGGGTGGACATAGCTACCTAATAGGCGTTTATCTGCCATCTGGCAAACAAACAAGCTGCTCCGGCTTGCTTTTCCCGGCCTCTCCAGACAGATGGAAGTGGCCGATAGGGAGTCCCCTGCAAGTAGGCACACCCGCTCGTTTTGTTCAGACAGCCGCGGACAGTATGTCGAGCGCGTGTCATTGGTGGATGGTTGAAAAGACGACGAGTAGAGAATAGTTCACGTAACATCAAATTGGCCACTACGTGTTAATATAAGAGATGTTAGGCGATATAATGTAATGATATTAACTTGAAAAATAAACTAATTTAGTCCACAACCCGAAGGTTGGTTGGAACCTCTCAAAGAAGGTATACTAACAAGGAGAGGCAGCCAATTGTAAAATTCAGTTTCAATTCATACTATGAATAGTAAAAACTCATGGCCAGAGATGTAATGTGGTAAAGCATCGTCGAGAAAATCGGCGTTGAAATGTTCTGTTGCGCTCAAATACTTTCTAACTTAGGGGACGTCCATTAATAACGTGAGGTGAAATAGGGGGGGGGGGGGGTAGGAGCCCTGATGAGAACACTCTCCACGCCAAATAAGAATGTGATCAAAAGGCATGTCTCAAGAACCAAAGGTAAAATATAAAACCTAGTGCTCCCGACGAAATAGTTATTCACTGTATAACCTACACTTTCGGTGTATTCCTAGCATATGGGATGGGAATCTTCTACATACTCTAATATTATTTACCTATCTTATATCAACTGATAAATATTCAAAGTCCAACTCAGATCATTTAAGATTATAATTAAATTTACAATGTTATTTTTATCTTGTCGTGTTCCTTAAAACTTACCGCCAGCAAGGAAATATGTTTTTTTGCTAAGACGGATTTCAACGATCTCCAATCTGGTTATAATTTATGATCTTTCTTCTTACCATCTGAAAGAAACCTTTATACTCTACCTGAAATTCTCTTATATCTTCCTTTAAAAAAAACACAGTTAACTCTTTCATATACTGTACTAGTGTGCTCTATACATCACTTTTTTCACACTATTAAAAATTAATAATAACACAACTTCAATATCAATAATTTTCTCTTCGGCCGCTGCCGTAAATATTTTCCGATTCAATTTCCTTTCATACTACGTTATCTCCCAACCGGTGTTATTTCTCCTCTCATCTAAATAAGTTCATCCCCATCCATTCCATTCCTTCAGTAATCAATCCTCTCCCTTATATTTCGTAAACTCCATCAGTAACTTTCACAGTTTCTCCTTGCTATCAGAGATTTTTCAAAAACTTCTGATTAGTATTTTATATTACCACTTTCTGTTTATTATACATGAAATAAATGTTTTTCAATCTCATTTTTACATTTCACCAAGCAACGAGCTGTATGACCATTAGAGCTGTATTAGCCTAATATCTAAATCTGTTTATATATATATATATATAAAGACTTGGACTCGATCCTCATTGCAGCTATACACATTTAAGTTTATAGTTTTCTGAAATCACTCCCACGAATTTCGAAATGGTTCCTTTAAAAGGAAATGAAAAAATTCCTTCTGGTTCCTTACCTCCACTCTCTACCTGTTCTATTAACATCGGCGTCAGCAAAGCATAAGGCGTAATAAAACAATATGTAAAGGGATAATATAACTGAAATCGTCGCAAAAAGAACAGTATAAAGTGCAACCTGCACAGAAGCTGGGTTTGAATTAACGTAGGTCACCCTGCCTCAAGCAGAATATGGAAACACCCTGGTAGGTGGAGATTGCGTAGGACAGTTAAAACATACTGTTAAAAACTGCTACAGCTTTAACACCAACAGAGGTCGTTGTAATCCAGCGTTCAACCCATAAAGTGCCAATCGTCAATCCTGCAACGCGCTCGTATAGGCTTCAGTCAGAAGGACGTCATCAATTCACACTTGTCGAGCCGCCTAGTGATTTTATGTACGGTCGGAAAACGACTTAGAGGTGGGTGCAAGTTCTGAATGAAGTGCGGTGTCGACGTGTGTGGGCAATGGAGGGCACGCCACCATAGATTGGATAAGAGAAGTTTTCTCTCTGTTTTACTTCTCAATCCATTGTAATAAGAAAACAGTTATTTTATTTTTATTGTGTCATTAGCTCTCAGTTTCCCCTATGTTATAAAACTTATTAAAGTTATTGTATTTCTAGTGATACATAAGGAAAGCTTTGAAAAAAATATATCAACGAAGAGTTTTCTGGCATTGAAGATGCATTAGGGATCAAAACAAAGTTAGGCCTATGATGAGGCATCAAGTTCTGGCCAATATCAAGAGTCAACAAACCGAAGTTATGAAGGAATCTTCGAACGACATGATGTTATGTATCTGGCAAGCAGACATTCAGACTTTCACAAGTTACACTATTACCGGAAATACTTTTCTCAAATGGAGTTCTCCAATCACTAAGTGCTAAACACCCCACTACATCTGAATATTTAATTACTTAAACTCTATTTTCGTCATTTAACTTTTAATCTAAATTTTTTAAAGAACGATATCACGGTCCATACAGGCTTCTATCCGAGGAAACCAAAGACACATTCAAAACTGTCAGCACTGTACAACTCCTAAACAGTAGTTGGGTGAATCTGTTGTTGCAGTGCATAACTATGTTTACGTACAGCAACAATCTAAATATTCCTATATTAAAAGGTACTGATTTTAAATTATAACACAGATATCTGGGCTATCCATTTAAACGCAATTTGAGGACAGCGGCTCAAATCCCCGTTCGGGCATCCAGATTTGGGTTTTCCATGGTTTCCCCCAACCACTCCAGGCAAATGCCGGGATGCTTCCTTCAAAAGGCCATGGCCGAATTCCTTCCCATTCCTTACCCCCCATCCTTTTCCGTTTCTAAAGACCTCGCTGTTAAGAGACGTTAAGAAATTATATATATAAAAAAATAAACACAATTTAAATTTTTAGTGACTGAAAATAAACCAAAATATGTTACTGCCACTAGTGCACTTGTTGATGTTGATATCTTTTTAACTAACTTTTCATATATTAAAAGTAACGATTAATTGCTTAAATCCCTGATCACTCACTACTAACTATTGCAGTCTGTATTCAAAACATATTAAAATGACAATCTTCCATAAACTCCAAAAGATAAAGCATTCGCCTTATGTAGACGAAATTAAAGAACAGATAATCAAAAGAAACAAGATGATGTTTATGTTTCAACCCTTCTGGGGCGAAAGGATAGGATTTGTGTGTACGAAAAACGTTGACGGCGGAACGGTTAGCTAGGTTCTGGCTTCTCATGAGGTTTCTTTGGTATAGCGGCTGCAGTGGTCCATTCTCAAACAAAGAGGCGCCAAAAGCACACAATGTGGGCTTCTCTCAAGGGTTTCCCTGCTGTTAATACGAGTTCTTGACGGCCCAATAACTCTGATGACACCAGATTAACATGTTTGGGACTAGTTGAGAAAGCATCAGCTCGCATCCTCGAGCACAGGAGACAGGAAAAGTGAAACAACAATATATACCACGGAGAAGAACACCAAACCGTCGGAGTATATCTTAGCGGTGAGTTATCAAATTTAAACGTTTGTCATTTCTCACTTCATGTGATAACCAAATATAATCAGTACAGTTCTGCGGATAGTTTAATTTCCTTACTTGCATTACGAAAGTGTTCTGGCATGAGCCAAGAGGAGTTCCCTTCGCACGCAAGTAGGCAGTCACACGCAAGAAATTCCAGAGTGTTTTATTACGAAACGCTCCGATTCTATCTTTGTTTCAGACGAGTACTACAATCGTAACCCCTTGTCAGTGAATGCTTTTACGGCCACAAGATCAGCAGTCTCATTACTTTAGGAGATCTCGCTCATTCGAAGTGTCTAGTAAACATTCCATTTCCTGATAGACTACCTATACACTGAAACTGCATACGAGTTTCACGACTAGAGAACTCTAGAAAGGATCCGACAGTCCTTGGTATCATTCCTATAATAACTACATATGCCTGGACAAAAATATTTCGTATTTCCACTCCACAAAACTAACAAAGTCCAACATCACTGCAGATTGTTTCCTTAATCAGTACAACAGGGTTACGCCGGCTTTTTACCCACTCGCCATTTAGTGACAAAAAATATTCCGAGACTTTTTTTTGTGTGAAATTGAATGTGTTGTAGTAATTCATCGTGTTTCTCCAGTCCCAGTTTTACTACTATCTGACTCCATCAAGGTTTCTAAAACCCAAGCCTGAAGGGTTGGTGGTGGTTAACGCTCTAGTGAGCTATCCGAGAGGACGTGGGTTCGATACACCGTCCAGCCATCCAGATGTAGATTTTACATCAGGTTCTGGAATAACTTCAAGCTATTTACGGAATAGTTACCTAATAAAGATCATGGCCTCCTTCTTTCCCGTTCTCTGTCTACATTTCCCTCCATCTCTAATCATCTCACTGTCAACTCAAAAAGAATTTATAAAAAAGAAGAATGCCGACCTGGGAACGGAGTTGGACACAACACCGACTAGATCAAGCCGAGAGAGTGTCTACCAAGTGGATCTGAACAACCGTGGCCCATATGGAGGAAACTGAACAGACTTCGAGCTGGAGTTGGCCGCTGCGAAGACACTCTCGTGATAACTGGGAGAACAACCAGATACCACAAGTTCATGTGACGAGATCCAAACTATGGTACATCTGCAGTAATATACACAACTCGGAATCAACATATCCTAATCAAACAGTAACAAATCCATTGCACGGGCGAAAATACTAATTTATATTTGACGCTGTTGTCGACATGAAAAAAAAAAAGAACGAGAAGAATTTAAAAAAAAATAGACATATTTAAAATATTGGTAGTATTTAAACTATATCATCCATCACTTTTACCGTAGAAAAAGAGATCTGTGAAATGCTGTACACAGAAAAAATTTAGTATGCCTTAGGATTTTACCTTAAATAGTGGCAATCTTTCGAAATCACTACGTATTTTCTTTAAATTAGGACTTAGCATTTGTAGAGCATTAAAAGCGGAAATAGGGTTGTGAGCAAGGAACTAGAAGAACATTGACGAGGTATTTATGAAGAAGCCATCCCAGAATTCGCCAGCAGTAGTTCTGCAACATCATGAAAAACCGAATCTCGACCATCATACTCGAGATCAAACGCGCGAATGTTCCCGAATACCGGACACGAACGTAAAGATACTCACAGCGAGTTTGGTATTCGCACTCCTAAGATGATTCAGATGTTGTTTCGTGTACTTGAAGCACGATGTGAACAATCCGTCGTTTTGGAACAGATATTATACTGTAAATATAATCATGACAACTGCGGAATCCGCGGCAACATTACACCCTTGCTTTCTTTTTACCGGATATCTTTGATCAATAATTGTTAATTTCAAACAGGTAGCTTTGGCGAACCCACATGTCGCCGATATACCGAGATGCTCCAAGACATGACGTGATATATACCGGTACTAATGAATGTATTGTTCTTTGCAAACTAACCGAGAAAGCGTAATTTTTTGACATGATATTTCGGCGATCAAACACTCTGTCGCCATTTTCAAGTTAAAGATGACGACTAAGTATTTGACCGCCGAAAAATTTCTTGAAACTATTATGTTTAGTTGATTAGTTTCCAGAGGACAATATCCGAGAAATGCTGCGTTTTTGTATATGATCAACAGTTATTTATTGTATTATTTTGCTGTTTTATGTACACTAATACGTGAAAGCTAGTGCTTTTTATGGGTTATATTCATTTCCTGCCTCAGCATTGCACGAGAAAAGCTCGTTAGATTTAAAGAACCCTGAGAACTGGCAATGAGAGTTCAAGGAAGTTCAGCAGCGGAATCTCGTCCTCGTGGGCAGAGCATACAGGAAGTTGCTGCTGGTGTATAAGCCAGAAACACGATATAAAGCGGCAGGAAGGCGTGCTCCGCAATCTGATCTGTCACCAGATGGACAGCCACTTAAATCTGCCATGGCGCGAATAAATTGCCGGAACCAAGCAGACAGGCAGATTGCAGACACGACGAAAACAAAACGCCAGTGGAATTGAAACGGGTTCTTCGAATATCTGCTACACAAGGGTTACAATCACTTGCTTTTATTTCGTTGACAGAAAATGTGGAAGTAGTTATATTTTGTAATTGAAATGAATTGTTGATTAGTACCTTTTTCTTCTTTTATTGCCATTGGGTTTAAACGCCGTATAGCCATAACTCATCTTGCACACGCATAAGTCACACGACTACAATCCTTTTGTACAGTCTACTAAACACGTGAAATGTATGGCGTTATTAAACCTAAAGCCACCAGAGAAATAGAATCTGAAAGAAACTTCAGGTTTCATTTATTAGCATATCAGACGAAAACTGCAAATTAGCATGAAATGAGCTCTATGTTGTCTTCTATCGCGAGAAGATGTGATGGAAAACATCTCGGGATCATTAGTTGTGTTATTTGCTAAGCTACTGATGTTTCGTTTTATCTTACATAAAATGCTAAAATCCAACACTACATCGTCGCAGATAAATAAAAGACTCGAAATTTAAAACATTCAGGATCAAATACAATAGAACCTCGATAACTCAAACCTTGGTAACTTAAAAACCTCTATAACTTCAAAAAATAATATGTTCCCTTCCCATCAGAGCCCAAAACCTCTATAACTTAAAATACGCAACCTCTATAACTTAAATACGTAATCTCTGTATTGGCCCTCAGTAACTTAAAGAAATGTTTCCACAACCTCTATAACATAAAATTGTTTGTCAATGAGTCATTTTGAAAGAGTGTGCAAAACAAAAGTTTTCGGTATTTATTGCTTGCACGTGTTCACTAGTTAAATTGTTAACGTAAACAATGTACAGTACATGTCACCTATTGTTTGTTTCTTAGAAATTCTTTAAAGCTTTGCGGCGGTTAGCCTTAAGACAACGGCTTACTTGGATCATAAGTTTTTGATAAAACTGGCTTAAAATGAGTTCAAAAAGAAAACTAACAACACTCACATACGCTGATAAATTAAAAGCTATAGAAGCAGTGAAAAATGGATTGAAAAGGAAAGAAGTTGCGGCTCAGTTTGGGATACATGAGAGTACATTATCAATCATCATTAAAAAAGAAGCTGAAATCTTGAAGAAACAAGAATCAGGAGAAAGTCTTCAATGTAAAAGACGAAAAATTGCCGAATTCCCTAATTTAGAACAATGTTTGTTTACGTGGTTCAAACAGTGTCGAAACAAAAACATCAGTGTTAGTGGGCCCATACTGAAAGAAAAAGCTGAAGAGTTCGCTAATTTGCTGAAAATCAAAAATTTTAAAGCCAGCAATGGCTGGTTAGAGAATTTTAAGAAACTACATGATTTACCCATTAAAAAAATGTGCGGCGATAGTGCGAGCGTAAGCAAAGCACTCTGCCAAGAATGGAAATCTGAATTACATAATTTAGTGAATGATTATGATCCCAATGATGTTTTTTAACGCTGACGAAACGGGTCTATTTTTCAAATGTCTTCCCGACAAAACATTAACATTCAAAAATGAAAAATGTCATGGAGAAAAGCGCAGCAAAGAACGACTTACGATTCTGCTTTGTGTAAATTCTACGGGCACAGAAAAACTGAAACCTTTAATTATAGGCAAGTCAACAAAACCTCAGTGCTTTGCAGGCCTAAAATCACTACCCATGGATTATGAAGCCAATAAAAAAGCATGGATGACAGCCGAACTTTTTAAAAAATGGCTGATTAACATAGATAAGCAAATGGTAACTTCAAATAGAAAAATTATTCTGTTTATCGACAACTGCACAGCACACTGGGACATACCACCATTAAAGGCAGTCAAAGTACAATTTCTTCTACCAAACACAAGATTACAACTTCAACCTTTGGATCAGGGTATAATTAAAAATTTTAAAACATTATACAGAAAAGAAGTTGTTAGAAAAATGATAGCTGATATGGAGCAAAATACGATTTCTCCTATCAATGTTCTTCAAGCAATGAGGATGGTGGTCAAAGCTTGGCGAAACGTAACACCCCTTGCAGTAAAAAAATGCTTTAGAACCTGTGGCTCTTCTTCAGAACCTCAATAAATCATTGAAGAGGAAGATAATAATGTGCCTGAAGTCTGGGTCAAACATTACTTTTGAAGACTTCGTTACTTGCGATGACGAAGTAGTCACAGCAGGGACGTTAACAGAGGAAGAAAAATTGGAATCAGTAAACAACTGCATTGAAAGTGATAAAGACGATGATTTTAACGACGAGCCACAAACTTCATCTACGAGCGTATCAATCAATGAAGCAAAAAGAGTTTTAACAACTGTACGATCATTTATAGAGCAGTGTAGTAACATAAAAGATAATGTATTCTCCTCTCTATTTGTCATTGAAAATCAAATCGATTTAGAAACTGTGAATTGTTTAAAACAAAAGAAAATCAGACTTTTTTAAGTAAACTAAACCTTTAATTGTTGTTTTATTTTTATTTAACTTGTGCAATGTGAATAAATAAATATGATTATTTAAATTTCTGTATTTTATTGAACCAATCCTTCTGACGCATTCGAGTAAAAATAGGAAAAATGGTACATACATACATATGTACATACCTACCTCTATATTAACCTATCCCTAACATAGACCCTTGATAACTTAAAACCTCTATAACTTAAAATATTTTGTGTTTCCCTTGGACTTTAACTTATCGAGGTTCTACTGTATTTGTAAAATAGGGATGCTGCTTATCCTCCTTCACGTTTACTAACTTATATAACATAATGTCAGACTCATCTACCGAACTGATAAACTGGTTAGTCATGTTAGAACCAATAAAATAAATGTATAAACTTAGACTAATAGATAACACAGTGATATTTGCCGCAGAAAATTTATTTTAAATAAAAGGAGAAAAAGCATTCTAGGAGATACTGATATCTGTTGGGATAATATGGTTGTTCCTAAATCTGTGTATAGCTTTGTAACAACAATAGTTTGTTTTTATTCTATGCAAATTTCTAAATTGAGATATCCATGCATTTTTACGCTTTCACAGCCTCTGAAGTCGTTCTGAGTGTATATCTCTGCATGTTTGGGTGTAATTCCCAAGAACCAAAATAACTCGAAAACTGACCATATATATATATATATATATATATATATATATATATATATATATATATATATATAAGTATTTACGTATGAATGTAAATGTAAATGATTCTGGCTGATCAGTTTTGGGTTCTTATGTTTCAGATTTTAGATTTCTTGTTTAGGTCATTGTGTACTCTAATAATTGTTTTTAACAGCTCCACTGAGTTTTGAGATAGTTTTATGAAATTTTCTAAAAACATATACCTAAAAAATGTGAATAAAAGTTAAAACTTTGATTATTATTGGAACTTCAGACTGGTGGACGACATTCTCACTGCTGACCCGACTTATTTGTATCGGAAGTTTCTGGAAAATTAAAAATGAAAACAAGTAGATTAATAAATAAATTTAGAGCTCTTTAATGGGCTTTAAGGAAATAAGAAGCTGTGACCACATGGAGTGTGTCTGCCGCTAAAGGCGAAGAAGCTGCTTGATGGAGACGGCGAATGTCGAAGACGTGTGGGCAGCGGAAGTCTTAAGTTGAGCTGGGTGTGTATCACAGAGCTATCAGCAGCCACAGCGCCCACCAATTTGTAATACGTCGCTAGGTTTCCACATCTGTCAAGCACACGTAGGTGCAGGATGTTAAGTCACAAGCATTAAGCTTGTCGCCACCCTTACGAAATGTAAATTTATTCAACATTTCCTACGTGTAATTCTCTACACAGGTTGTAACTGGTAGAAGAGGATACAGATAAACCGAAACAACTTTATACTTTGGTGTATTATTCCAAGTTTTGTTATAGACAGCATAAGTTGCAGATTAACACAACCGTAATTACAGAAACTTCTTACTTCGACAAGAGTCGTAGCTTTTCGTGGTTAAGATTCAAGGAACCATGCCCACTGCTCACATCCTGCATATGCCAGAGTGTACCGCTTGTTCATGAGAGCTCTAAGATAAAATGTACACGGGCTCAATAACCGGCGATTCGACTCCGGTGTCAGGCATGGACATCATCAGTTGTTGAACCATGCAACATCGGCAATTTCTTCATTTATTTCATCAGTAAACTGCTTACACTAATGTCGATCAAATATGAACAAGAAATTTTTTAAAAAGAAGTAAAAATCACTTCATTGGATTAATATACAAACGATTCCAGTTGAGAGAGTCCACCTAGATATATCCATTGTTTTTATGACATGAAAATTTGTCCTGGTACAAATTAAATAATTTCGAAGGAACAATGCCGTGGTATAAAATAAATTATTCTAACTTCATTTTTTCAGAAGCTAATTGCAATACTTATAGGAACACGTACTGTTTTTAATAGCGTTTTCTAATAGATGGAAAAATAAATCCGGTATGGCCGAATTTACGACATTCAAAAGACGTTGAATCCGAACGTAATAATGAAGATCGAAGAAAATGTTTAGATGATTCGTGAACTTACTGTTCATAAATAAGTGCTCAAATAGAGATCGAGCGACATTCATACACGTTCTTTGAGGTAACAGTCAGGGATTAATTGTTTATGGAGCACAAGTTCTAATCAACCTGACAAAAAAAAGCTTGATAAGGAAGTAAAATAAATGTTTTCTTCCACGGCATTGATCCTTCGAAACCACTGAAATTATACCAGAAGCAATTTTCACATCATAGAATACAACCATGCCATTCTTTAGTCCCGCTGCAACGAATATATTTTTCTTCAGTCACCACTGTTGTCTATACGTTTCTTTTAGCTTCGCATTTATGTCTCGTCGGTTTCGAAGTTCAATACACGTTTCGTTTCTTCTTCTGCTTCTGTCTTGTTCCGTTGCCGCTAACACCCTCTAGCAATCAAAACACAAATTTAAATGTCACCATGTTTAGATCTACTTATTAGTTTTTCTTTGATGCTAGCCGCAGATAGAGATGAAGAGGGAAATAAACAAAGAATGATGTAGAATCGTGCAGTAGTTGCCGTCTGGACAATCGATGTGGTGTTACTACTAGCTGCAGAGATTTACGGGCGCCGAAGAATGCCGCAAAAAGCAAGCTAGTAACCAGTCGCCTGAATGGAAACAATAAAGTGTTTCCCATTGAGGCGACAGGTGGTTCGCTTGCTCGTGTTCGTCTGTTTTCTTTGACAACGGCCTCTGTTCTCGACGCCACCGCGGCTGAATACACTCAGTGTCTCTGGTTCGATCCCAGCTCGGGGTAAAAGATAACCTCATCATTCCTCAATGATGTTACGTCTGTCTTACTAGTATAAAATTTTCACATTCCACCTACCGTTCCTTTGATACTGTTGCCTAACCCACGGAAGTTTTGAAGAACAATCCGTCATCAGCAACGCAATTTGTATGTAGAACTTACATGATTTGTGCCGGTATGGTTTGTGTTATATTGGTGGTTATGGCGTATTTTATGGGCCGAAAGAGGGGACATCAAACCGAGCCTGGAGCGTGAGAAATTAGTGCTCGGGCCTGGTTCTCTGGAGGTCGCGGGTTCAAATACCAGCCAGGCCATGCATTTATTCATGGTTTCCGGCAATGACTCGTGGTTGAATGCCGAGATAATATCTGCAAAAGGCCATATCTGAATTTCTTCTAATTCATTGTCCCTAATACTCTTTCAGCTATAATGACCTATTCGTCAACAAATCTTTAAATCTTAAACATTTAAAAAGTTTTACCACGTAGATTATGTAAATTCGGCTATAAATCGTGATCTGGTGGCAGAAATGCCAAGTTTAGCTAAGGAGCCCATTCTTTTGTTTTTCTCGACCCCTAAGATGCTGGTGACACACTGCAAACTTAACTGCCATCCATTCTTCACCAGTCGGTCTAGATGACATATGTATTCCATATCTATGCTGTAGGGGTCACTGTAGCTGTATGGTTGTCAAATTACCCGGGTTGGATCATATTTTCTTTCTTTTTCTTTTCTACAGCATTGGGTGGCAACAATGGGGTTGCGACAATCAGGGTGGGGCGACAATGGTGGAGGCAAAATAATGTTCGAAGGGTCGGCAATCTCACAGTTTTTACGCAGTCTTGAAAATTCCTAGATCCACCACTGTGGATCATGCTAATTGTTTCCAGTTAACATTCGGTTTCCAGATTTCGGTTGACATCAATTTCCTTGTGTATCGAACTGATTTCTATGAACCATTCAGGCGGCGTCTAGCGTATCGTTTCGTAGCAAAAGAAATGTTTTGTAATATCCAACATAATATCCACAAATCAGTTTGCGACTTTAGCGTGGAAATGACGTGCTCCGCTTCCATTGTTCATAACGAGCTGGAATCAGAGCAGCGGTGTCGCAAGTCCCTCTGCCTCCCACCAGACAAGTCCGCCTACGAACGCCCGCACGACACGTGCCAAGCCGATTCAACAGCAGAGCTAACAATAGCACTCCAAAATGAATCTGCCCAGCCAATTACACGATACGCAACGGAAATAATGCACCATGTTGACTGTGGTCGATAAGGCATGACGGTGTCTCGGGCTCGACAGGGGCTTAACTGGTTCCAGCCTCGATAGTGAGAGTAATTTTCTTCATTCGCGACTTCGACACCACGGTATGAGAGGTGATGGTGCACATTTCTTAATCGCCAAATTGTGTACTAAACAGTAGAATGCGTTTGGGTTAAGGGCGTGCGACACTAAAAAATAGTGATTCGGAAGATCGGAAAAGTTGGAGGTCTCTTGGTATCATTCGGAAGAGTAGGCCTGCATGGGCCGGCACCGTGTTACATACTCTCCCTTCTTTCGACTTCATATAGACACAACGCAAAAATCACTCAGTAAACAACACTAATCACAGTAATCTACACATTAATATTTCTTTTCATTTATTTATTTATTTATTATCTGTACATTAAAATAGTTCGTTCTTTTGATTCTACATATAATTTTCATTTCTATAGTAATATTTCTCAAACTTTAAAATTTTAAATAATAAATCTTACTTACTACGTAAATATTATTTTACAACAGCTGCTACGATACCGTGGATTATCATAATCGATTAATGAAATTACTAAACATCAGCAGTTAAAACAAAAAATAAAATTTCAGCGGTAAAATGTATTCTCGGTGAAATCCGTTGAAGAGTTTCTATACACAGCAAACTATACTTACACTGAGGATTATGGGCTATCGACATTTCAGTTTTTCTTGGTTTCACTCCAGTTGAAAGCTGTGATGGTTCATTTAGAAGGTCATAGCTGAATTCCTTCTCAGCTGTAATGACTTCTATATCAAAGAGCAATAATGCCTCCCCCCCCCAAAAAAAAAACCTCTTACAGACACATGGAGGGAATAAACTGACCATCTAACATCTGCAACAAGCGAGAATCAAGCCGCCTTCGGGTTTAGGACATTCCTGTATTTCTTCGCCCCTCGTAAAGTGAGGAAATTGGCGCGTCCACTGTTTTGTAAATTGTGGATTAAAGATGTTCACGTACTGTACACTAGCGGAAGGAATCTTGAGACTGTGGCGCCACTGATATTCGCTTAAGATCACCGTCGCCAGGTAATCTTTACTTCGTTTGCACTTTTAAGTGGCAAATTAATAATGACCACTTCTTAGAACAATTTTGAAGATATAAAAGCCTATAAAAATAGTAAAATTATAGAAATCTCTGGAAACATGATGAGTAACCCCAGGAAAAGACGACAGTGCTAAATAATGTAATTACTTATCACGAATGCGTAATGCAGGTTGCATACAAACTGTGTAACGTTATCTGATAGCAATTTAACTGAAAAAAATGTTCTGAATGTGGTCAGCAATTTAACATAGAAACTATTGAGAATGGATTAATACTGGGGTGGTAGGTAATGTACTGTTGTGACGTTCTAGATAGGTCGGTCTTGATTTTTGGTACGGCCTTACACAATTACGTTTTCCATCCATAATGCAGAATAATACCTTCATTTCCAGTCGTTTTAGTGTTTCGTCAGGGTGGGACTTTTTTTAAAAAAAAAAATTGCCACCACGCGTATTTATACTCATCTTACGTAACTCAAAACACTACAAGGCTGAAAGTTGTGTCTCATCAAGTCCATTTAAGTCCTTAAAAGGGAAAGAACTAATAGCTGCAAACATACGAAAAAAAAGTGGTGGAACCTGTATTTCTCTATAGCCCTAAAAGAAAATCGAAGTTGGTAAGTGCAGTGAAGAATTTCATGATGTAATCTCGCCTTCTCTCTAGCAGACTGTCATCTCATAATATTTATATGTAATCTTAGGATTTTCACACCGCTCACAAAACTTTAAGCTCTTTTATGTGCTCTTTGACTAATCAATTCAGACCTTTCAGTATGATTTTTACGCATTACTAAAATACTTTAACTGAGTTACCACAAGACATCCTCTGTGGTCTGACTTAATTCCTTAAAAGTTTATAATATAAAGAGCAGTTTTCATTTTTTTTCTTTGGCGTTCACAGCTCATTGATGTTGATGCTGTTAGAACCAAAAAAGAATTGAGGAAAGGAATAGGAAATAATTTTGAATGAACCATCCCGTCATTCACCTGCAGTGATTTAAGGAAACCATGGAAAACCGTATTTTGGGATGGTCGAAACGGGAATTGAACCCGCAGCCTTTCGAATGCCAGGCAAGATCTGAACAAAGAAAGAATTCACAAAAAGAGAACCTTAGAAGAACTAAAAACACTATGGAGAGGTCAATGCGGGACTTCAGAACTCCTATCAGATCAATTACAAAGGAATTTGGGGAAAAAAGCCACCCTGTGACTGCAGTGGCTCCCTTTGTTGCTCGAATAAAAGATGATAGATGGATATAATGGTGTTAAGAGTTCATCAAAGACCAACAAGATAGCTTCCAAACACATTCACAAAGTTGCTTAAGTCAGTAGGCAAATATTTTCCAAGACCGATACACCTAAAAAATGCGGTAGAAGTTCTACCTGAGCTCATGAACATGAGAGGTAACATCATTACATGATTGAATTGGTTAACGATTATGAAAGCTACTAGATTAACGCCATGTTAATGTTCTATACACACACAACGCCCGCCCCTTTGGTTCAGACCGATGTGGCATCGTAATTGGTCTGGCGCTGAACAAGTGGTTGTTTAGCTGGTACGAACGCCGGTGATGGAACAAACTTGGAACTTTGTTGGCAGAATAGGAGAGATTGTGGCACACGATTCATAACCGCCGTTGTGTGACCAAGACTCAAACTCCTCTGCAGCGACCGAGCGTGGTGAGAGAGTGGTTAACGCTATGGCCTCGCATTCGGGAGGACGCCGGTTCGAATCCCCGTCCGGGCATCCATGGTTTCCCCAAATCACTCCAGGCGAATGCCGCACCCTTCCTTCAAAAGGCCATTCCTTCCCGTTCCTTGTCCTTTCCCGCCTCTAATGACCTCGATGTCGATGAGGTGTTAAGCCATAGTAAGTAAAAAAAAAAAAATCCTCTGCAGCGCATATGGAGTGAAGATATATGACCCTATTCATTGTGATTATCCTTCAGATGGGGCATGAAACCAGATGGACCCATAACTCCCTTTCTTTCATCTCTCACCTACGACACAATCAACAATTTACACTGAACAAACAAATCACAGTCATCTACACATATAGTAACACCTATGAACGCATTAGTAATTGGCAACAGGAAACCATCCCAATTCATTTCCACGACACCTTATTATGGAACGATAACACTAGTCCAAGTAAATGCCTACATTCCGTACATGGCAGCAACTTTCACTTTGACCCCCACAAACCCCAACACGGGAATAATTACTATATCACAACAAAACTGAAGATAAAATATCCAAATGTGTGAAAATATGTAGAGACCTAGTGATTTAAATTCCAAGAGTAACTTCTTATGTGGAGCGTTTAAGGGCTTAATTACATTTTACAGGTAGGTTTATTTATATACCAGCATTCTACCGCTACTTCATCCACACGGTCCTTCGCGTGCGAAGTAATGGGTTTGCCTGCATAAATGTTTGTAACGTAGTATCTTTGTAACCTTTACCGTAAACTAAATTTCATAATTTAATCGGAGTGTTAATCTTTGATGTAATGGTTTCATTTACTTTTTCCGTGTTTTCTAACTTACTACGTTCAGAAAATAGATAAACAAAGTTACGTACTTGTAGTTAAAAATAATATTAACAGAAACCAAAGAATGGCGTGTTTATTTGTATTTTAGCGTGATCTTTGGTCGGTATCTCGTAGAAGAGTGTTCATTTGAGATGCAGTGTGATCTGTGGCGCCTTTCTGTTCTCGGTATAATCGACTTATCATTTCTTATTCCGTTCCACGATCACGCACAGTCATAGCATGTAGCACAGATTTTAAGCTAGATCATAAGCCTACAAGCTGTAAAAATCCAATCCAAATTGGTTAGTTAGTTTTTGCGTGTGTCTGGCCAAAGAGTCATGTAGACACAGCCCGCTTACAGATTTATAACAACACTAGTGTAAGCCCGTGACTGTTTTTTGCGTATCGTCACGGGTCTAGAATAGTTACAGTTTTTACGATGAAAGATTATGACAGGTTGATCTGATCGGGCCAAATATAAGCTTGACCTGTGTTTCACCCTTAGGATGAATAAAATCTCTTGAGCTTGAAGAACTTAGAAGCATTAATAGAGGTAGGTATTAAACACAGCCAGGAACGATCGCGCTATCGTATAACTGTTTCAAAGGTCATACACTCGAACTTGCTTAAATACGAACTTGACTTGTATTTGACCCTTAAAGTTCACTCTCCAAAATTAAAAAAAAACTGTTTACTTCGAAAGCATCACGTTGTTTATTATTGGTCATAGTATCTGTGACGGCCAGAGAACTTAATACACATTCAATTATGAAACGGTTGAGCAACTCCGCAGAAATAATTTGCCAGAATAGTTGATTCGGTAACATATTTGGTCTGATGTCCACTTCAAGTACAATGAACATGAATAAAGACCATCGACAAAAGTGGTCAGTAAATTACCTGAAAAGCAAATAAACCGTAATGCATAAACTTTGGTCAAGCAACAACATTAGTGACAGTTTTAATTAAATTGAAATTTATGCTAAGCCGGAATGACAATCGGCATTCATGGTTACAGTAGAGACCATGAGTAATTTATTTTTTTAAAGGTGTTTTTTTAAGTTGCTTTCATTAATAACATGTTATTGAAAAGCAGATCAACGTTTTTTCAGCCGCAAAATTTATCGATATTTTTTTAACTATGAAAAAGCAAACTTAATGACAGTATTATGGCTATTAATTTGGTAGCAGTGGCTTAGCTATTAAATTGTAGACATAACCATGAATTTCTACTACTGGTATCTCTGGTCGCTGTTTTGCGAGCGAAGGCTGACACGTGACACCATTCTTCAGCCAATAGGTATCGAGGTGAGTGGATGAGCTTACGAAATTATATAGTAGATAGATATATATTTATCATCCTTTTTGTCTGGCTACATGAAAGGTGTATATCCGAATTCCTACAACATACGTGGGTTTTACAGCAGTCACTTCTTAGTCAGCCACGAACGTCTGCTCAACCTTTGTCCTTGCGAGTCGTCATTCTGGTACAGAAGAAGGCGAAGGCAAACAGGATCCGACCATTTCGAGGACTGAGATGAGCGCATTTTTTCGTCACGTCCTCGTTGCCTTGAAGATCGCCCGTCAGCAACGCACAAAGAGAATCCAATTACCCTCACGTGGCAGCCTTAGCGACTCGTGACTACAGAAGAGAGGGAGACGACGACTTCGTTGGTTCCGCAGAATGCGTCGTGGCGGATCTGACTGCACAAGACACATTCAGCTTGGCTCACTGGGGGCGCTGACCCAGAATAGAACACTTCACAATTCGTCAGATTCAGTGACCCGTCATCTCATAATGGACTAAAAATTATGCACTTTATTTTCTGTTGATTATCATTACATCAGCACACTTCTTACACGTATAAAGCAAATCAGTTTTATCAAACCGAGCGTGTTGGGTTTGCGGTAACACTCTGGCCTCACATTCGAGAGGATGCGGGTTCGAATCCCAGTCTGCCAATCGAGATTTTGGTTTTCCATGGTTTCCCCGGATCATTCCAGGTGAATGCCGGGATGCTTCCTTTAAAAGGCCACGGTCGAATTCCTTCCCGTTCCTTGGCCCCAGTCGTTTTACGCCTCTAATGACCTCGATGTCGACTAGGCGTAAAGCCATAAGAAAAAAAAACATAAAAAACTTTTATCATCACAATAACTTTAAATGTCTAAGAATATAAGAATCCCAATTAAAACTGTGTTGACGTACTAATCAGCAAAGGCATAAAAATTACTTCCTGCAATTACTGGAAAAAATCACGCCCACTCATTAAAAGTTTAAATCACAGTATGTGTTGCTAAGAACATAAAGAGTACATACATTGTTTGTCAATACAAAATGTGTGGTAGAATGTAGGCTTTGACTATATCAAGTACGTCACGCATACAACATTCTGGAAAGATCTTCCCTTCAGAAAGTATTAACGAACTTTGTCTTATACGAAGATAAATCGGTAAGAGTTGATCGCGTATATTTAACTAGAGCTGACTGCGCTCTTTATTGTTGGTGGTGTTTATTGTCCTCGAAATCCAAATATTGTAACAGCGAGGTATTTAGAGACGGGAAAGAATGGGGGGCAAGGAATGGGAAGGATTTTGGTCATGGCCTTTTGAAGGAAGCATCCTGGCATTTGCCTGGAGTGATTTGGAAAACCATGGAAAACCCCAAATCTGGATGCCCGGACGGGGATTCGAACCGCCGTCCTCCCGAATGCGAGGCCAGAACGCTAACCGTTACACCACCACTATCGGTGGTATTGACACTGTTACATAGCATTACATCATCTGCAAACGACCTAACTTCTGACTGCAGAAGTATTACATCCCAGATCTCTTACTTCGTCCTCACCACGAATCTGTTCGATTTACTTTCGTCTTAAATACTACTGTTGATGGTGTGCACAATGCTAATTCCAAACTCATTTTTATCGACTGTAGTACATACAGACATACTGCAAACGTTGGCTCGGGTCTCACAGTCTTGCCAACCTCGTGGTGCCAGGAATGTCAACAATAGAATCGCCAGCATTGCTACAGAGCTGCGAATCTTACCGGTTGTGTTGTCATACGTTAGCCGAAATCTTTCTTCTCGGCACGGAAGAAAAGTGCGTGGGAGCTGACGAGGCTGTTGTGCGCCTGCAGGAGAAACGAGTAGCTATTACACAACCAGCGGAGCAGTGTTGTGACATGAGTGAGTAACGACTGCTGTGTGTAGACCTCGGAGAATGATACACTTCCTTGATATTCAGATTCGTAGAAAGTATCTTGGAAATATAACGATGTATAAGCAAAACGATCGTCATGAGTTATGTAAACTAGTATAACGCTAACCTTGATCACTATGAAGCCATGTGCATCATCCTGTGACGTCACGCTTACTTCGCTGTCCTACTAACAACGGTCAGAGATATTGTTCGACGTTATGCGCGTTATTTAATAACAGTTCTGTTTAGCTTATAATCTGCGAAGAAATGAATTGTTAAACGCTGAAACAAAAGTATGTATTTCGTTTAAATCGACATATTAATTATTAGTTGCTTTTATTTAATATTTTCTCGATGAAGATGTTTTCTTTAAATTCTTTTCCCAAAGAGATATTTAGAGATAAAGGTTTTAATTTTTGATTAGCAATGTTAGCAAAAGTTTTGATTAGGTTGAAAATTAGCCTAGATCAGTATGACAATCAGCATTTGACGTTACAGTAGAGGATAAGAGTAATTTAATTTTTTAAAAAAATAATTTGTTTCATGAGCGCCACGTTACTTCGTTCGAATGAAAGTAGTTCCACATTGTAATATCTCCCCTTCTTGGTTAACAAGAATGGTTTATACAGATATTAATGGCTGGTTTCTGTGATCTAAAGTTAGTCAGGGAGGGCGCCAGGTTTTCAGCATAGTTTCCTATCTTAAAGAAAAGCGCCTGCCGAAGCCAAAAAAATTATTGACTACAGATTCCACACTACGAGCTCTAATTAATTCAATAACGTAGGGATGGTGGGTGATTAAAACATAGTTACTTTTAATCACAATCTGGTCAATGAAAATTAGTGCTCAGAGAAAGAATGTTTTGTGGATTTAAATTTGAGCAAGAGCGTTATCTCAGGGGGTTTACTGGGCTGAACGGGATTGCAAGTGTCTCTTCCTTTCTTGTTGGCTAATTACCCAAGACGGCGTACTGATGTAGGATCAAGGTGCAGAGCGCCTTCTGGTCGTCCGGCGACGGCGCTGCTAGCCTGGTGATGTCCGTCCGTCGCGGCTGATGCCGTCGATCGAAATCCCTTCTCTCCGCGTCGCTTCTCCACACCAGAATTCCTCCCACCTCTTCAGCCAATGGGAGCCAAAAACGCTCGGCCACTCGGCTTTTGGTGGCCGCCCTCGGAATAAACAAAGTAAAACATAACGCAGATCAGACCACATTTTTATCACACGTGCTGGCAGTTTCTTGCGTGGCATCCTCCCGTCCTTGTTCTAACACGACATTTCTCATCCCAGGACGCAGCCCTCAGTGGTCTAGCAAAAAAATACACACCACATTGCCTGGCTTTCTGCCCCGCGTATTTGCCCAGAGGTCTCTCAGGACATCACAACATTGATTGCGATCTATGCGGCCTAGACCACGATTAGAACCAATGTTATGCGGCATAACGTATGTTGATAAGATTTATTTTTAATGTTCTTTGGTTTCAGTGAATCTTTATTTCAGCCACATGAAACTGTGTCAGCCGTTCAAACGTTGCAATATGGATCCGAATCACGAAAAAAAAGAAAAATGTAAAAACTCGTGAAGATTTTGGGTTAAGTTTATATCACGATGAATGATGTCACTAACAATCTGTATAATGCATGTATTAATTCGTGTGTGAATGAAGCTCTGATTTTCTAGCGGCAGTATTAGCAGAGTTTGTGGCTAGGTTGAAATGCAACCTGGACCAGGATGATAACTGAGATTTTTTGCTACAGTGCAGCGTCAGTCACTAGAAATCGTATTGAGCGCAATTTTATACCAATTCAGGATTAAATTGAAACTTTTTGCCCCAGCGTAAGGCACTAGAAATTGTATTGGGCGTTAGTTTATAACAATTAAGCAACTGGAAACAAAAGAATTGCAATAACTACGTTCAACCCGTCATTTTTGACGGGCTTTGACTCATTTGAGGCTAATAAATATATAATAAACTATCATCTGCCGACTAATTCATCCGCTAGTCCCTAGGGGCATGTTTACGGTACATAGATTTTGGACTTCCAAGCAGTAATATTAGCGGAGATCTGTGGATATGTTAAAATGCAACATAGACCAGAATAATTTTTTGAATGTCCACTCTAGCCTCACATTTCGCAGCCATAAAGAATAAACGTCAACTTTGCTAAATGGTGCTCATCATCGGTCAACCGCATCAGTTTTTCGCTACCGAGCCTGGTGGTGTAACGGGTAGCGTTCTGGCCTCGCATTCGGGAGGACGGTGGTTCGAATCCCCGTCCGGGCATCCGGATTTGGGTTTTCCATGGTTTCCAAAATCACTCCAGGCAAATGCCGGGATGCTTCCTTAAAAAGACCATGGCCGAATTCCTTCCCATTCCTTGCCCCCCATCCTTTCCCGTCTCTAAAGACCTCGCTGTTGAGAGACGTAAAGCAGTTAAAAAAAATGTGTTCTTCTGAGGGAAACATCTTCAATCTAATAGCCGGAATTGGACGTTTTGCCTGCAAACTCCTAACAGAATTTAAAACTGTTGCAATATTCATATATACATCTCAAAAATAAAAAAGTTGATGACAATACTTAAATAATCAAAAGATCAAAATTGAAAGACCTTTGTTACGAAAAATCAAAGAATAATCTAATATATTTTTTTTATAAAACTATTTTGTTATGCCAGAAACCACGAATAAGTAGAATGGAAATAATTTGTGTAACGTTTATTTACGAATATTTACGCTTTAATGCAGTGTGCGACCTCTGAATTGTATTAAGAATCTTTGGTGCATATCTTTTGGGGCTAGCAAAATTTTATCATTTCTTACTCCGGTGCCCGTTCTTAAGACACAACGCAGATAAGTTAGATCCCAACCTTTCGAATTGTTAAGACCCAATCCATACCGGTTCTGTGGTTTTCGTGTCACACAAGAAGAAATCCCTAAAGAAACGTTCGCTTACAGATTTGTATATGAATTTAAGTGAGACGTAATTTTATCTTCAATGAAACACTTCTTCCGCAGATTTAGTTTTAGCGCTAACATAACGCTTCTTGATAGGTACTGTTATAAATTGGTGTTATTTCGCTGCAGGTGCAGAGCATTGTTCGGCAGACAAGTGAAGTGCAGAGTAATGATGTGGGTGTAGAAAATAATACGCAGCCTGCTGAGGCGCTTGGAACCGCCACCGTGTTCTCAGAAGCCGGGCAATGAATTCCCAGTCGGCGACAGTAGGTACCGTCTGGTCCGACAGCCAGACAGATACAAATTGTACCGGCCAGGGTCAGTGACCACATCAGACGTCTGCACATTCGGGGACTCTCCTCCGAACATACGTGGACATACAAATAGTTGTGCATACACACCACAATGAAGTATGAATGACGTCTTGATTCAGTGGCTGGCGCTAGTTACGCTAATCTCATAACAGGAAAGTTACAGGTTGAAATCTAGCCTTCATCATGTATAGTTTATTCAAGTTTGTGTTCGTTGAATGTTGTGTGAACTGTATAACCAAATCTGAGAGACTCAGTTAACAATATAAATGAAACGAACGTTTAAAAATATTTATAGTAAAATTGTCCCAACTGATTATTATAGCTACGTTAGAGATACTTCTCTATACATCTGTTAAAGTCTCCATAACATACTGATAATTTAAGTACACGCAAAGCATTTCTTAAAATTCTATCACAAGGTATGAAGACAGCTCGATTCGTAGAGCAATTGAGTAGCAGCTTTATAACCGAGCTCCAAATTTAGAGGAAATCGAAGTTTCCCCACACCACCCCCCCTTCCGCCCCCGCCTTGATGCAAACGGTACCTCAGACCTTAACCTGCTTCACTGGGTGTGGTGAATTCTCGGGATATAAAGCAGGTTATCTCTGTTCTAGTGTCGATATCTTGACAAAGATTTCAGATTTCTTTCTCCTTCAGTGCCTGTCAGTAAAACTTAACGGCCTAAATTGCAACGACCTTTACCAATACTGTATGTGAAGTTTAAACTCTGTTCAAGACTGGTGCAGAATTCAAATCCTTCACTCGAGTGAAACAATTTCCCATAATCTTCTAGGCGTACACGTACACGGGAAAGACAAGAACTACCGATTTGCATATACATTCAAGTGCTTGGCTATTTCATTGACATAGTGCATAAAAAGATCAGATATCCTCCTGATATCATAAATCAGATATCATAAAAAGAAGAGGGATTCTAGAAGCTTTAGAGAGGTTTGTGGAAGAAGCTGTGCGCTGTTTTCATAGCATTGTAGCTCGCACACCGCAACTGATCAATGTATACTCAAAATATTACTAAGACACTTCGATGAATATGCAATTACCTTCTAAGCTTGTGCATCCTTCTCTAACGTTTGAACCCTCTAAACCAGGGGTGGCCAACCCAAATGATCTTGTGGGCCACTTTGGAAATGCATCATAAATCCGCGGGCCGCACATAAAATTATATATCCCCATATCAGATTTAGACCCAGTATAGACATTTTTTGGAGTGAAAAATTGAAACATGATGATTTATTATTATTGTGTTTACTATTATTCTTACACGTAGACATAGATAAATTAACAATAATTATATTAAACGCACATTTAAAAAATATATATATAACACTAAAAATGATATGTAAATATAAATTTTGAAACTATGGAAATGTATTTTTTTAACACATTGGTTTTCACTAATTTTCACATTATAAAACAAATATATTTTGTAAAAGTGTGATGAATCTGGCGGTCCGGAAAAATATTCAAGGCAGGCCGCATGCGGGCCGCGGGTTGGCCGCCCCTGCTCTAAACTGAATGAATTAGAAAAGCAGATGAAATACCTAACTTGTGATAATTCCTTTACGACTTTACACCTCTTTATCGTCGAGGTCATTAGAAGTGGGAAAGGACTGGGAGCAAGAAACGGGAAGGAATTTTGAAGGCACCGCATTCGCCTATAGTGATTTGGGTAAACCGTGAATAACCGAAATTTGAATGGCTGGACGAGCTTTCGTACCCGCGTCCTCCCGAATGAAAGGCCCGAACGTTGTTGCTCACCCATCAGGCTCTGTCAACTGTGATGTTACTTACGCAGAAATCAATTTCAAACTTTTAGATAAGAATTATCGTAGACTCCACAGTGGTCTTTATATTTTGTTTGTTAACGCTTTTCTTCTTGTACGTCGAGATCATTAAAGATATGAACTGGAAAACGAAAGGGAATTCTCGGTCGTGATCATCAACGAAGAATCCTACCGGTCGGCTGAAGTGATTTCAGCGAACTATAGAAACAAAATTCAGGATAACCGGACCGGCCATCGAACCTGTACTCTCATGAATGGCCCATTCATCTTAAATTGAACAGTTTAAAATTTACCTCTCACCAATCCTAACAAAAAAAAAAAATTTTTTTTTAAAAAAGTAGCACTACAGTCATGTTTATTTACAGCACATTCATGTCAATAATTAAGAAACAACGCAGACAATTAAAAAATGATACAGCGTACCACTGAAATACACGTTTTTATATATACAGGGTGTTACAAAAAGGTAGGCCAAACTTTCAGGAAACATTCCTCACACACAAACAAAGAAAATATGTTATGTGGACATGTGTCTGGAAACGCTTACTTTCCATGTTAGAGCTCATTTTATTACTTCTCTTCAAATCACATTAAACATGGAATGGAAACACACAGCAACAGAACGTATCAGCGTGACTTCAAACACTTCGTTACATGAAATGTTCAAAATGTCCTCCGTTAGCGAGGATACATGCATCCACCCTCCGTCGCATGGAATCCCTAATGCGCTGATGCAGCCCTGGAGAATGGCGTATTGTATCACAGCCGTCCACAATACGAGCACGAAGAGTCTCTACATTTGGTACCGGGTTTGCGTAGACAAGGGCTTTCAAATGCCCCCATAAATGGAAGTCAAGAGGGTTGAGGTCAGGAGAGCGTGGGGGCCATGGAATTGGTCCGTACAGTACAGTACATACTAACGAAACTAAAATGAGCTCTAACATGGAAAGTAAGCGTTTCCGGACACATGTCCACATAACATATTTTCTTTGTTTGTGTGTGAGGAATGTTTCCTGAAAGTTTGGCCGTACCTTTTTGTAACACCCTGTATATATACATGGTGATTCAAAATAACGTGAACAAAATGACATGGTAGATCAGTCGTCCAATAAGAATCAAAAATAGCATAGGAACAGAGGGTCGCAACTGCGATCTGGAGTCGCTACAGGGCGTCTAAAATAATACTGACACAAAGGGAAGAAACAAAACCATTACAGATCATTTTATTGATATTTACTCACTCACATGCGACTAATGCAAGCCAAATGTTGAGCCTATAGCAGATGCTAAAAGTGTTTGCCAGATGCATCGAGACAAGCCCAGCATTTCCGTTGCATGGAACGGCGCACCTTCTCAAAGATACGAGATGTATCTCGAACACATCCGGCTGCCGCAACTATTCTTCCTACCAAGTCTTCCGGCGTTTCAACAAGTGTTTCATACACAAGTCCTTTTAAAAATCCCCACAAGAAAAAAATCCAAGGGACCGTGTTTGTATCGCAGCGCCCTCTACAGGCGTTTGCGATCTCTGTTCCTATGCGATTATTGGTCCTTATTGAAAACAGATCTACCATGTAATTTTGTCCACTTTTTTTTAATCACCCTGTATATACTCTGCATGCAACAGCTGTAGCTGGGCATTTACGCGGCCACCTGTTTGAATAGGTAAATGAACCAGTACCCGACTATCCAGATTTAAGTTTCTCAGATTTCCTGAAACTACTTCAGAAGAATGTTGGTATTATCGCTTCATTAAGGCAATGGCTTATTTCCTTATCTTTCCTTGAAAAAATTCTCTTCCATCTCTTATGATTTTAGGTAACTAGCCGTGAGGAAACAATGAAAAGAAGAACAAAAATAATCAAGCTAGAGCCACTGACTGAGGTTTGGATGATCGAGGTTCAATCCCCAACAAAGCCGAACATGTTTTCTACAAACTAAATGTCTGTAACTGAGCCTGCTTCAAAATGACCTTCAGGGAAGAAACTCCTTGGGAACACATATATACATATACACACACACACATACACACACACATACACACACACATACACACACACATATATATATATATACAGTATATATAAACAGCTTTCGGGCTTTGGAGCCATATATCTAGCCACAACTGTTCTCATTGGTTCCTAAAGTGTACTAATAATTCTTTCATCTGAGTAATGTTTCCCAATACAGATATCACAGGGATTCCTTCAGCTATCTGAAAGGTTTGATTTAAGTTTTAAGTATATTTTTACATACTATAATCTCAGAAAACTGAAGAAATAAAAAACAAAACTTGGTAGAAAACAGTTATATTAACAGAATCCAGAGAGCGTACACTTTATCTTTGATATAGATTGATCTTTGGTCGGTAGCTGATCGGATTAAGAAAGTAGTGTTTATCTTTGAGATAGTGTGTTCTTTGGCTCCTATCTGTTCAGGTAACGAACACATTATCACTTATTGTCCCATACAGCGTTCATGTAGAGTCATAAGACATACCACAGTTTTTAAGTTATATCCTCAGCTTTCGAACTGTGAAAGCCCCATCCAGATCAGCTCGTTTTTGCGTGTTACCTTGATAAAGATATCCCTGGAAAAAGGCCGCTTACAGATTAATGTATGTAGTGATACGTGAAGTGCAAATGTAGGTTAACATCGGGACTAGATTGCTTCATTGGAATTAATCAAAAAATACTGTATTACCCTCCAATCACGAAGCTGCTGTCTTCTGAGTGGTCGTACTGGCTCACCAGAGTCCTTGTAGTGTGGACAGCGCGATCAGTGCTCCCGTCAGCTTTACGAGGCGATGTCAGATTTACGCCGGCAGTCTCGCACGGCAAATTTACGACACGCAAGCCATAGCGCGAAACACGCTCCGCTCTGTCGTTCCCGTTACAAAATGCAAATGTAATGCAGCAACTCTGGGAGCCAGCGGGAATTCGTCGCCACATGAGACCACCTGTTGCTTCCTTCCGACTTGAAACGCCGAGCGACCTCGTTCTAGAAACGGTGCATCATCACAGCGAGGCATCCAGACATGCGCTTCACAGGATAAAAACTGTACTGAACCCAGAGATTGCTGACTGTCTCGTATCCGGTAGGTCGAAGGTTCGAACACTGTTATTACAATTAGTTTGAGATTACTGTTTTTTGCACAGTCGAACGGGATAACCCACATCCAAATATCGATGAAACCCATGGTTTTTCCTCGAAACTGAACGTCTGGAATCACTTTCCACTCCTGCTCTAACTGTATTCTATATTATCTACCAAAAGTTAATTGGGCACCAGTGCACAATGTTTGCTTGGTGATTGTCACCCCGTTAGAATTTCGTAGGGCCAACTTTTGCAGCTATAACAGCAGCCAAACTGTCTGGCATGCTCTCTACGATTGTTTGCAGGACATCCACAGGGATTTTTCGCCATTCCTCTTTCAACTATTTCATGAGATGAGCAATGGATTTAAGCCGCTCATGAAGAGACCTCACTAGGCGATCCAATTCATCCCGATGATGTTCTATAAGACTTGAGGTCGGGGTTCTGGGCAGACCAGTCCATTCGGCGAACATTGTTGTCGGCTAACCACTGCATAGAAGGCCTTAAAACATGGCACCTAGCATCCGTAAAAATGCTACAATGTTGGAAGCATTTCATTACACAGAATGTTACAATAGGCCTTTGTGTTCATGCTACCATCATCACATCACCACCACCGAATTTCCTAATTGGCGCAAAACTCTTACAGAAGCCGTTAGACACATCCATCAGACTGTAATAATGTAAACCTGACCTCATCACTCCACAGAACCGATTTCCACTGCTCAAAACACCACCCGATTCGGCGAGCTTTGTTGTTTGTAGTGATGTGGGGCCTATGCTGCTCTTCTGAAATATCCAAGTCGGTGGACCTTTGTACGCAATGTTTCATTGGAAACCGATATTCCTATTGGTGCACGGAACTCCTGTCGGATGGTAGTCATGGACTGTGTCCTATTTTTGACAATTTCACGTTCCGGGGTTCTGCGACGTCTGTTGGTCAAAATTCAAAGTCATCCAGAACGTGGAGCATCGACACAATGTCTATCGATCTTCCACTTGCGCAGGACGAATGTGACGAATCTGGGCCTGTAAAACTTCGATATAACAATCGCCCAGCTAGACAACCCACTATCACGCCCTTTTCAAAGTCCATACCGCGTGCTTTCTCCTGATCTTTTTTTTTTTTTTTTTTTCTTTTGCTTATGATTTTAAGCCTCTTCGACTTCGAGGACATTAGAGGCGGGATAGGATTGGGGACAAGGAACGAGAAGGAATTCGGCCATGGCCTTTTTTTAAGGAAGCAACCCGGCATTCAGCTGGAGATATTTGGATAAAATAAGGAAACTTCTGCTTATCAACTTGTTCTACACCGGCTTGCAGCATATGGCGACCATACTAGTCATCTGACGTACTGAATTACCTATCTTCAGAGGTTCCCAATTACTTTTTGTAATATGGTGTATTTAGCAATGTAAATCAAACTCATATCTCGAATAATGGTCTGATTATGGTACTAACCACCCAACGTAAAGTGCTGTGTCGAATTGTTGAAATGTGTTAAAAAAGTTAAATAAAATTACAGTTTCCTTTACATGAAACTTCATGTCTTGCGACAGAATCCATATTTTATTTTTTTCAGAATCATTTGTTTTAGTGTCAAGGATTTGACATCACTTTAATTGTCATAATACGATTATTATGTATGGATTGTATTACTGCTAAACAACGTTTACGATCTCTATTATCAAGCCTGGTGGGTGAGTAATAAAGTTTGAGCCTAGCATTTAGGAGGACGGGACTTAAGAGAAGACTGGAAGCAAAGGATTGGAATATACTGTATCACAAGACTTCCTGACTATGAATTCTGCACTACCATTTCTACTGTTGTGCTGGATAAGCCTCGAATGTTGAAAATTTCTCCCATCACCTGGACTCAAGCCAAGTTAACCACGCATCGAGTACTAAACATCGTGGCCAAGGTTTGGTTCACCTGGTGTATACCAATACTGGAATGTTAATTATTAAAGCACTTAGTTTTCGTCCAGTGTGTAACTTCATATATGCCTGATTACTAATTAACCACTAGACTGATTCCATTCCAGTTATCTGTCAATAGAGCCTCATGCATCGCCTACCACACACGTTACTGTACAATGATTTCGTGAGAACGCAGGCTCGAATCCCCTTTCGACCATCCAGACTTCCGTTTTTCATGATTTCCCGAAATCACTTCAGGCAAATGCGAGGATGGTTGCATAAAAAAGGCCACAGCCGAATTCCTCCTATCCGTTCCTTGCACCCAGGTTATTTCGGCCTCTAATAACTTCGACGTGGATGAGGCGTAAAACCAAAACAAAAAACTTAAAAAAGTGGTTACTTGTAATTTTTCCCTTAATGAGGCATGGAAAGATATTGGTGTAAGAATTAAAAGTAATGCATGGAAGGGAAAAGATGACCATGACCACAAGCTGGCACTCGATTTCAGGCACAAAGGTTTAGGAAGATTCTCGTTTTTGAGGAAGGGTGTCAGGGATTGGAATAAGTTACCAAAAGAAGTGATGAATAATTTACCAAATCCGTTGAAGGAATTTAAATTTAAAATTTGCCTACGGCAAATGCAGATGGGTGGTAGGGAAATTGCCACCGGAGCGGGCGCTCCATTGCAATTTAATTAAATATTAAATCGCATCTAGATTTACTTGATTAGATCTTTCGGTGAACATCTTTGTCAAAAAAACTTCGAGGCTAGCAAAGGAAACAGTGTGTAAGAAGTCGTAGAAACTCAATCCAGATCTAGTTATGTCATTTGCTTAATAGATGAAGAAAGCTATTTGAGATCAAAATTGCTCCAGCTCAACCATACAATCAGAGCTACAACGTTTAGCCACAAAACGGTTGTTCTGACTGCATTTTTGCGAGTTCTTAATAGTTTCGTTACAATGTACCTTATTCTCTGCTCTTTTAAAAAGTTCTACTATCATGATCTTCTTTTTTTTTAAATAAAAAAATAATAAAAAAGTTATTTATTAGGAAGGATTTCACGACGCGTAGACGGAGTGTAAATATAGATCCAAAGTATCAGGGTCCCAACTGTTTTTTCATGGAAACACAGGCTACGAGACGAGAGAACAGGGAATATATATTCGACAGAACGACGTATTTCTTTGGGATTTCTTTGGACTCACCATCGCAGGGAATAGACATCATAAGCGAAGAATGGTTCAGCATCTCTCGTTTTCCCAAAATTTTTCACTGATGGCTGAAAGAAAGGTTTATCACAGTCTCCGTGGCTGGCTTACTTAGTGGTGAAACATCTGAATACCAAATAATCTCGGCACTGATGCTGTAGCCATATGTTTCCTGGAACCTATTACGCTGAATATCCAAAAGCGTTCTTTGAAATATGTCAAACTCACATTCCACCTACAACACTACAGTTACGATTGCTCTACTGAACTCGGTTTCTACGGGGATTAGAAACCCAAACCAGGTCCAGCCGAGCGATGATTGAATCATCGTGTGGTTTGTAGATTAGGTCATTGCATCATACGAAGCACAGTATTTTTTCATCCATATCAGTGTATTCACATAACGTAATGATATCACAAGACAAACCCTGTACAGAATTTACAGCTGCATACCTGTTAAGGGATGCACTTGCCTTGCGACGAAGCATACCGCGGTAGGATATTCATTATATATATATATATATATATATATTAATATTTATGGCTCGTCAACGTTGAGGTAATTAGAGCCGGGGACAAGGAACTGGAAGGAATTCAGCCATGCCCTTCTGATGGAACTATTCCCTTATTTACATGGATTGAGTTTGGGAAACCATGGAAAACAGAAATCAGGTTAGCCGTATTGATAACCAAAGCCGCGTCTTCCTGGTTGCCAGACTAGAGCTTTAATCCCTCGTACACTGGACTTGTTTGAGATAAAAGGTGTACTTGGCATTCGGGAGAACGTGGGTTCAAATCCCCTTTCAACCATCCAGATGTCGGTTTTGCATGGTTTCTCGACATAACTCTCGGCGAATGCCGAAATTGTTCCTGCAAAAGGCTCTTGCTGAGTTTATTCCTCTTCCCTCATCCTTTCGCGGCTCTAAAGATCTTAGTGTCCACAAGCTGTAAAGCCCAGAGCAACAATTTAAAAAAAGAGGAAATCGGAGCAGTATGGTGGGCTCAACAAATATAGAGTAGGGGGTGAGGAAATAACTCTGAGAGGGAGAATCAGGGGGAGTGTCATGATGTCAAAAACATAGATTACAGTTCAGACAGAAATAAAAGAGATAAAAAAGAAAATAACTGATAGATATGGTGCTATGGAAGAGATTGAAAGTAGAGGAGAAAAATGGGTTGAGATAGTGAGAAAGAAGCGACGAATGAACGCAGGTAGTCGGATAAGCTAGTATACAATATACGCATGTCTAATGATGAAACTAAATATGGAACATTTTATTCCAATCAGCTTAACGGTTCATCTTGACTGGATTTGAAAAAAAAAAAAAACATTATTTTCAGGTAGCGGGAAGGAAACGACTATGTTCTAAAATAAGTAACAATGACGTTAGTCTGAAACGATTTGTCGAAATCATCAAACATTGAGATCTAAATGGCTACACTGGATACCGATCACATATTCTTCCGACGTTCCGAAAGTTGAAGAGTCCAGATATCGCAACCTTCTGCTGCTCGTAGTATGGCTGCAGACAAACCAGCTGCCACTAAATCGATATGGTATGCAGAGCTTTCACTAACCTGTTCGAGCATTCTGCTGACGTGCTGGCACCCATAGCCTTCCGTCCGTAATCACTGTACGGAGTGGTAATGTGACGACACCGCAGCAATGCGGGCGCCTTTTTCCGATAATCAGGTCACCCGCACTATCTGGCAATGAGGTGTCGTCACGTCTATCTACGTTAGCCTGTGATAGCTGAGAGTATTGGACATCGTTTCGGTTTATGATATTTTTCGCCAAATTAACGTCGAATAGTAATGACCCCGTTTGCTGGACACACATGACTTGGTAAAGAGGACGAGGAGAAGGTGATTCGTAGTGGCAGCGATTCGAATGATTCGATTTTCTTTCTGACGTCTTGCCATTAGATTGCTACGCTTCGAACGTTTTCAACCCGAATGGACTTGGGAGAAAAGTAACTGTCAGGCTTCATCGGTATTTTATCCCCAGCCGTGAAATCTTCGCCGACTGAACTGCTTCGTGCGAGTAATAATAATTTCATTGACGCTGTCCTTCCACAAATAACAATAGTGATTTGTCAAGGACTGATGTAAGCTATAAGTGCGTTTTAATGATAATATTGCTATTGTGATTGCACTCTCCAAGATGATTACGAAATATAGCCTGTCTGCCTATCTGTCTTGATTCTGCTATGGTGTTTTTATCTCCAGTGACTAATGATTTTGTTTATATATTTATAGATTGATAGCATCATTTTTGTATCACTCCTTGATTGATGGGTTTCCATTCCGACAAACTGTTGCACGGTTCTGACTTCAATCACGTGTACGTGTTTCGAATTGCTTTTATTATAACCTATGTGTGGGGTGTAACTTTCTGCTAGGATTGCCAAAGTTTTATTCTGTCAATTGTATCGAAACTTTCTTGAAATCAATAAATGTCAGGTGCGTTTCCAGGTTAAACTCTTTCTCTATTAGCATTTTGAGTGTGAAATAACCATATGCGCGTGATATACACTTCCGGAACCTGTTTTACAATGATTTCGCATATCCATTAACTACCATGTTCGGGTTGTTGTCTAAACTTATTTAAGGGCCACTCTGCTAATAACAAATATAAGATTTCCGAATCATTTTGTAAATTGTTGACATTACGACTTGCAATAATTCGGTGTCCCCAGCTATGATCAGGACTTACCTTTCAGAAAGTGTAGCACGGTGTGGCCGATCCTTAAGGCGTTCTGCCTAGATACTGGCTAGCGCGAAGTAGGAACGAGTTTAGACAGGAAAATACGACTGCTCAGTCAGATGATAGTTTTGACGTATCCTTTAACAAAGCAAAGAGTGAAGATTGTCAAGTGCAGAACGATTACCCTCTGATCCTTCACCATACAGCGCTACATCTTGGTAACAGGTCATCTGATTTTACCTTTCATACGTTCCTTTTTTTGCAATTTTCGTATATCTCTGTTCGAAGTTTATTTCCAGTGCTACTTTAACCTAGATAAGTGGTAAATTTCAAAACAGTTGTGACACCATCAGAAGATTAAGTTAAGATGGTAGACAGCTCAAAATATGTTGAAATATCTAGCAATTACTTCCGAAGTAGGGGAGGGTATTCGAATAAACGGTTTGTTTAAGGCTATTTTGCAGTAAATGACAGGAATTCGTGTGTGTTTATTGGTGGTGTTCTTTTGTTGAATATGAAGAGGAAGAAGGGAGAAGCTCAAACCAAGTATTATCATGCATAAAGTATCTATCCAAAGGACGAATCACCATTTACAATGCTTTATGTCCTCGTTACGTACGCACTGGATTGAATCCAGGTTTATGGTACACAGTGTAGTATATATACATCACTCTCGGCCAACAACCGGACTCGAAATATACCGTTATTAACGACCCTCGTATTCTACGGAAGATTAACTATCACCAAAAAAATTTTACCATTAACCTCAGCTTGCGAGTCAAGTATAATACATTTCAATAATCTGGCCATAAAGAGGATAAAAAACTGATACGGCAGAATTTAATTAATTAAAATGTAAGTTTTACGTATCCTCCACAAAAATTGCCATCCGCGGCCGGTAATAATTATTTCCAGCGGGTCCTGTGATTTTGGAAAGGCAATGTTGTTTTGAAGGTTGTATGAACTTATCAAAAATGTGAGCTACAATGGTAAACAAATGAAAATTATTCATATGAAACTGAAGAAACTCGATATATATTAAAAAAAAAATGTATTCTCTTGATAAAGGCAAAGGAGGCCCCTCAAGGTCGAGTAGGTGGAATAGGTGGATATAGAACTTCTCATGTCCATGATTGACTTCGGTAACAGGGAGGAAACTAAATGGTTCAATTGTTCTTTTCGTCCTCAAGCAGTTATCATCATCGGTAGTCATTGGGCAAGTGAGCTAAGTGAGTCTGGGGAGCTGTTTCGGACGTTCAGCTTCGAAGAGAAATCTTCAACTTTATCGGGGATAGAACCCAGATCGTTCGTACCGCAATCAATGATTCTACAGACTGAGATACGTAACGTGCCTGTATTTTCTTACCTTTTTGAAAATAAAATACATGATATTATTCAACTGACCTCTGTTCTGTCTGTGTTCTATGGCTTGGCGAAGACGTTTATGTATAGAAATCTGATATTATATATGAAATGGTGCATTTGATTTATTATTTTGAAATGGTGCTTAGTTCCATATCTGCATTTATTCTGAGAGACATGAAAGATGAACCCTGGTACTATCTTCAAGCAGTAAGTGTACTTATCAAACAAGTACCTGAGTAATAGTGCTTTTACATCGTCCTCCCTGAACGCGAAGCAAGAGATAATGGTATACACGTTTCGTGATGGGCGTAGCGGCGCGGCGGTGGGAGTATAGTGAGTATACTCTGCATTCCAGCAGCTGGCTGGAAGGCAGTCGGGCAGCGACTCCAGCTGCCAGGTTCAAGGACCGACCACTGGAGAGAGAGAGGGAGACCACCAGAACTACAGGGTTCGCAGTTTTCATTTACCATACTCAATTATTACTCCTCAAAGCGAGTTCGTAAGTTCATCCAAAAAATGGGTTAAGAAACCTTACGACCGAACATGTACTCAGATCACTCATGTCCCGTCTGCCTGAGGCCGCAGTTCCAGCTGGCTTTTAATTGACTGGGGTGCTTGAAAAACAGCGCGTCTGACTTGTTAGAATTTAGAAGTACATGCAGTGTCTGACCCCTACATAAGGATAACAGATGAAATGAAAATCCTTCATATTTAGCAACACTATCAGTCATCTTGGGCTGACAAGAGGTGCCTAAAGTAAAAAAAAAAAAAAAAAACAACACCGGTATAATTCACATCACAATATGAACAGTACGAAAAATCCAAAACAAAAACATTAAATTATTCGTACCGACCACCAAATTAAATTAATGTTGTATAATGGTCGTCCGGCAAATAAATTCATATGGAGCATCAAAAAAAATTATTTCCAGTGCATGTATGTTGTTATTTGAAAGCACTACTTTTCAGTGTAGTATCCACCGACAGGACATTGGTTTAAAGAGGAACTGTGCCTTGTAATGCATCTACGAACACCTTATCTTAGTGGCGAGAACATAATTTCCTATTGTATGATATGGTGACACTTATTTCAGATGCACTGAAATAATGAATCACCTGTTCCCTTGGACCATATGCATCTTGTGTGTGTTGTCATTGCTTCATCACAGTTCTTTCCTTGGATCATATTGTACATAACCCCCTTCCGCAATATTGAAACAGTCATACCATCTTCTCCATGTTTTTCACAAAGCTGATGATAAGCAGATTCATGTTTCTTGTATTGAATTGAAGAAACGTATCACTGACCGCATATCATGAAGGTTATCGATTTTTTTGTGCGTTATAAATGTCTATTGTTTATTCGTATTTGCGCCCTCCGAAGGTATCAACAGATTCCGTACGCTTGAGCCTCATTAACCCTATGGCGCCGGCCTTGGTAGCGTAGGGGCTAGAGTGCTAGGTCGCCGGTTCGAATCCGGCTGCGGGCGTGGATGTTAAGTGTTGTGTGTCTGTGTGAATGTCCTGTCCGTCCTGTGGTGTCTATACTTAATAGATACAATATATAAAACACTGGATGACGACTGGACGACTGTTTCACTGGAAGCTGTAATAATCATTGGCTGGCTGTATGGCCTCAGCTCCCGAAAGCCATTTAAAAAAAAAAAAAAAAAAAAAAAAAACTCTATGGCATTAATTTTTATAAACACATCTTGTTTCCTGTATTTCACATTTGTGAGCACTGTTCTTACTCCTTCGTTTGATCAGCAAACTTTACCATGTGTGTGTGTGTGTGTGTGTGTGCGTGCGTGTGGTTTAAAAAAAAAAAAAATCAGTAACGTTTTCCTAATTTTCCTTTACATGGTACACGTAGTGTAATCCTGTTGAACCACGAGTGTTTCTTGGATGTTATTGCCCTGTTATGCTGAAAACAGCCTCTTAAATTCAATGGCTATTAAAAGAACATAAAAAATATCTAATTATCATTTTATTTTCATTATGTAACATGTTTTCGACATTCTGGAGTTTCCATCGTATAAAGCTCAAATAGATTACCATTCAGCAGTTGTTGAGTCCAACTCACCATATGCGTTCGCAAACAAAATCTTTTCTTTCTCAATTATTCCACTATTACAGTATCAATAATAATTTATTGTTGCAATTTCCAGTCAGATTTTCTCCTCAAAAATCTATCAACATTCAGCATAGAGCTTCAACGTATAACGATACTTGAGGTCTGAAGTCGAACGGTTTCTAGAAAACTACTGTGCGGTCTAGTAACACAATTGATTTTTTTTTTGCCTACAGCCTTGTCGACTGCGAGGTTTTAGAGGCGGGAAAGGGCTGGGGAAAACAAAGAACGGTAAGAAATTCGACCATGGCCTTTTGAAGGAGCCATCAAGGCATTCGTCTCGAGTGATTTCGGGAAACCATGAAACACAGTAATCGGATGGTTGGACCGGAATTCGAACCCGCGTCCTTCCGAATGCGAGGTCAGAGCGTTATCGCTTACCCACCACGCTCGGTTTCATAATTCACACAACTAGAAACGCTAACATAAGCAAACACCACGCAGTGAAGTCTTATTTTTGATGACCTATTCGAGAAAATGTGTAACAGTAAGCTCTAAGTACAGCTCTCCAATATATCCTCTAATCAGCCCTGCTACTCTCCACCCACAGAAATGAGGAACAGCTATGGCGACACAAAACACACTCTGGTTAGGAAATCGGATGGTTTGGTAGGCCGATCCGAAATCCAATGGTCGTTGTTGAGAATCGCTTCCTGGTTACGGCTTCCAAGCTATTTTCCTTAAAGATGTAGAATATTTCTGAGACAGTTTTTTTCACGAATGTGGATATTTCTTTAACAAACCCATGTGACAACCGATTCCAAGACAATAGAACGACAATCTCTTCCCTTTCCGTAGGTCGCTTTTGATGGTCCCACTAATGGCAGTGAAAAATAATTCTAATAAAATTCTACTTGTTTATTGCATCCTCCTTTAAGTCCTAGATTGGAATAAGTCGCCATAAAATTAGATGTTTCAAACCTTTGATTTATGTAAAAATGTAAAATTTGTTTTACAAAAAGTAAGTGCACAGTAAGCTGACCTGTTGAATTGTGTTGTTCGACCCTGGCGCTCGGAAGGACCGGATTTTTTCGGTTCCAGTTTCAGCGTTTAGGTTTTGATTTTCCATCGATCCCCAAAATAACTCCAGCTGAACGGCTGCACGATTCGCTTCAAAAAGCCCATCGGAGTTTTCCGTAGCGTTCCTTCCGAACAATCCTTCCACGGTTCTAATGCCCTGTTTGTTTACAAGCCGTGTAGATCCAGAGAAGAAAGAACCGATCAGATCAAAGACCTATTGATATTTTGGCATTTAATATAATTGAAAAGTGTAATCTGGTTGCTCAGAGCTAAGGTGCATTGATTTTCGCTTATCATTTCACCCCTTCACTACAGAAAGATTTATTAGACTCTTAACTTCACCTTCGCCTCTGGCAAAGCTTACTTTCTATGTGACGATTATACAGTGAACGCTCCGTGGCTCCCAATTCACGTTAAAGTAAAGAATTGGAGGTGCTACCTCTTAAAATCGTTCTCCCAGTATGCCTCCTGACAGGTGTAGCATGTCAAGATCCGAAAGTATGAAATGAATCTAATTTATATTTTTTAGATAAAATACTCATCATATGTCGCACATTTGATATTTTTCAAAAATAAGTAAATAAAATTATGCCGCAGAATAATAATAATAAAAGATCATCTCTGCTAAATAAAATTTTGGACCTTTTATAATAAATACCTACTTTCAGTCTTGTTGATATAATCTGCAATACGTTGTAAGGATCCCAGCTTAGATACAACTAAAAATAATAAAAACCACAGACTACCGATGTAACTGGTAACCATTAGAAAAAGAAATGTAAGATGCAAACTACAAGTGTAAATGTTAAGTTCGAAATAGCTCTTTCCGCGAACTTTGCAGAAATTTTGTTTCATTCCTTATTATTTTAACTAGTGAGTTTTATTATTCCTTGCCAGAACCTTTATTTTCTCTTACTATTCTTTGGACGTAATACTATAGTTGACTGCAATGTGTCGAGTACCATAGCCTGCGGACAACAACGCCGTTAACGTAACAGAATTTAAACACACAAATCCCGGGGCTTAATCGATTACTACACGAGCATCTAATAATCTATTGACCAGTTTCACCGCTAGGTTTGCTTGCATAGTGTTTTATTGCAGTAGCAGTCATCAATGTCGATAAAAGACTAAGCTTAGTCATTGTATCATCGAGTTAGTAACGCTTACGTCACATTCCTGGACTTAGCTGGCGGCTACAATGACCATAGATGTTTCTGCCCACTCATCTACATATATACTCTGCAATTCACAAAATTGTGGGTGGCAGAGGGCTCTCAGCACCAAAGCTAATCTCTTTGCTGTGCATTCCAATCCCTAATGGTACGAGGGAAAAAAGAATTCATATCAGAATCAGTCCGGCACCTTATTTCTCTAATTTTATCTTTCCTGTCCTTCCGACTCAAATAGGTTGGTGGAAGAAGTATTTCGCTACACTCAAAAGTGAAAGTGGGAGTACGCATGTTTACCAATAAGTTTAAACGAAACGTGTGTCGTCTATCTACCAGAGACTCCCAACCTAGTCTACTAATCAGTTCTGTGACGCTTTCATAAGGACTGTAGCAAGCGGTCACGAATCGAGCGGCTCTTCTCGAGGTTATGCACGTCAATAACAGTCCTATTTAAACATCCCAGAGGAAATAAAATTTCCAAAACACTGAAGGAGAAGTATATATTGTATTCAAATTAACATATTAATTATCATAAAAGATTATGAATATTATTTAATGAGTTTGCCAATTTAATATAACTGCAGAATAAATGTCCTATAATAATCACGTATTATAAAATATTTTACTGTTTTCGCAACCGTCATTCTGTTTTAAATATCTTCACGAGATTTATTAGCCTTTTGCTGAATGTGCAGCAGACTCAGCAGGGGTCTGATCCCCTGAAGACGAACGAAAGCTTGATCGAAACGTCGGGAAAAAGGAGGAGCTTTTGTGACGCAGTGTAGATCTCGTGATTTACAACAGTATATTAATTGTTAGTTACTTTTTATTGATTTATATTTGTTCGGTGTAGATGTTTTCTTTAAATTCCTGGCACATAGATATGTAAGATAAACTTAACTTAGTCCACAACCCGAAGGTTGGTTGGATCCTCCCGAAGGAGGCATACTAAGCCATTGTGTCACAGGTAGGACGGCCAGTTCCTTTCCTCTGGGAAGTTTAACGTGGAATCCGAACCACGGAGCGTCCTGGCATAGCTCATATGATTAAACACAACTCTCAAAATTCCTGCGCATGCCGGGATTCGTGCCCGGGGCAGGAACAGCGAATGTTTTGAAAGCAAGCGCCTTAGCCACTGAGCTACCAGAACGCTCTATATGTAAGATAACATATTTAATTTTTGAGCAGCAATGTAGGCGGATGTTTAGATTAGATTGAAATTTAGCTTGCGTCAGAATGAAGACTAGCATTTGATGATACAGTAAAACACATGAATAATTTAAGTTGTTCTTAAAAAATAATTTGTTTTCACGACCACCATGTTACTGAAAACATTACTTCATACGGATGGAAGTAGTTCCCCAATGATCGAAACCTATGTGGCCTAGACCACGTTTAAAACTATTATTATGCGGCATAACATAAGTTGTTAAGATTTATTTTTGATTTCACTGATGCCATATTACTGAGATCATGTTTCAGTTTGTGGTTAAGTTGAAATGAAACTGGACCATGATGGCAACCGAAACTTTTTGCTACAGCCTAAGGCACGAGAAATTGCACCGAGCGTGGTGGTGTAACGGTTAGCGTTCTGGCCTCGCATTCGGGAGGACGCCGGTTCAAATCCCCGTCCGGGCATCCAGATTTGGGTTTCCCAAATCACTCCAGGCAGATGCCGGGATGCTTCCTTCAAAAGGCCATGGCCGAATTCCTTCCCATTCCTTGCCCCCATCCTTTCCCGTCTCTAAAGACCTCGCTGTCAGGAGACGTTAAAAAAAAAAAAAAAAAAAAAAAAAAAAAAAAAAACACGAGAAATTGCATTGAGCGTTATTTTATAACAATTCCGTTTAGTTAAAGTAACTGCAAACAAGAGACTTGCAGAACACTCCGTTGAACCCGTCAATTTAATAGTTTATTAAGTAAACTTTCAAACATTAACCTTGCCAAACAACAGCGGTGGATTGAATGTTATTAATACCAACATCAAATTCAAAGCTCTATTTCTGCAAGCGATAAACAAAATTATGATGGCAAAAGGACAGTCTCACATCTCAACTAGTAAAAACATACAAACCCGCAAGTACAGAAGTCCTATCCGAATCAACCACATCCATAAAAACTTCCAACATATCAGGGATTATTTTCAAGAAATTAGTTATATAACAGCAGCTCAACTTCAAAAAAAAACCACAAACAACAAAAGAGTTCTACAAAATCTTAGCAAATAAAGGTCACAGCAACAAGATAGTAACAAAATATGCAGATACTAATTGTGGGAGCGTATGGTCAAATATTTTTAACAATATCTTGACTTTAGACTTACAAGATCTTTGGTAGAATGTGCTTGATGAGACAATAGCAACAAACGAAAAATTATTCTGAATACAATTCAAAGCAACCGACAGGTGTGAATTTTGCGGAAATATCAACCCTCTTCTGTATCGTTTTCACTGTAGTGATGCATACCAAATATGAATGTGGACAAAGCATGCCATAGCAGGTCTTTTACAAGTATCATCGTTGAATATAGCCATCATCTTATTAGTACGTCCAGACATCAAGACAGCCCCACGGGAAAAATACAACTCGTGCATTTGGATACTAGGACAAACAATGTTCTACATCTTACAGAACAAGGCGAAAATTTAGAAGATTACTTGTACACAATGAAAATCAAGATGCGGACCATGAAAAAATCTACAAAATAAAAAGAAAAGTATGGAGTCTGTTTGGAAAATACCATCAGTTCACCAAGTAGCACGATGACCAATTATAAAATCATTTCCATAGTTGTGATCAAGGTTGAGAATGCTAGTTCAGTATCTTATAGTAGTTATATTTGTAATAAATAACACTTAATTTCATGTAATGTAAGTGTAACACTTTTATTAATTAAAAAATTAATATATTATTACTGTTAATAATAAACGCGGCAGTTAAGATCTAAACCACTTGAATAAGTTTGGTTATCTACTGTAGTGTAGTATATTATCTTGTAAGGGGGATTATTTGGTTGTTATTAGTAGTAGTGCAGTAGCTACAGTGAGCACAGCACGCCAGCACAGTGCTCCGCGCCAGCCGGCTGAGATTTGATTAGGCAGAGTGCAGTCCCCAGCCACAGCGGTCTCGCTGGCGCGTCCTTGGCCCTACCCGCGACCCCGCCACGGTCACTGAACTCGGCGCGACGGGGCATCGAACACGGGACGGCACACACACCAACTGCTGTCACGACGTAACCCTGCAACAATTCTTCGTTATGCCTTCTCTTCTAATGGTCTTTTCTCTAAATCATGTGTTCTACCAGCCGCCACAGAACCAATCATTTCACTACATAAATAAATCTGTAGAATTTCTTTGTTCGCGCAGAAACTACCCCACCAATTTGGATGGCATTTTGCAGTTTGAAAGCCTAGGTTCTAACTTAAAAAATGTGGCATGTTTCATGACTCTACCGGAACGGTGGATGGAGTAATAAATGATAATCAGTTCGTAAACTGAACGAATAGGGAAAGCCCATTAATTACGTGGGGTAAAATAGGGAGAGGAGGCCCGGCAAAATCTCACCAAATCTCATTTAAAGGAAAGGGGAGATCAAGTTTTTATATCATTTTTCCCTCTTATTTCACAGAAAAAATGTAGTAGGCCTACATAAAAGACGTTAGTATCAACGCTTATGTATTTAGTAGCATGAAGCAAAATACATGAAGTTATCAAATAAATTTAATAATTTAAAAATTAAAAGTATAATGTAAATCTTACGTGAGGTGGGAAGCACAACATCTTTCCAAATTTCACCAAGGGGGAGGAGGGTCTAATTTTAAGAAAAGTACCTCACGTCCCCAAAGACGCCAAAGATCAGACTGCATTGAAGGTAAACACTACACTCTTTTGATTAGTACTGTTGCCTACTACTCTTTGGCTATTTAGTAACATGGCACTCTTGAAGGAAATTAAATTAATAATAAATAAATTCATCGTGTCTTATACTTCAAGTAATTGTGTGATTTTTTCTTTTCTTTACATCTACGTAAAGCTGCCGAGAAGTGCTAGTTATACAACATGTAAACAGAACACATTCGGGATAAATATCGTAATTTTTCTTAAACCAAAAAACTAAATCCAATAATAAAATTTCTACCATGAAAATAAACAGGGAAATATCACTAGAAGATATACATCGCAACTTATGTACAAGAGTATTGCACTAAAAACAATTTAATCCAGAACCCAAAGATTGGTGTAAGCCATTGTATCGGAGATCAGATGGCTAGTTCCTTTCCTCCTATAGTTACAGTTTGAAGTGAAATTTTGATCACGGATCGATCTCACTGCGTTCCGCAAAAACAAAGCACTCAGAAATAAGGATCAGGTTAAGGGGCTGTGCAATTTCTGTCCTTAACCGCGAATCGAAACGTGGCCTATCAGTTTTCAAGGCATGCACTGTAGCACTGAACTTCGGGACACCAGTTAATTCATCATTATGGTAAGTAAAGAAGATTATAATACTAGACGGAATATGATATAACTAACAAATTAATTAATAGGAGAAATAAATGTTTAAATGGATAAATATAAAATTAAAACAACAGCTTGTAAAAGAGAAACTAAAATGGAATTATGGCATCGAAATCCGACAAGACGTAAAGAAAATGACTCAGTAACCACGCGAATTTTCGTGAAAATGGAACATCAATATTCTACTTGTTGCTTTAACGAAATATTTCTCGTACACCGAGGGGTACTTTTCGTATAGCAAATAATGAAAACATTTTGTCAGTCATTTTAAATCAAGGAACAGAGATTAACAAACTTGGAATGCAATGGTCTCGCAGCAGTATCGGCTGTCCCTCAGAATAGCACTTACGCTAATATATTGTGATATTGGTCCGTTCTTCAATTACATTAACCGAGCGTGGTGGGTGAGCGAGTTGTTAACGCACTGGCCTCACACTCGAGAGGTCGCCGGTTCGAATCCCCGTCCGAGCATCCAGATATGGGTTTCCCCAAATAACTCCAGGTGAATGCCGGAATGCTTCCTTAAAAAGGCCATGGTCAAATTCCTTCCCATTCCTTGTCCCCATTCCCATACCACCTCTAATTACCTCGACGTCGACAAGGCGTAAAGCCATAAGTAAAATAAAAATCATTTCCATTTATCACTGGTTAATTGCCGATATTGCATTGTGCAACAAGAACTGGAGTCGCATTAATGAAGACCTTTTATAGTACAGATCAAGTACAAAGTATCCATAACATCATTATGGTTCCATTCTACCTAAGCATCAGGTAGAACTTCTACAAAGAATGTTACAAACTGTACCTTTTTAATATCGATGGTCCGCACTAAGCTATGAACATGAATCTAGCTGTATGTCTTTCCGCTCACAACGCTGGTGATCGAGCCAAAAAATTAGGTTTTTTTGTAGTCCCATGCCGCGGTTTGTTATTTCCATTTTGGGAGACCTCATGTTCTATTCACGATCTGCAATCTAGATTTTGATTTTCAATGCTTCCTCAAAAATCCTCAAGGTGAATGCCAGGCTCCAATTTGTTTACGTTGCAACTGCTGTATCAGAATTTCACTATGATATTGTGGACACTACAGTGAGGACAACACAAGACGAACACAACACTTATTAAAACCACCCATGCCTGAGGCCGGACTCGAACCGGCGGCCCTTGCACTGCTAAGCCCGCGCGCTAGCCACTACACTGCCAGGACCGGCCAAGGGCAATTTTCTTTCGTTTTCAACACTGTTTTCCAGACTTCGATGACCTCGTTGTCACTGTCGATTAACAGTAAAATTGACGTTTCCTAATAATTTGGTGTGTTAACACGTAACTGAAGGACGTAACAAAGATATCGTACATCAGTTCTTTCGTAAAGAGCATTGACCACGTTAAGTACAAATCACGTTGCTTCCTTATTTATGGACGCTAATAGCGGGTTTTAGAATACGTCAGAAATCACCAAGGGCTATACTGGAATGATTCAGAATTTCGAGAACGGAATAATGTAAGCAAAATTTCACACGGTTTGCAGAAAAATGCCGAACCGTTTTGCACGAATTTTCCTTAACTATCTTCACGGTTTACAGAAAGCTCTGTAAACGTCATCATAGTCAATAGGTAATATCTCCAAATTTATGTGATTCAAGGAGTGCAGTTCCCGTTAAGAACTTTCAAAATTATAACAAGAAGCTATAAAGAATGTAATTTTCTGTTGTGATTACGTGTTTAGTATCGACCTTTGAATTATTATCAATCTCAGAACTGCAATGTTAACAAATGTCGCACTGGTGTGTGTTAGAGATAGTGAACATAAACTCAATATAGTAGCTACGGCCAGGCTCAATATTTCATTCGATTTCAGGAAGTTCAAGTGAAATTATTTTTTAGAAAAAAAAATATTTATAATTCGTACCTTTATGTGTGTTATATGTCATGCCAGATTAACTATGATCAACGATAGTTAGGATAAGCAAAGAAAATGCAAGTCCCACCCAAGGCTGGACTCGAACCAGCTACCACTAAGCTGCCGAGTCCAGCAGCTAATGGAGTTCTCCGATGCCGGAAGCGGTACGTCAGTAAACACAATCGACGTAACAGATTCTAACATCTTCGGGAGCACAAACGCAGCGTCACTGTTTGCATCTGAGCAAGTCGACAACAATGCCTGCGTCAAGAATGGCGACCAACGGTCTGATGCGGGACCGTTTGACGGATTGTGAAAGATTGGGCCAATCGCTGGCAGTCAAACGCCCCATTGTCCTCCAAGTCTGCAGTGCAAACATGATTTCCTGCACATGTCAGTTTTCTTTCTTGAACTAAACTAGCCAAGTTTCGAACGGTGCCTGCTCTTGCAAATTACCTAAAAAAAAAGGTTACTATAAGCTCCTGCTGAGTCCTATTACCTGTTTACAAACACAAAGCGAAGGCAAGCAAAAAGCTTCTACACACCATTTTGACAGAAGCTATTCAGCTGTTCTCAGGAAGTGTCAGCCAATCGAACTCTAGAGGAAAACCCGTTGGAGAGACTGCTGTCATAACAGATGATTATGCCCATCAGGTTTGCGAACAATCTTCCGTAGAGTTTTGAGTGATATCCCTTCACTTCAGTGATGAGGATTCGTCGTATCTACAGAGAACATCATTTTCAACATTCACGGAAATCAGACAATGCTGACAAGAATTGAGACTGGCAGTAGGCGTAGATGGATATCTCAACGTGGAATGATGGGCCATATGGTTAGTTATACATATATGAAATTAGAGGTACTTTTTTGTTATAAGGTGGAGGAGAAATTTGTTGCTAAAGCCATCTTGGCATATCATTTGATAACAAATTCAGTTGTGATGGGAACCCTAGAAGATAGTGAGGTCATGAAGTTTTACATTTGATGGAGAAGTTGATGATGGAATGTACCAGGGAAATGAGGGAAATCTAATGCAAAACCTTTGTCAGTCCTTTACATGAGAATGGTGGTGTAGTATGGTACCCACATTATAGGTTTATAATACATGAGTTTGAGGGGCAACTATATTTGTGTGTGAAAATTACTGTAGAACTCAGTCGGTAAAGAAATATTATAAAGAAGAGGATAGAGATTCACTGCAAGACAGGAGGTGGGTAAAGAGAACACAGAGAGTGTATAAGTCATTTACTGCCGTTGATGATTATATGAAAATTGGTAGGAATCAGGGGTATTGCATGGAAGAGAAAAGCTGACGTTGACTTAGCGAAGTGTGAAAATTATTTTTTGTGTGGAAGGGAGTCAGAGATAATGCAATATCCTGATTGTTTTGCTTCAAATATCGAAAGAAAAGAATTGTAAGTAAAAGTGAAATGCGGAAGTAAGTGTGTAAGGAAATTTCTACCTGATTTGTTCATTACTAAACCTTTTTTTCGAAACGATTTAAATTAGGAAAATCAGAAAATAAGATGTCTTAATTTTTTATGTCTTCACTGTTACTGCTATTAACATTAAAACTTCCGTCACTTGGTTTGCCTCCTGTTAAGTGGTACTGACTAAAGCTGAGTTCAACTTTGGCGGTAACCTTCTCTCAGCAATAGGATAAAGGCAATGTGATCAGCATTGGGCACTTCATAGCAGGCTGAAATAACTGGAGACAGACTGTTCTGGATATTTGTAGATTCATTGAATGGTTCTCTTATTCGTCAGTATTTGTACTACGATCATCAAGTTCACAGTAAGTCACTCCATGGAGCCAACGACAGGTCACCAAATAATCTTTGGTAACCGTAATATTTCCATACAAAACTAACGAAGAAAAAGCTAACACAGTGTTGGCGGATCAAAAACGAATGTAAGCGGAAAGGTACCCGAGTTTTAATTTTCAAAAGAGTCGCTTGAAACTCCATCTCACCGTCCAATGTAGGGTGCACAGAGTAATAAGAAAGACGTTATTGAATAAAGTCCAGAAAATTGGTAAATCAATGCCTAGTAATGGTCCAACTCAAGACCAGAACACTTAGATACGATTTCTAGAACACATACGGTGCATTTGTAACATGTAATCTTCTACACTCGTCATTTTCCAGTAATTTGTTACACTAAACAAAACAGATTGAAGTATAGTAAAAAAAAAAACAAACAAAAAACAAAAAAAACGGGTGTGCCATTGTATGCCAGAAGGCCCTGAAGGGTTGTTCGGTCGCCGAGTGACTGAGTTTCTATTTGCTTCACATACCAAACCAAGGAGCGTTCGCAGTCAAAAGAAAATACTCGACAGAGGTGAAGGTGATTAGATGTCCGTAAAAAATCGATGCCTCAGCAGAAATCGAACTCAGGACTTTCAATGCACGACATATGGTTCGTTCCACGTTGAAAGGTTACTTTCTTCCATATGTTATTATGTACAGAAATACCCTGAAATGTCAGAATATGTGCAGTTGCATTGGCAGTTTTGATGGGGTGCCATGAAGAATGATTTGAATTACTGGATCACGTCAACATGTGGAACGAAACATCGCTCATTACTCTTGAATAGAAGCAGCAATAAATAGATTGGCAACATAGACATCACCGACAAAAATTAAATTCAAATACATAATCTCCCCTTGCAAGATTTGGTGTTTGGAGACAGTCGAGGTATGCGTTGATATGATCTTGTTGAGAGTAAAACTTATCATATCCGAATATTGTGCGCCTTCACTGCCTGCTTTGCTTTAATCATGTTGCTTTGCAACAACGGACCTAACACAAGATTAGATCGGCTGGCAACAATTGGATCCCCAACACATATCGCCGACATAAGATACTGGCGCAAAATTTTTAAGTTCATCTATTATCTTATCGAGAGGCTTTTTACCGGCCGAGGAGCTCGTACCCTTCATCCGGTAGAACGCAGTTTTCCATTCCTCCCATAAATCGGTCCGGTATGGTTCCTTCAAAAGACCATGGCTAACTTGCTTACCGTTCCTTGTCTCCAATCCAGTCCCGCCTATAATATATTCGCATCGAAGAGGCATAAAGCTATAATAAAGAGAAAGATAGATGCGATGTTGATCTAAAATTAGCCGTGGTGCCGGGAAAAATCTTTCTGTAATTATTCTTCACCCCTCAAATCCCGATCAAGCTGCATGCGGACTTCAAAGCCACCAAATGGTGCTCCAAGCAGTGAAAGAATACTGGCTTGGGAGAAGAGAGTGCAACATGATTTCGAGTGGATCAAGCCAAAAGAGGGTCTACCACCTGGGTCTGAACAACCATGGCACATATGGAAGTTGTCAAACATGCTTCGAGTTGGAGTTGACAGCTGCAAAGATACTCTTGTCACTTGAGGATACCTGGGAGAACAGCCAGATATCACATGTTCGTGTGGGGAGAGAGAAACCATGGTACATCTGCTGTCTTGTCCACAAATCGGAATAAATGTATCTCAATTTGGCCTAAAACAGCCACTGACAAATCCTTCGCACTGTCGGAAAAACTACCATATGTCTGATACTGTCATCCACACGATAAAAGAAGAAGACCCTTCAATTAGAACTATTTTAATAATTTTTCAAAAAAAAAAAGTTCATTTGTTTGCGAATTAAATAAAGCACTACTCTTTTTTTAAAAAAAATAAGTAAAAACAATAGGTTGTTATCTCTCAGCCACAATACCTTCGTAACCAGATATTTTCGCGATGATTATATAAGCTCTTCAAGTATCGAAAAAATTTTATCATCAAATTAAAGCTAAATTTTTCCTCTACACACCGGACATAATGAGTGAGCGGTATCTCTCGGGCCTGGCATCGAGTCCCCATCCGGCCATCCAGATTTCGGATTCCCGAAATCACTCCAGGAGAATATTGGCATGGTTCCTTCAAAAGACAGTGGACGAGTTCCTTCCTCTTGCCTGACTGTGCGAGCGTGAAGTTACGCGCGCTACTCTAAGCGACTGACAACGATGCAGATAACGTCTGTATGTTAATCTACTGTTAACATCACCCCTTCATTTCCTGTCTCTGGGTCTAATAATCCGTAAACCAACAAAAATGTAACTTTTCAAAGAAATTTTGTACCTGAGAAGCACTCGACTTTAGATAAGGTAAATAACAAGCAGCTACCTTAATGAACATAACTGATTTAAAAATGTAATTAAAATATCTCTAATTAAGGACACCTGCGGCAGTATTTTGCTAGGCACTACGGCAGAAACAGTTGGATTTATTACTTAAATTCCATTAAAATCGCATTTCGTTAAAACCACAGATAACTGTATAAATCTCGCAACTGCATCTCGTACTAGCAGTGATTTCCCCCCCCCCCCTCCCTCGTTACAGCCACTACAGAGAACGAAGGCACTAGCTACCTACAAAGATAGCTAGTGGAATCAAGATGTTTTGTTAAACCAGGCAGACGAAGGTAAGACGATGTGTACGCCTCTCGCCGACCAGTGGTCCACGCCCACTGGCGACGATGGTCCTCTGGTGACCCCGGCCAGCCGGGGCCCAAGTGCCGTTAGGACCCGGAGCAGCGCGTGATCCGTGACGCGTGACGACCCCGAGTCACGGCCACGGTCACGACGGAGTCATACCTTCCTACCGTACCCACACACAGACTCACTCTCTCGATCAACACAGCCAGATGGGTTAGGAACGAATAGTTGCACCGACCCCTGTGATATAACTCGCGGGCAAGCACCGGAGTGTTATCGTTTCACCGAGCCCGGTAGGCGAGTGGTAGTGCTGAGCATGGCATTCGGAGGATGCTGGTTTGAATCTCCATCCGGTCATACAGATTTCGGTTTGCTATGTTTCCCTAAATCACTCCTGGCGATTGCTTCTCAGTATTTTGGATGTCCACATGCATCAAAATATCTCAACAGTGCGAGGGGTAATTAGGATTGCCCATACCATTCACATAAACTGGATATATTTTCCCATCATCTTCTAGAGTGGTATTCATGTGGTTGAATATTCTTTTCTTCCTTTGCCAGGATTCTGGGAGGTGTTTTGTATACTACGAAATTCTCTTACCAGTGTAGAAAACCACATTTAATAAACTTCCAGCACTCTGTTGGATAGCAGTATTTTTGCTTGACCACTTTTATTGAGACTCTTCGCCTTTCAGTTCATTGAAAAAAATAATTACTTCAAAACAAATATTATAAATAAAGCATTTCAACCAATCGAATGTAGTTGAGTAGGAATCAGTTGAATTCGCGGCAATCTAAATTTCTGTTCTGCAAACTGATAACACCGCCACTTCCTGTCTATGGGTCCAATAATCCGGAAACCAACAAAAAATGTAAGTTTTCAAAGAAATTTTGTACCTAAGAACCACTTGAAGGTACATAACAAGGAGCTACCTTATTTCTAACCATCATTAAAAATTGTGTAATTATTACTTGCAAATTTTCTATCAGCAGCCACAATAACTACGTCATTCCGGTAAGAGCGCTGAACAGATTGAAAGCGAACAAATTAAAACACTCTAACATGAGACAAAAATTTGCAGAGATGGTAGACGTGGGTCTGAGAAATAACTCTGAAAAAGAGTTCAACTGATGACGAATGGAATGCACTGAAGAGAGAAATGATCAAAGTTGGTAAGGAATCATTATGCTTTAAGAAACATGCCGCTGGAAAGCCTTGGATCAGAGAAGAAATTTTGTAGTTGATGGGTCAGGGGAGAAGGCACAAAAATGCTCAGAATGAAGCGGGAAGAGAGCAGTACGCTCATTTTAGAAATCGTCTAAACAGGAAATGCAAAACAGCAAAAGAAAAATGGTTGCAAGAAAGGTGCGAAGTAGTAGAAAATGAAATAATCGTAGGTAAAGTAAATGTGGCCTATAAGAAAACCAAACAAAATTTTGAATAAATAAGAAAAGATGTATAAACATTAAAGCTGCTAATGGGACACGCCAGTTTGAAACTCAGAAGATGGAAGGAATACATAGAGAAACTGTGGGATGTGGGTGATTTAAACAACAGTGTACCGAAAAAAGAAGGCGATGTTGACAATGATGACGTAGGAGGTCCTGTTTTAAGAATCAAATTTTACAGAGCTCTCAAAGATCTGAAATCAAACAAGGCAGTTGGAATTGATGACATTCCTGCAGAACTTCTGAAATTCCTAGGAGAAGAAGGAATCCAAAGATTATTCAAACTGATATCAAACAGAGGAGATTCCAAATGTGAAAATTACCACACCTTAATTCTAATGTCTCATGCTTCAAAATTACTGACCAGGACAATGAGCAGAAGAATAGAAAAAATAGTAGGTGTAGATCAGTTTGGGTTTAGGTAAAACCACGCTACAAAAGAAGCAATTCTGGCTTTAAGATTAATACTTGAAGGGAGAATCAAGAAAAACAAACATACTTTTAAGACATTTGTAATTTATAAAAACTTTTTGATACTGTTAACTGGGACAAAATTTTCAAAATTTTAAAGAAGTCAGATGTAAAACTCGTATGGAGACAGAAGAATATTTCATAATGCATATATAGGAATCAAGTGGGTATTATGAAAATTGATAATCGTGCATCATCTAGAAAGGTTGTGAGACAAGGTTGTAGTGTATCAACATTAATATTCAATTTGTCTGTAGAGGAATCAATAAAGAAAGTAAAACAAAAATTTGAATGTAGCATAAGTGTTCAAGGAGAAAAAAATCAGTACGGTTCAATACGCTGATGACATTGTCTGGTTAGCAGAACAGACTGAGAGAATGTTGAGAAATTACTGAATGTCTTGAATAAAATACTGAAGGATTTCAGACTAAATATAAACCAAAGCAAGATCAAATAGATGAAATTATATCATTAATAGTAGATTAAGTATACAAAATAGGATCGGATGCGATGGGAGAAGTAAATTGAATTCTGCTACCTGGGAAGTAAAATTATAACTAAACGCCGAAGCAGGAACGATGTTAAAAGCAGAATAACACTTGCAAAAAGAGCCTTCATGAAAAAGATAAATCTTTTAGTTTCAGAGTTTGATCTAGGACTAGAAATAACTTTCTAAAACTTTACGTGTGGAGCACAGCAATTTATGGTAGCGAAGTATGAACTTTAGGAATACCAGAAAGAAGGAAAATTGAAAGCATTAAAAAAGTGGTTCTATCGAAGGATGCTGAAAATTAAGTGGACAGATAAAGTACAAAATGAATTATTTTTGGAAATGTTGAGTGAGTAAAGAAGTTTGTGGAAGAGTCTTACAGAAAGAAGAGACAGGATGGTAGGTCATATTCTGAGACATGCAGGATTGGTTAATTTGTTAGTGGAGGGAACAGTCGAAGGTAAGAACTGTAGAGGTAAATGTCTATTAGAATATATAAAGCAGATAATTGAGAACGTAGGTAGTAACGGATATGCTGAGATGAAGATGTTGGCGCAGAATAGTAAAGAATGGAGAATTCCATCAAACCAGTCGAGAGACTGAAAACAGCAAAATTAGCTTATGTATACTGTTATAAATCTATAAGCGCCCTGCATCTGTCTATTCCTCTGTCCAGCCGTCACAACAAAAACTATGGAACAACCTTGGATGAGTTTTCCACAGTTTCAAAGCTTACTGTCTAGTACGGAGAACGGAGCAAGAAATGATAATTTGTACGTACCGTAAACAGATTCGCTCCAGAGATCACACTGCACTCAGATTAACACTCCTTTACAAGATTCCCTCCAAATATCACGATACAACACAAGTAAACCACTACATCCTCTGGATTCTGGTAATATTATTTTTTGACTAAGTAACTTTGATTATTTATTTCTTATGTTTTCTGAAACATGATACGGTAGATTACAAGGGAACCCATAAGCAAAGAACTAAATTAAACGCAATGTAGTCTTCACGGGTGTACCGCCGGATAGTGTTGTGGAAACACAATATTTCGACGGCTAGCTCCGCCGTCTTCTTCAGGTGTAGAGACATCTGCACTGGTGTCTCTACACATGAAGAAGACGGCGGAGCTAGCCGTCAAAATATTGTGTTTCCATGACACTATCCGGTGGTACACCCGTGAAGACCACATTTCAGTCATACGCCGGGAAAGTCTTCGTTCTTACAACTAAATTAAAGTTTAGCACTCCAATTAGTAAAACAAAATTGTGGAATTTAATTTACCGTAACTGTATCAAAGATATTATATTGCATTTCTATAAAAAAAAAAATTAAAACACACACACACACAAGAACAAAAGTCAAACGTACTACGGACACCAGCGGTCACGTGGATGAAACAGACAAATATATAAAATAACGTTTACGGTGTACATCGAAGAGGAAGCGTATATACACGCCACGCCATTTGAACATCTCATTTCCAAATTATGCTGTGATATGTCTGAGCAGAAATGCTTTACCCTCTTAACGTATGCCATTCACCAAAAGCGGCCAATCTCGCCATCTGGGACACCTGTGATACACATGTGAAATTGGGACTCTGTATTGCGTTCGATCAGTTAGGAAATAAATTGCCATTAATTCTGCACTGCATCATCATTGTTTAATGACGGTGTAGAGTATTTCATTTCAACTTTCACAGCGTGCAATGGCTTCCCACAGCACTCTTTATTTCGCCGATTTGCATACTGTACTGGGATCCGTAAAGCCTTTGTTTCTGCTGTCGGTGCCTTTTCCATTAAGGCCACAGTCGGAAGTAGGATGACGCACATCTCGACACTCACTAATTACAATTTTGTTTCGCAGTACCCTCAGTCGGTTCTCACCCTACTTAGTTGTCCGCATGTCCTTGAGAATGTACCAGTTAGACACTTTCTATTACGACATAACAAGCAATGTTTCCTTCTTAGATACCACCTAAATTCAAGGGATGCAGGGCAAGCATTGTCACTTTCACTGCACGCGGCACTATACATACAATTTAAAAATCATGTAAAACATTGATTCAGTGTTTCCACAGCCTATTTGGTACAATACTATTCTCTATTAATTTCGCCGTTTTTGCAAAGTTTGGGAAATAATGAAAATAGAAAAAAACATACATTTCAACATATCCCAAATTTTTCTCGATGAAGACTCAAGTATTGCTGATTTGGGAAAGATCATATGTTTCCATATGTTCGGATAAAACCGTGATCCATGAGCTGTATATTTAGATCTGGTACTCTGAGCTACCTATATATACATATATATACTAATGGTTTTATGCCTCGGCGACGTCGAGGTTATTAGAGACGGGAAAGGACTGTGATAAAGAAGGGAGGAATTTGGTCATTACATTCTGGTGGAACCATTCCAGCAATCGCCTGGAGTGATTTCGGGATACGATGGAAATCTGGAGGACCGGACGGAGAGTCGAACCGCGTCCCTTCAAACACGAAGCCACAGCGTTACAGCTCACCCTCCACGCTCGGTTTCAATAAACAAACTTTCGATCCCATCAAAACACTGATTTTAACTGTTCCTCTAAGGCTCCTTAGTAAAATCTGTATCCGAGTTCTTCCAGTTCCTTTCCAAGAATAATTGAAGTCGTATTTAAGTCCAGGAGGCTTTGAAGACGTAACTTCACCAGAGATAATTTCATAACAAACCGGCTCTTGCTGTTTCACCCCAAATATATTCAGTAACTGAATCTATTTGGGGTGAAATATATGACAATGTGAGTTCGATCCTAGCATACATAGCTTCAAAAGAATAAGAAGTAAGGTAATCAAGAATAATTATCAACGGAACTTGTATGCACTAAAGCCCTCAGCAACAAATTAATTTGAAGACTTTCGATTAATATTACATTTCAAATATTTCTGAGTTTTTCGTTCATTTTTCTGGGTGTTCTTGCGGCATCCAAACCTTTACGCCGACCTATCAATACGGGGGACAATTCATCAAAGTTTCCCGAAAGAAATGACCCCTGTTTCTTATTCTTGTATATAACTATCAAGTGTTTTCATTCGATTAAAACGAGTCTCAAACAAATTATAACTGTTTTATTTTTACCTTGTTATGAAGTCGAGGATTTTTGTTAGAAGCTGAAGGTTGGGTACGAATCCGCAGTCTCAGCCTCTTATAGTCCAACTAATTACAAGTATTTCATAATTTACATAGCGTATTCTCAAGCCATCGTATTCTTACGTCTCCATTCTTGTTACTATGTATTCTTCTTTGCTTCAGCTTATTCTTTGTTACAAGAGATAGCTACAAAAATACCATTAGTATTTGACGTTCACAATTTATATTACAAATAATTACATCTTATTCTTATGAACACCTGATCTGTGTCGGAACTTGGGCAGTCACCAAGGGGTCAAAATGGCAAAGTCTGAGAACATGAAATGGTGTGGTTTTCCGTTGTCTTCCTCAGTGTGTCAGTGTTCGTATGTATTTGATTGTGATAGTGGGTGTGTTCAATACAGAACGTTGCTTGTGTTGTGGATGAGAAGTAAAAAGGTGAGAGGATTTATGCTTATTCTTCAGAAAGACACGGAATGGAGCCGCCAGGTTTAACGAATTTCCATCAACAGTGTCGTATGCCCTCATTCCATACGCACCACAGAGAGGTTTGGGATTTAACCCAGGACTTTGGTGCACTCTCCTGCTGTGCATGATGAACATTTCTTCCACCATCAGATTCGAATCAGCTAAGCCCACTGCTGCAGCCAACTGAGCCATCGTGGGGGCAAAAATAATTACATACATTATTTTATATTCATAATCATTGGTATATTGGTATATGAGCGTTACACATTCTTCGTAGCTTCCTGTGTCACCAAAGTCTATTCATGGTTATTTCATCCCACACTGTGTCAATTTTCCGTCTCACACCTCACTCTCTTTAAGATTGAGTCGAAAATAAGAGTGAAATCTAATCACAATAAAGCAAATTGGTTATCCCCAGTATTTAATAACATCATCTCTTGAGTACTACAGTTTGGTATATGTAGCTATTTTATATTGATTTACAAGTTACTTTCTATGTTGGGTATGTAAGCTCCGAAACAGTTTTCTTACTACATGAAAACGAAGTGCCAGCTTGTGTTGCTTGAAATGAATAAAAATAATCTGTGTTAAAAGTTCACTACGCCTGGCTAGTTAACGTCAGGTTCGCGAATTAGTTTACACGAGACAAGAAAGCGGCGATGGCGGCTCGAAACATGATCCTTGTCCGTAACAGAGTGGAAACCGATTCAGTGCTGTAACTAGATCCCTCGATTCCTCCGAAGGTTAAGAGGAAAGCGAATGGGCAGGGCAGACTTGGGAAAGTGGTGAAAATGGAGAGTGTCACTCCAATGGACATGTTCACAGAAAATATTACCTATTTAAGTTGGTCACAAAGATGATTGCTTTAGTACACATTATTTATTGCTTACGCTGGATCTTATGTCTAGGTTAAATCAGATTAGAATGTAACAGAGAATAAACACAAAAAATCAGAAAATGCTGGCTAAGATGCAAAGACGTCAATCATCATATGATTTGGCTACGAAGATTTGGTATAAAGACGCCATGAAATAAATACAGAAATGTTAATTTTAACAGATTTGCCGTTTATGAAGAAGTTCGGCAACAATGCTACCACCGTCTTCGATATCATCATCGTTATCATTGGGGACTATCTCCAGTTTCCCGGGTGTGTTTTATGAGCCTTGGTTGTTGTAGATGATAGTCTTCCACTGTCTCCTATCCAGAAAGGTTTCTCTGTCTATGATATAATTCCAGTTCCAGCCTCTTCTCTCTATGTTCTCCTCAGTTGATCTGTCCATCTTCTTCTTAGTCTTCCCACTGGTCTTTTGCTCACTATCCTTTTTTCCAAATAAGTTTTTGGTAGTCTTGAACTAGTCATTCTCTTGACATGCCCAAACCACTTAAGTCTTGATAACCTAAGTCTCTTTTCCATGGATTCCCTTAGCTCTAGGTTTGATTTAATCTCGTCATTCTTTATGTGGTCTAGTTTTCTGCAGGGCTGCTCTCAGAAACTTAATTTCACATGCTTGGATCCTGCTAAGGTCCCTTGATGTTAGTGTGCATGTTTCCAAAGCATATGTGAGAATAGGAATGAGATATGATTTATACAAGACAATTTTTGTTCTTCTGGGAACCTTCATGTCCCATATTAATTAGCACCGCACGGTACTGTAGAAGTTGGCTCCTTTGGTTACTCTATTCATTGTTTCTAAATCACTTCTACTGTACCATTACTAGCAATAATGCTCCCCAGGTAGCAGAATTGGTTAACAACTTCAACTTGGTGGTCTTGTAATTTTATATGACACTCTGTATTCTTCGATATGCTGTTATTAATTAAAATAGATTTTAATTTCCATGTCAATTGAAAATAATTACAGTAATGTTGGGTTCGGGGAAATTCTTGTGTTCTCATTTGTATGCGAAACGTGTAACTTAGTGGGTTACGTATGATAATAGTTTTTTTGTTTATGTTTAGTTTATGAGGTGGAGATTTGGGACCGTCCCAGCTTTCGCCTATATGATTGCGGGAAATCGTAACCAGGACGTCCGATACTCGGGGATCTAGGCTCGTACTCGGTCCCGTTGTACCACCCTCATCCAATGTGCGCACTAAGCCACACTGACGGGTACATCTTAATAATAATGTAAATACGAAATTTTGGATGGATTGACGTTTCTTTGGATTTAATTGCTCAACAGATCTAAATTAAATTTGGTACAAAGTTGATAGATTGACTGCATAAGAAAATATGATAACCCCGCAAAAACAAATAGTTCCTTTAGGAATTTTCATTATCAATTCGCTTTGTAGTAGATATTGCCACTTTTAGTTTTTTTTTTACGGATATCGCGTGTACTTCTTTTCAGGAATTAAAACAAGAACGTTATGAGATATTCAATGACGTGTTCCGATTATATAAATCTGTTCTTTTATTTTTTGCTTATGGCATTGCGGGGACATTAGGGGCGGGAAGGGACTGGGGACAATCAACTGGAAGGAATTCGGTCATGGCCTTTTGAAAGAAGCATCCCGGCATTCGCATGGAGTGATTTGGTGAAACCATGAAAAACCCAAATCTGGGTGCCCGGACGGGGATTCAAATCCGTGCCCACCCGAATGCGAGGACAGAACGTTAACAGTGCTCACCCACCACGCTTGGTTATCTGTTCTTAAACTTTTTTAAAAGTCGTGTCTGCTTACAAGTGGCAGGCTCTCAAGAAGACATCTTCAGTTGCAGAGATGAAAATAGCATGGCGTTTAGAGTGTCTCGTCGTAAATCCATTCTTAGTATATGGGTAATCTATATGAAATTAAACTTGGAAAAATAAAAAATTGTTGATTATATACCAATAGTAAAACCATTAATTTAACGTTGGCAAAGTGATCGTGTAGGTTGAGTCGTTGGATTTCGGTACCAAAGGCCGGTCGTTCGAATCTAACTCGGTGTAGATGATTTAATTTCCTGTGTACGTTCTTTTTAATACTCTTCAGTTTTTTTAACATTAAAATTTTACTTTTACAAAAATATATCCCAATTCATATTTATTTTTCTTCGTAGTATTTGCCGATTTTGTTTTCTAGTATTGTATATATACTTACTTTCGACAAGTTTGTAAAGATACGTCTTCAGTTGTGGATATGGAAATAATATGACCCCTCAGATATTTAAACGTAATTCCGTTTGTAGGATATGTGTTCATAATTCATCATAAATCAAAGTTTGAAATTTATTTTTACAAAACACACCAAAATTCATTTCTTTTTTCTTCGAAGGTTGGAGCGACTTTGATGGCACTTACAACGAATGTTTCTCATTAGGTGACTGAAATTACTGTCGTACTCCTCTCTGTGTAGCGTTTGTGTTAACCGACATTTAGTTACGTTCCGAGAACAGCTTGCATGATTTTCATAAAAACTTAGTACTCGTGTTTCTAATTGGGTGATTAAAAACGACCTAACCAAGTGCAATAATTGGCCCACATATATTCAGTTCTTTTGATAGAACGAACAATTAAAAATAACCCATCATTATATTATTATCAAAGGTCATAGCGAAAAAAGAACCAGTTCGTACTTCAACATATAAAACTTTCTTTTAAAGCAGAATTAATTGATCTAATCGTCAAAACAAAACCAATAGCCAAAGAGAAAATAATTTTATTATTTTAGAGATTAAATATTATTGCATTTGTGTTTTTGTTGCATAACGTAAATAATTTTTTATTATTATAAAAGATTATTCATTATCATTGCCAATATTATTTAATTTAATTGCAATGGAGCACAGGCTCCGGTGGCAATTTCCCTACACACCCATCTTCCCCCTATCCTGCACCCACCTACATTTGCCCTCTACAAATTTTATCTTTAAATTCCTTCAAAGTTTTCGGTAAATTATTCATCATTTCTCTTGGTAACTCATTCCAATCCCTGACACCCTTACCTAAAAAAGAGAATCTTCCCACACCCTTGCGCCTGAAATCGAGTGCCAGCTTGTGGTCATGGTCATCTTTTCCCTTCCATGCACTACTTTTCATACCTATTGCAATATCTTTCCATGCCTCATTACCAATATATGCCCTGTACACTCCCATGACCCTACTCATCCTCCTCCTGTCTTGCAATGAATCCCATTCCAGCTCCTTTATCATATCCGACACTGATTGCATTCTGCGATAATTTCCAGAAACAAATCTAGCAGCCCTTCTTTGCACCCTCTCCAACTCCTGTATTTGATACGTAAAATGAGGGTCCCATACTACACTACCATATTCGAGCAATGGTCTGACCAAAGTTTTGTAACCCAATTCCTTGACTTCTCTCGTACATCCCCTCATCACTCTCTCCAACAAGTGCAGAACTTTGAAACCTTTTCCTACCACCTGTCCTATGTGTCCTGCCCAGTTAAGTTTGTTATCAAAAGTAATTCCAAGATATTTGCATTTCAAGTCTTCAGCAAGCAATTCTTTCCCCACCTTATATTCATAATTAACCTTTTGTTTTTTATTGGTGTATCTAATAAGCTGACTCTTCTTTGCATTTATCTTCATTCCATGTTTACCAGCCAAATTAGATATCCCGTCCAGATCACCCTGCAACTGTTTACAATCCTCTATCGTTTTGATTCTTTTATACAGCATTATGTCATCTGCGAACAATCTAATTTCAGATTATTATTAAAAAGACACACTTCCAAGCGGACTAAATTGTGGGTAGCTGCTATTATTTGGCAAAACAATTCAAAATGCAACCAGTAAGTTGAATTTTAATCTTTTTTGTAATAGTCGAAACTTAACCGGTAAAAAAATGAGTAGTAATTATATGTGATGTTAGACATTACGATGACCATAATAACTTTACAGTAGCTGTCATTGGGAATGTGTGCATAGTTTAACACCTGTTATTCCAGTTATTAAATTTTTGTTGGTTAGATTTATTAGACACATTGTTATACAAGTATCTAGCGTATAGTAACATTTCTGATATAATTAGAGGAAACCGGCGTAAATTAATAGTTTGAAAGCTGTGATAAGAAAGCTAATATTTAGCCTGACGGAGGAATCGTAACTGCTGACGTTAATGTCAAATATGTTGATAATTATTTCATTAATCGAGTCAGTAATTCTACTGTTGATTCATATCGGCAAACAGATAAATGGACATACAGGCAGGCAAAAATTATGCTGAAAATATGTGAACTGTATCGGAACGTGACGATTCTGAGAAATTTTAAGCACTAATTTAGCAACAATACAATATTTTTTATGGTATTTCGTACGGACAAAGTAAAAACTGAGTATCCTCATTCTTGCGATGTTGCAGTAAAGACTAATGTAGTTGAATGATGTATAATTCATGAATATCGCTACTTTTTCCTAGTTTTATAATTACGCACGATTTGATACTGAGCGCTACTATTTCTTGAAGTAAGGGCGAAACGATTTTGATGTAACATTCTATGTGGCAGTGGCGTGTTAAACCATTTATGATCCCCATAAAAGTGTGCCTTCCACGCAACGTTGCTCTCGCTTCTCGTTAGCCAATAGCGTTGTGGATGGCGGTAAGGAAATGTATTGGATTTCGACAGCACATGAGAAACTAGAGCAATGCTTTGCTGTGTGCAGTTGCGAGAACGGAACAATGCGGATCTCACTTACCTCGTTACGGAGTTAAATGGGGCTTTACATTCAACCTTAAAGATTCTGTATTAGCACTGAGTGGCTATCATAAATGTAGAGAATCATCAAAGTAATAAAATGCTAATTTGATCATGATGTCTGTCACGTTTGCTCCGAAAGTGTCAATGTGTTTGATGATAAAATGTTATTGCTGTTGATGATAATAGTATGTGCATAAAATATAATAATTAATCATTATTTATTTTTGAAATTATATTCCACCTAGAAATTTTTCCAGAACAATAATCCAGGCAGGCAATTATCGTCTTCGTACTGAATCTACTCACATGAAATAAACTGAGCATAATCAGATATGATATTTTCAGTATTCTGATTCCACGTTGAACTGTAGGTCCAGCCATAACAGAGGCACCCAGCGTAGCGGGTGAGTGGTAACACTCTGGCCTAGCATTCGGGAGGACCCGGGTTAGAATCCCCATCCAGCCATCCAAATTTTAGTTTTCTTTGGTATCCCCAAATCATTCCAGGCGAATGCCGGGATGGTTCCTTTAAAATGACATGGCCGAATTCCTTTCCGGCCCTTTCCCTCTCCTCCCAGTCCTCAAGCCATCCACAAGGCTTAAGCTATAAGCAAAAAAAAGGAGGGAGGGAGGGAGACGGCAGAGCAACAACATTGCTAGATGTACAAGATTCCACATCTTTTAACCTCGTCCTCATTATGAATATGTTCTATTTACTTTCGTCTTAATAACCGTTGCTGATGATGTGCACAATAATAAGTTGAAAATCATTCTTTTTGTCTGCACTACATACAGGCATTTTGCGAGCTTTGTTCCGTCGGTTTGGGCCTCACAGAGACAGAAATAGGGAGCATGTGTTCCATTGCAGTTGAAATTAATAATAATAATAAAAAAAAACTTCGTACAAATAACCGAAAGAATCTCTAGCATCACCCAACACTTTCTAAGGACACGAGTTGGATTGTCACTGGATTTATTGATTACCATTCCTTGTCTTACTATCAACGAAACCCACACAAATAATGTCTGCAAGTGATAAACATAACTAAGAAATGAATATTGTTCGACGACGACCTTGTCTTAAATTGCTTTACTAACCAACTTTTTTTATGGGTGTTACTTACCGGTTTTAAAAAACATTACTATTATTTAACGCAATTATAGATGAAATTCAGAAGTTCACTAGATGTACAGAAATGTTTTAGGCAAGGACAGCATATTTCAGTACAATACCATATACGACCATAGTTTAGATTATTTTAATTCATTTTCGACAACATTTCCCTGTCCCGTTTCGAAACAACGTATGGCGGCTCAGTGATATTGAGCCCAAATGAAGAAGAAAGATGCCCATTTTGATTACCGGTTCTGTGTCGATTTTCCGAGGCCATAAATCGGTCATTTACCTTGGCAAAACTTGTTTTATTTATATGATATGCGCTTCTGAGATCCAGATCCCACGTAAATCTGCAGTCATGTCATATGTGCAACAACACGGGAGTGGGTTGTATCTTCCTTAACGATGCATTTACGGCCTGATAACAGAAGTTGGTATTGTTATGTGTAGAGTGTTGTTCTATGTGTACATGAAGACGAAATAATAAGAGGTTGAAACCAGGTGGCGACCCATTTAGTCCTACTCTTCCTAAAGACACCAGGAGGCCGCCGAGTTTTAAGTACCCATCCGACAGACGAAATTAGCAACAGTCTCGTATGCCCTAATAGCCCAGGCATTTTAGGTTTTAACCTCAAAAAAAATAATGTAGAGCTGAAATTTGGCACAGACGTTCCTTAGTACCTAATAAACACGTACTAAAAAGTCCCCACCTCTAGGGTGTCGGCGTCATAGTTTTTTTTAGGTCAAAAGGGCTTAAATAGGGATTGAGTGCCAAATCTGTATAAACTCGTTGTAAATTTAAAATGTCAGACTCAGTAACGTTTTATTGCACCCTAGGTAATTAGGATAGACTAACCACTGCATAAAAGTGCAATATCGGCACTATTATTATTTAAAAGTAAAAGTACAGTCACATTTTATCATGAAGGCAGTACGAAACATAACTTTTTTTTTTTAATTTCTCTGCATTGCGGAAAAAACTGTCAAAGTTTCCAGGTCGGGACCTATGATAAAAGTTGTAGTACACACTTTCAGCATTAAAATGGTATATCGTTCATCCCTCTGCGACATATGGTTGCCGAGATACGCGTTGAAACAAGCACACGTGAGTCAACGCTGGGCCGAGAGCTCCGCGCGCCGCTCCCCGGCCATTATGGTATTAACCTGAAAAAATATAATGTAGACCTGAAAATTGGAACAGATATTACTTACTACCTAAGAATCATGTCTTGAAAAGTCCCTATCTCTGAGGTGTCCTCTTCATAGTTTTATCAGGGCAAAAGTTTTCAATTAGGGCTTAAATGTCATAATCAGTATAAACGTCTTGTAGGTCTTAAAATATCAGCTTTTGTATCATTTAATTGCGCTACAAGTAATTGAAAGGCTAATTATTGAAAGACGGCGTAGTTTTGGACGTAATTATTGGACAGAAGTAAAAAATCTCACATTTGATAGTGAAACAGGTACGAAATATGACTTGTTTTGTAACAAAGTCAGATTTGCTAAAAACTTTCGAAGGCCTATTATCAAAGTTGCAGAACGCAGTTTCAGCATTGAAATGGTGTATTCATCATGTTTTTTTTTGACAAAACGGTTGGTGAGATATCATCGAAATATTCGAAACAACGCGCAGATCTAAGCATAAACGCCGTTCCGCTTACCCTTCCTCTTCTGTCTGCATCATTCTAATCTCTTTGAACAGTGCGCTGAGATTTTGTGCCCTTGGCATTATATATAAACTGACAAGAAACCTTGAAAATGACGAAACATTTTGCAAAATTATGAATTATACAAATTTTTATTAAAATCTTTGAATTAAATTTAATGTTCAGCTTCATCATCGTACTCATCGTCTGGACCTATTATAGGTGACTTTATCGCATGCAGATCTTCGGCAATGTCCACACATTAGTGAACACTCCAGCCCACAACGCACACATTCAAATCTATTTCGCAGATGTTCTTACAATTGCAGGGCATCAAATTGAGGAGATGATTCGGAGCAAGTGCAAGTCACTAGCACAAGAGTTCCATTCTGAATTTTCCAGTCCCAATCTTCAGGACCTAAAGAATTTGCTAGCCATTCTTGAATCTGTAAGTATATTCGTAGAGAATGGATGGGCAATATACCATATATTCGTAGAGAATGTCGCTCACATGCTGCATCTATTGGTGGAAGGGACGCAAGCTGGAAGGATGCAGTGTCTGGTTGGGTTGCGAACTTACGACTGTATTTTATTTCCAGAAGTTCATGGATATTTTGACACTGAGATATAAAATTGTCATAGTGGGCAACGGCAAACGATGGATCTAAACACATGACAACGGAAACAGAGGAGCGTCGTCGTTGTGCCGGGTGAAACATCTGCCAATGTTTTCGCTCACCACAACACGGCTGTCACTTCACTCCAAGCTGAGCTTTTGAAAAAGTATTATAACATAAATAAGCCAGGCGAATTACTTTAAAACAAATTCAAGACTGCGGGTCATCATGCCATTCAGTGTAAAGGAGATGCGGATGCCAGCATTGCATCGTTTGCACTTGATTATTGCAGGGGTCAAGAGGTAGCGGTCATTTCCAACTATACGGATGTCCTCGTTGGTAGCAAGACTTATTGGAAGCAGTCGTATAAATGTAGTTCACCTTGTCACAACCAAAACTGCTAGTAAGGTCTTCAACGCGGCAGAACTCTGAAAATCCATCACAAACATGAAAAACTCTGCACTCTATTGTCATGCATTCACTGGGTGCGATACTGCCAGCGCTCTTTTCGGCAAATAAATAAATAAATAAAAAAAACAAGGCTGGATGTTATTGAGGGTTCTGACGTATTGCGTGACAAAGTGGAAACATTCGAACATCCCAACGCACAGAAAGAAGACATAATATCCGGAGGAAAGACGTTTGCCGTTGCTCACTATGAAAATTTTATATCTCAGTGTCAAAATATTCATGAACTTCTGGTAATAAAATACAGTCGTAAGTTCGCAACCCAACCAGTCACTGCATCCTTCCAGTTTCCGTCCCTTCCACCAACATATGCAGCATGTGAGCGACATTCTCTACGAATATATGGTATATTGGCCATCCATTCTCTACGAATATACTTACAGATTCAAGAATGGTTAGCAAATTCTTTAGGTCCTGAAGATTGGGACTGGAAAATTCAGAATGGAACTCTTGTGGCAAGTGACTTGCACTTGCTCCGAATCATCTCCTCAGTTTGGTACCCTGCAATTGTCTACATCTACATCTACATCTATACTCTGCAAATCACAAATACTGTGGGTGGCAGAGGGTGCTAAGCACCAATCCTAATTCTGCGCATTCCAATCCCGAACAGATCGAGGAAAGAAGGAATACATAATGAATCAGTACGGCATCTTATTTCTCTAATCTTATCCCTCCTGTCATTGCGACCTAAATAGGTTGGCGGAAGAAGTATTTCGTTGCACTCGTAACTTAAATATTTTCGCATATTCTCCAGCAAATTCAAACGAAAACGACGTCGTCTGTCCGCCAAACAATCCCAGCCCAACCCACGAATTAGCTCTGTGACACTTACGTAAGGACTGTAACTAGCAGTCACGAATCGAGCGGCTCTTCTCTGTACTTTCTCTAATGTGTCAATCAATCCCTTGCGATACGGATCCCAAATTCCACAACAGTATTCCAAATGCGGACGCACTAGTGTTTTGTACGCTATTTCCTTTGTATGAGCATTACAGCTTCTCAAAATACGTCCTATGAATCGTAGTTTGGAATTAGCTTTTCCTACAACGGAAGTTATGTGCAAGTCCCATTTCTTGTTGCTTTGTACTGTTACGCCTAGATACTTCAGGGAATCTACAGTGTCAACAACTGAATTGTTAACTTTGTACTCCAGAGCAAGCGGGGTCTTTTTATTACTTATGTGTATTGCCTTGCACTTTTTACAGTTAAGTGTAAGCTGCCATTCACGGCACCATTCCGAAATAACATCCAGATCGCGCTGAATTTCTAAGCAATCGTTCGGAGCACCTCACTTCCCTATAAATAAGTGCATCATCAGCAAAAAATCGCATCCTGCAATTAACGTTGTCACCGAGATCGTTTATAAAAATTAAGAAAAGAAGTGGACCTATTACACTTCCTTGAGGAACGCCCGAAGTAACATCTAGTTTAGAAGAGGCTTCCCCGTCTATAACGACATACTGTGACCGACCAGTTAGAAAATCGCGTATCCATTCGCAAATCTGATCAGATATACCGTACGCTCGGATCTTCGCTAAGAGTCGGTTGTGTGGTACAGGGTCAAAAGCTTTCTGAAAATCCAAGAAAATAGCATCAACTTGTGATCCCGCATCAATAACTTTCATTACATCTGCGAAATAGATTTGAATGTGTGCGTTGTGGGCTGGAGTGTTTCACTAATGTGTGGACATTGCCGAAGATCTGCATGCGATAAAGTCACCTATAATAGGTCCAGACGATGAGTACGATGATGAAGCTGAACATTAAATTTAATTCAAAGATTTTAATAAAAATTTGTATAATTCATAATTTGCAAAATGTTTCGTCATTTTCAAGGTTTCTTTCTGTCAGTTTATATATAATGCCAAGGGCACAAAATCTCAGCGCACTGTTCAAAGAGATTAGAATGATGCAGACAGAAGAGGAAGGGTAAGCGGAACGGCGTTTATGCTTAGATCTGCGCGTTGTTTCGAATATTTCGATGATATCTCACCAACCGTTTGTCAAAAAAAACATGATGAATACACCATTTCAATGCTGAAACTGCGTTCTGCAACTTTGATAATAGGCCTTCGAAAGTTTTAGCAAATCTGACTTTGTTACAAAACAAGTCATATTTCGTACCTGTTTCACTATCAAATGTGAGATTTTTTACTTCTGTCCAATAATTACGTCCAAAACTACGCCGTCTTTCAATAATTAGCCTTTCCAATTACTTGTAGCGCAATTAAATGATACAAAAGCTGATATTTTAAGACCTACAAGACGTTTATACTGATTATGACATTTAAGCCCTAATTGAAAACTTTTGCCCTGATAAAACTATGAAGAGGACACCTCAGAGATAGGGACTTTTCAAGACATGATTCTTAGGTAGTAAGTAATATCTGTTCCAATTTTCAGGTCTACATTATATTTTTTCAGGTTAATACCCATAATGGCCGGGGAGCGGCGCGCGGAGCTCTCGGCCCAGCGTTGACTCACGTGTGCTTGTTTCAACGCGTATCTCGGCAACCATATGTCGCAGAGGGATGAACGATATACCATTTTAATGCTGAAAGTGTGTACTACAACTTTTATCATAGGTCCCGACCTGGAAACTTGACAGTTTTTCCGCAATGCAGAGAAATTAAAAAAAAAAGTTATGTTTCGTACTGCCTTCATGATAAAATGTGACTGTACTTTTACTTTTAAATAATAATAGTGCCGATATTGCACTTTTATGCAGTGGTTAGTCTATCCTAATTACCTAGGGTGCAATAAAACGTTACTGAGTCTGACATTTAAATTTTACAACGAGTTTATACAGATTTGGCACTCAATCCCTATTTAAGCCCTTTTGACCTAAAAAAAACTATGACGCCGACACCCTAGAGGTGGGGACTTTTTAGTACGTGTTTATTAGGTACTAAGGAACGTCTGTGCCAAATTTCAGCTCTACATTATTTTTTTTGAGGTTACCCCTAAAATCTGTCTAAAATGCCTGTACTATAACTCCAAGCTCGCTGTGGAGAGGTTTACACAATCTGGTATCAGCTGTCGTGCACAACCACCTATCCTGATCACCAGTCCAGTCCTAATGATGAAAATATCTCCTACCAGGTAATCCCCGGTCAGGCACCATGTTGCTGCGACCACTCGAACCAACGGGGTGTGTCCAGTTTCGTTTTACGTTGTATGTTTAGCTGATTAGAGAGCCGCGAAAGAGGCAAATTGCACGGCGAATTGATGCTCTATCACCAAGGCAGTCAAATTGTCTTGAGTTAGCTCGGATAATAATGGTATAAGCATTTAGTCTTTTTTTTTGTTTACGACTTTACACCTCGTCGACGTCGAGGTTATTAGAAGTGGGATAGGATTAGGAGCAAGGAACGGGAAGGAATTTGTCCATGGCCTTTTGAAGGAAGCATCCAGGCATTCGCCTGGATTGATTTGGGAAAACCATAGAAAATCCAAATCTGGATACCCGGACAGAGATTCGAATCCGCTTCCTCCCGAATGCGAGGTCAGTGCGTTACCACTCACCTACCACACTCGGTATATAAGCACTTAACTTCATAGATTTAAATATCTGGAAAGCGCGTTTCCAGAACTCTTTTGTATGCGATGAAACAATAAACAATGGTGTAATACTATTAACGACTTAACTGGATTGAACTGAATTGCGATGTAGTGCATGCTTCGGTGCCAATGTCCCTAGTAATCTATTTACCCCTTTCTCACCATTATTATTACTATCCTCTTATATACTTTGAGTGTAAATTCATCCACCCATTTAATTTTACAATTTAGAAATTTTGACTTCAAAACCTTTAGCGGTTTCGGGAAATTATTCATCATTTCCCTTGGTAATTTATTCCAATCCCTCATACCCTTTTCCATAAAGATTTTTCCTACCTCTTATGTATGAAATCAAGTGGCAGGGTCATATTTTCCCCTTTATACTCTCAATTCTTCGACCAATAGCATCATCACCAACATACACTCCCAGCACTCTCTTCACCCTCCTCCTGTCTTTCAATTACTCCCAATCCAGCCCCTTTATCATAGCAGTTACTGACTGGGTTTTGCGGTAATTTACACAAACAAATCTAGCTGCTCTCTTTCGCACACCCTCCAACTCCTATATTTGATACACAAAATGTGAGGCCAAAACTACACCACCATATTCAACCATGTTCTGACCAAAGTTTTGTAATCCAATTTCATCAGTTCTCTGAACATCCTCTCATATCCTTCTCCGGTAAATGAAGGATTCTGTAATTTTATCTACCACCTGCCTAATGTGTCCTGCCCAGTAGAGTTAATTTAATTTAATTAAATTGCAATGGAGCACATGCTCCACTGGTAATTTCCCTACACCCCAATCTTCCCCCTATCCTGCAGCCACCAACATTTCATCTTTAAATTCTTTCAACGTTTTCGGTAAATTATTCATCATTTCTCTTGGTAACTCATTCCAATCCCTGACACCCTTACCTAAAAAAGAGAATCTTCCCACACCCTTGTGCCTGAAATCGAGTGCCAGCTTGTGGTCATGGTCATCTTTTCCCTTCCATGCACTACTTTTCATACCTATTGCAATATCTTTCCATGCCTCATCGCCAGTATATGCCCTGTACGCACTTCCGATGGTCACTAGCCATATAACGAAAATGGCAGTGACAACGACTGAGTTCATTTCAGCTCAGTTACAAGATCGTTGAACGATTACCAAAAGCGACAATTGAGAGTCTAGCCAGCACGTACGCCATGCGTGTCTGCGTGGGACCACTCAAGGACTCTGATTTGCATAATGGCGGCGCGTACCCTCAAGTCTGACAGTCACACACACATGGCTCGCAAGCGTCCACTAAGTCTCTAACTGATCTCATTCTAATCTAATCACACTGACTCATTTCACTAAGCATCCTCTACAAAATCACGCAAACTCCTTTTACCGAAGATACAAGCAGATGGCGAACTAAAACTGGTATTTGAATGAATTAGCTGAATAAGCAGAGAACTTAATCTTTAAAATAATAACTTATTCGTCGATTTTGGTTAAGTCTGAAGGGAGAAAAACGGCTCATTACAAAAACAAAAAAAACTTTTACAAATCTTTATATATAAAGATGAATGTTTGTTTGTTTGTTTGTTCTTCATAAAAATCCACAGTTTTCATCCGATCTCGATGAAACTTTGCACACTTATCCTTTGAAACAAGGAGAAAACTACTGTCTACATTTGGTTGAAAAATTATCTGTATAAATAACACATGTTGTGTCATAACTTCGAAATACGGCGATAGACAGACACGTTGGATGTGGACGTCTCCAGACCGTGTTTCCATGTAGTGAACTGGCAGCTCAGTGGATTAAGAGCTTGCCGTGGAGGTTAAGATTTTTAAAAATTGTTTTTCATCGTAAGAGTCAGGCCTGGGCCGTAGGTGATTTGGATTGAATGTTAGACTGTAGATATTATAAAGTTAGGGGTGCAATGCGAGGCAAATCGTAGGTAGTCTTGCAATTTCGTAGGTGTACACTTTTTTACGTTATAATGATCCCTCAGGTGTTGTTCGCAGTCAGTGTGTGAGTGTGAACCACAGTAATACTAATATAAATACGGAAGTAAGTCTCTGTCTTTTTGTTACTTTTTGACGACTATATGGCTATATCGTTGTGATGGAATTTTATAAGGAAAGCTGTATGAAGGGCACAGGATATTTTTACCAGTATGATTAACAGTTGTAGTCACGAAATTTTGAAATCTTATCGAATAGTGACAGAAATATGTTGGAAATTAATTCTCTTCAAGAGGCAGGTTCGACGGTAGAATGATATAGTGATAGCTTTCCTGTCATATTATGCCGACTCGATATTGTTTGGGATCAATCCTTCGTTACCAACAACTTTTTATATTTAATTCTGGCAAAAAAAATTCTTAATCCACGCGTACGAAGTCGCGGGTACGAGGCTAGTAATATATACGATACAAGATACGGTTGTATGCCGTTGGTGAAGCCTCCCCTAACCTAGATAATAAGACTGAGTTACACAGAAGAGCCTGTTATAACCTCTTGTTTCCTTAGTTTTATGAAAGAAGTGCGAGTGGAAGCTGAAATTAGTATCAAAAGACACTAGGCCTTTATTGGGAAGGCGAAGTTTCAGAAGGTACCGCACGCAAAACGCCAAGGGAAACTCGAAGCTGCTAAAATGCTGGAAAATGGCAACTGAAATTTAATGTCAAGAAGAGCTAAGAACAATAGAAATCCGGACATTTCTCAAAATCAAGTAACTCAGTCTTTCCAATAGTAAACTACGTGTGACAACAAAACCCATTGACCTGAAGTGGAAACATAGGAAAAGTGGATACGAGACTGCGTTTTATGTAACGAATTACTGAATATATATTACTAAGATACGAAGTACGTGGCGCATAACGATACTGAGAACCAGAAGAGGCGAAAATAGTACAAAGTTCAGTGATGGCTGCACGTTCCTAAAACTAATTAATTAAAATGCCCGATCTTCTTAAGATACTATTTCCTGACGAAAGTAGCAAAAACGAACATTTCTGCTGATATGCAGTTGAGCCTCTTACGATTGCACACTTTAATTTCTGATTACAATTATTATGTGGAGTAATTTCATAGTAATTACATGTCTCCTTCTTGATGCAATTTCCGCAAACAGTAGTTTACATTACAAACGTTTTTGCTTTCCTACTAGAAGAATGCAAAGGAAGGTCCGCGCGGGTGAGCTAGTAATTATTAGGTTCTGAGAGAATTTGAAGTGTTAACTAGATTAAGCTTTTACAAAAATATTTACAGTTAACCACCATTCAGATCCAAAACTAACCATCCACCATCAGTGTCAGCAAAACGACTCAAAAAGGCAAATTGGCCTGTATTATACAAAATTTATCTTAGGTAGATTTTGTTCCTTTTTTCAAAATTGCGTTTCTTAAATAACAGAAATGACAATCAAATTGATCAATTCTATAAAATAATTGTCTATGTTCATCATTAGCATTCAGTTCGTACTTTTTACAAAGTTATCTAACATTGCAGATGCTTATCACTTCTTTAAGGTTTGTTGAAACAGAATACATACTCTTCTAACAATAGCTTTACATTCTTTAAATCTTTTAGTGTTTAATTCTCTGATCAGTACAGAGAAAAAAATTATACTATTAGTGTTTGAGATAGTTATTGCCACAGATAAGTACGGAATATGTCGCATCTTCTCCTCCATCTAATTGTGGTGTTCCAATCGCTTTAAGTGAATGCCGGGATGGTTCCTTCGTAAAGAGATTATAACTAAAGTCCTTCCCATTCTTTGTTCATTGTTAACTCCTAGCTCCAATAGCAACTGATTACAAATACAACCTACCTACAACAGCAGTAAGTGAAAGCAAATACCGCTTGAATGATTTATGCTACAAAAATTAATACGCTCATTTTCCAATGCCATTTCGCTTGAATATTGTAGCTACATCGTCATCAAATAACAGGAGAAAGTTATATTTGTTCTCAAAACACTAGAAGTCATTCAGAGTCATGTGATGAGGTACACAGATAAATTGGTAAAGGTTATTTATCATTATAGAGTGGAGAAGGAACTGCTTGTTGGAGACGTCAGCGTAAATATCTTGACGTAATTTTTGATAGTAGACTCAGCTGGGAAGGTGTAGGGAGATATTTCAGAATCCTTCATACTCGTAAATCGGAAAGGGTGATAGAATTTACGCAAGAAGTAAGGTATTGTGGCCAGGGCCGGCGCTAGGAATTTCGGGCCCGGGGTAAAATGGGCGACCTTTTTTTTTTTTTAGCTCTAGAATCTGGCCGGGCGACAATGGGCGCATTCTTGGCTTCATGGCCTGAGGGCCCCTACAGTTGTTGATGGGGCATGCCCGGGTACTTTTGACCCCGCTTACCCCCCCCCCCCCCCCTAGCGCCGGCCTTGATTGTGGCACGAAACCTTGGTCAGACTATTGCTTGAATGTTGTGGTGTAGTAAAGGATCCACATTTTGTGTATCATATACAGCTGTTGAAGGGGATGCAAAGAATGGCAGCTAGATTTGTTTTTGGAAATTACCGCAGAACACAATCAGTAACGATATGATAATCGAACTGTATATTGTTGACGTGACTTGAATGGATTTTGGTGGAAGCGTTAAAAGTAGCATATGGAAGGAAAGAACTCACCCTGGCCATAAGTTGACATTATTTTGTTCTCAGGAATAAGGGCTGGGAAAATTTTCTTTTGTAGTTAAGTAGGTAAGGGAGTCAAGGATTGAAACAAAATACCAACGGAAATGCTGAACAACTTATCGGAAACACCGAAAGAATTTAAAAATCATAAAAGGAAATGTGGCTGAGTGATATTATTGCGAACAATGAATTGGGAAATTGCCATCGGTTCATGTGCTCCCTTGCAGTTTTTTTACTTATTATTATTATTGGCTTTACGCTTCGTCGACGTCGAGGTCAATAGAGACGGGAAAGTAATAGGGGCAATGAACGGGAAGAAATTCTACCATGGCCTTCTGGAGAAATGTTCCTAGCATTCGCCTGCAGTAATTTGGTGAAACACGAAAAACCCAAATCTGGATGGACGGACGGGGATTATATATATAAGTGAACGATCGAAAAGAATGTGGTAACAAGAGATAGAGAGATAAAACATTTGGATAATGCAACTACTAAAAAGGCAAAGATATCTTCGATGAGATTGCCCGCATAATTCAGGTTTACTAGACGCAGTTCTTACTCTGCAAAGTACAACCTATTCTGGAAATATACGAAAATTTTGATACTTTGTATCCAGCACAGTCCTAGCTATACAAAACACTAGTACATCGCACTTCCTTGACTTTCAACCGTTCGTGAAGACTTGAAACAGGAGTTATCTGCATTCCCATCACCAACCTGCAAATAGATAAACAGACTCAATGGCCCGTGGAATTCTTCCTGCTTCGCTCCTTAACCGCTATATTACCCCACAAATACTTGGGACGCACGCTTAATGGGGCAAGGCGAGAGAGACCTTTTTAGCAATAGATTAGTTTACCTCAGGCATTAACAGAGATTGCATTAAGATGGAAAAAACATTCTTTTGTTAAGGTTTAGAAATAAAGATTTTCTAGGCAACGAAATTGAATGAAATGCCATAGAAATTTTCGTAGGTGAACCAGCGAATATTGGCTTGCTAAACATAGACGTTGGTTGTTTTCTTAAATGTTGTTAAACGAGACACCTTCTATTAACAACTGTTTTTTATTAATTATTTATCCTCAGATATCTTTCACCTTGTGGTAAGGAGACTCTAAACGCAACAAAGTGTTGGTGTAGAAAATTGTAATAACAAACTTTTAAGTGTTGAATTTCAGCGGTATACCGTTGAAGATTTCCATGAAATGTTCCCAGGATTATTGTCAGTGAGCAAAAGCCATGCCACTTGACATGGGCGACAGACATAGATCATCGAAACGTTATTATTGTTCACCGAAATCACTGATCTGAAAATCCAGGAAATGTTTAATCCGTGTATTAATATTGTTTCGGGATAGCTGAACACTTTAAACACGAAGTAAATTAGGCCAGAGTCTGACAATGTTATGTCTTTTTCTTTTTAACCTTTAAAAAAAGTAGTTGGGTGTTTTTTACGCCTAGTCGACAACGAGGTCTTTACAGACGACAACATTTGTATTAAATTTCCATCATTCATTCATTATTTAAAAATCTGTAAAGGTTCACGTGTATGAGAAATTACACAGCAGCCAGCGAGTCATGAGTGTACGATTATATCTGTAGCTGAATCCACCGACAGGAGCGGGTTCAATCTCCTTCCGGTCACCAAGATTTCGGTATTCCATGATTTCCGGAAATCACTCCACACGAATGCTGGAATAGTTCCTTCAAAAATGGCCATTTTCCTTCCCATTCTTTGCCACCAGTCCTTTCCCGCTTCTAAAGACCTCAATATTGATAAGACGTAAAACCACAAGGAAAAAAATGAACCACTTGGTTTTCGTTCATCTCTCGAAATTCCGTACTCCGTACTTTAATGTAAGACCTATGATCGTACTTGTCTACAATCCTGTTCCTTCTCTGATAACTCTGATATCGACTAGCCGTAAACATCATTTTCTCATGACCACATGTATTAACGCTTTTATAAAACGGCTTACCATTTAAAAGTGAGAAATATACATAAAAAATCACTGGTGCGTTGTCTTATCTTGGCATGATATTGCATTGCTGCTGTAGGCTATTTATCTGCAGTTTATTATTAATAGACTGTAATAAATTATTTTTAAAAAAAACGCCAATGTAGTTTTTCCCAATATATATACAAGTTGTTTAAAAGTCATCAGCAAAAAAAAAAATAATTCGCTAATGATAGGTATTCGCGACCGGAAAAGTATTTACGACGACAGATGTTTTGGCATTTTTAAAATAACAATTTATTATTTTCAAACAACGTGGCTCTAGTTTCAAGATCACATTATTTTCTTAAATTTATACTCAGATTCTCCAACGCGTATGCTCTAAGTTTGAGTCCAATATTAAATTTAAATACAGTGATTTAAATCAATAGACTGCCTCTTCACTCACATTTCATTAAATACTCATTTGGATATGTTCATTGCATTCTCGTCAGACAGCATTCTTAACCTTTGCTGATGACATCAGTGGTATGTAAATTAATGGACAGATTGATATGCAAACACATCAGAAATGTATGAAAGAAACGTAAGTGGTTTTTAAGTCTACAACATGGTTTTATACAAGGATATTCATGCGAATCTGAGATAGCAGGCTATATGCAAGACATTTCGGATGAAATGGACAGGGGAGGCCAAATAGGTATTGTAGCACTAGATCTTACAAAGGCTTTTGACAGCGTGCACCATAGATTGGGGGTAAATTAGGTAAAAACCATTCTAGTGGATGAAAAAGTGATTTCCTGGGAAGAAGAACTCTTGAAAAGTAGAAAGCAAAAAGTCAGAGTAGGAAATGCAGTATCTAAAGAAGGGGAAGTAAAAATCAGTAGTGTAGTGTACTAAGCAACTGCTATTAGTTATTCTAATGAATGATTGTATTTATGGTTTACTGTCAGAAGATAGGTTGTTTGCAGACTGCATAATGTTATATAATAGGATCAAAACGGTAGAAGACTGTAAGCAGCTGCAAGGTGCTCTGGACAGGATATCTAGCTGAGAAAGTCAACATGGGATGAAGATAAATGCAAAGAAGAATCAGCTTATTAGGTACACAGATAAACAAAAATAAGGTTTATTATAATTTTAAGGTGCGAAAGAATTGCTTGTTGAAAACTTGGACTGTAAATACCTTGGCATGAAATTTGATAACAAACTCAACTGGAGATGATACATTGGAGAGATAGGAAAAGATTTCAAAATCCTGCACTTGTTAGAGAGAGTGATAAGGGGTTGTACCATAGAAATAAGAAAATCGTGTTACAAAACTTTGGTCAGAACATTGCTTGAATATGGTGGTTTGGTATGGGACGCACATTTTGGGTATCAAATACAGGAGTTGGAAGGGGTGCAAAGAAGGGCTGCTAGATTTGTCTCTGGAAATTAGCACATAACATAATCAGTGACTGATGTGATAAACGAGCTGAAATGGGATTCGTTGGTAGACCGGAGGAGGAGGAGGAAGAGAGTCATGGGAATGTACTGTACAAGGCGTATGTATATTGATAATGAGATATTAGTGTGAGAATTAGGAGTAGTGCTTGGAAGGGAAAAAATGACCATGACCAGAAGCTGACACTCGATTTCAGCAACATGAGTGTTGGAAGATTTTGTTTTTTAGGCAAAGGTGTCAGGGATTGAAATGAGTTACCAAGCGAAATGATGAATAAATTGCGAAAAACGCTGAAAGAATTTAAAGTTGAAATTTATAGAGGTCAAAAGCAGGTAGCTATATTAAACGGTGTGTAGGGAAATTGCCACTTGAGCGCGCGTTCCATTGGAATTAAATTAAATAATTAATTAATTAATTACTTTGCAGGAATATCACTTATGTACTGCAAAAATAGTAACTAGTGGGGTACCAACATAGTAAACGATACACCCCCAGAAACTGCTCTACACTAAAACAGCGAGTTACCCATCATAAACTAGTCATATTTTGTGGCGAACAGTCTAACTCTTTGCGTATAATAGGACAGCAACCTAAACATCACATGTACCATAAATTTGTTGTTTAAAATTTCTCATATAGATAACGGTATTTTAATTATGTGCTATTTATGTATTTATTTATTTTTCAGGCTGGTTCTCGAGAGTGAATTCAAAGGGTCAGCCCACAGCCCGTTGTTACACCAACATACAACAGCTAGTATCGGCACAGATAACGACGTTTGTAACGAGAACGGAACTCAGCGCATACAAGCTCAATGACAGCAAAGGTAATTTCATTTTACTTTAAAAAAAAAAAAATAAATAAATAAAAAAAAAAAAAAAAAGTACACTCTCGTGATTTGGAAATTCAGAGGCTCCGTGGGTCAGGAAATTTATGGGAACAATAATCTAGAAAATAAATGGAAATATTCTTAAACAGAAATTGTGCAACATACAGAAAAAGAGTATACAGTCCAAAACATCCTAGATTTCTCTTCGTAAAAAATTTGACCATGCCAAATTTGGAACTAAAGTTTGTAACCTTTTTGGCAAGTGCAGTTGACAGTTCTATCGTCATAAACTAATTGAAAAGTTCATGACAGACCTATTACAGGACAACTGCAAACACATTGGCAGTTTTTCTGCTTCCGATGAGCTGCCGTATTTATTTTGTTATAAACTTGTCCGCAAGCAATCAAACTATAAATGTCATGGCTATTTGTATTTCTGTCATAGCTTACACTTAAGTCCTTTGTGAAATTCGTATACTCTGCTTGTGGACGACTGCTATAAAAGAACTAGTGAAATTTTACTTATACATAATAAACAGTAATAAATGATCGAGAAAATATAATTCAAGAATCCATTTGTCTATGTGTTCATCGTAAGTTTCAATCACTTGAGGAACTGGTATCTATATGTTTAGAAACACGTTAGCGCCGGAATGGATACTCGAAATCTCGTATCGTCTGGATCTTTGGTACGGCACATCTACACTAACTTGTAAGAGCGTATCTATATGTAGGTAATTTCTTTTTAAAGCTTAAATTATTTGAACAAATCTAACTTCAGCAGTAAGAGTTTCTTGATTATAAACATAATTACGTCGACAGTAGCCATCCATTTGTTGCTAAGTCGTTGAACTTACTGAATGTTCCTGTCTAGTTAATGTCTTAATAAAAAGTTTTGATACAGAAAAAATAATAAACGTCGGAAAATGAATTTTCCTTAAGATCAGACTCTGAGAGGTTGATATCTAGACACAAAAAATTCTGAATCCGTGGTTTTCAACCAAATCATTAAGAGCTGTTATCGAGAAAGCCATATACTAGTAATCCTGGTCAATCAAGCTTAGCTTTTATTTACACGTGATGAGCAGTGGCAAAGAATTGTGGAAATAATCATATATCAACGGTTTTACTATAATCAAAATGTAAAGCCGTTATTTGAAAACATTTTTCTTTAGCAGCATACGATAATTATTGTGCTTCTTGTAGGGCCTACTCCACAATTCATTAAAAGTGGATGTGTAATCGTCTATGCGTAGGAAGAGATACATCAGATATGGAAGGAGGCGCCGCTGGGCTATTTTGAGGAGCCATCCCCGCAATCACCTGGAGCGATCCATGAAAACAGGGGAAAACTCAAATCAGAATGGCCGCTTTTTCGAGACCTACACCTGTCGGATTCCAAGGTTTATCGCTTGATGAATCCTTCCTATTCCATTCCCTAATGTCTCGTGGAAAAAATGCCTATATAAAAGAATAGGTTCTGATCTCGATTTCTCTTATCCTATTTTCCCGGTCATTCCTAAATTCGTGGTACCAAAATGTATTTGCTGTCATCCTGAAATAAGTCTGTTATGAACTTTTCGATTAGCTTCTGGCGATAGCAACGCTTACGGTATTCCAGATCTTCGCAACGCATGTCCTTCAAAATCGCACTTACGCTTTTCCTCCAGCTATGTGTACCTGCCACAAATCGAGCGACTCTTCTTTGGACATTCTCCAATGCATCTATTAACCACTTTTGATGGAAGGCCCATACAGGACAACAATATTTTAAGTGAGGTAGCACTACTCCTTTGTATGCAATCGATTTAACTTCCAGTGTACACAATTTTAAGTTACGATCTAGGAATCTGAGAATATGGCTTGCTTTCCCAATTACCTTCTCAATATGTTCATTCCACTACAAACTATTACGAATTGTTACCCCTTAGTATTTAGTGGTATCTAACATACTAAGGACAGTGTCATTAATCTTATATTCAGAGCTAAATGGTGTCACCTTTTTATTTTTAAGCGTTTAACTCCAACTACCAGTCTACGTAAAAACGCGATTATTTTCACAACGTCGGTTTGTAATAAAGCACAATTGTCCTGGCATTTGTTTCATATAAATAATATTATCATCGGCAACTTGTCTTATTTTACCCTCCATTATGTCGCACAGATCATTGATGTATAAGAGAAACAACAGGGATTTATCACATTACCCTGTGGAACTCATGACCTCAACTCGGTCTCTGATGAACATTCACCGCCGAGAACTACACACTGTATTCTATCCTTCGGGAAGTCAGCAACCCAGCTGCATATTTGTATAGGTATGCCACAGTTATGAAGTTTCTTAAGTAACTTAATAAAACTAAGCAAACCTTAGATCGCTCAGTTATGTGGCACAAGTTGTGAATTAAAAGTGCAAATTGTGCCTAGCAGCATCACCACACAAGCAAGAAGTTAACTGTGATATCTTTGGCTGTTTGAAGCAGAAAACCCACCAAATGTTGCTGGAAAGTTGAACATACTGAATGCTCGTGTTTAGCAAGTATGGTAACAAAGTGACAGATGTTGCTAGTGTAGCTTACTCAATTTTGAGACAAAATGAAATGAATGCTTGAACAAGAATTTTCCAGACGATAGGATCCTGACAAAGCGAATAGTAGACAAATTGATCTTAATTAGCATACTTTCTCAGTTGTATCTTCGAAGATGGCAGTGTTTGGCACCGGTATGCTAGTCATAGTAAGAACTTCATACTCTCTCTCCAAACTGCTCGTTTAATAGAATAAGATAATTGCAAACAACTAAGAGGGTATGTTATTTATTAAAATGCAGCAAGTTAGATGTTTGAGCACAAATCACCCAGTAGTTTAACAGTAGGGTGGCAGAATGAGCAAAATACCACTGTCCCACAGCCGGTAGGAGCCCCCGCACCTTGAAACAGCTTCCGCTGATTGTCTGTCTGGCCCCAGTTTGCCCTCTCCCCCCTCCCTAGATTCAGCACTGACGGAGGGCCCCAACTGATGAATTTGCCACAGGTCTCAATAGTATAGTTACACCACTGATATCATCATTATTTACTCAGAAATTAATGAGTTTATAAACATTTAAATTTTAAATCATGCAACAAGCAATAACTATATACCATATGCAGCTGTGATTCGATTGCCTCTGTGAAAACATGTTTCTAGCTGCCTAATTCCTCTTGATCTGATGGTGCTGAAAAATGTTTTTCCAAAAACATAATGTTTCTATTCATAAATTTGCAGACTTTCGGGAGGTGTCGAATTCTTCATATAAATTAAAACTGAATCTGATTTACTACATTTCATATATTATAAGCTTACTAAGCAATATGGTGTAACAATTCACAATCCACAAAGAAGGTAGATTTCCTTTGTTAAACAAGGAAATATTTTGATTTAATTTGTAATAATAATATGATTAATTCAGATGGAACATCTCCGGTAGCAATTTCCCTACAAACCTACTTCTGACTTTGACATATTTTTAATTTAAATTCTTGCAGAATTTGAGATAAATTGTTCACCATATTCTCCTGTAGTTAATTCCTGACTGCCTTGTAGCTGAAATCAAGAACCATTTTATGGTCATCTTTCATTTCCACGTGCTGCTCCAATGTCTTCCCAATATCCATTCAGATCTCATCTTCCATATATACCTTATGCAAACCTAGAACCCTCTCAATCCACATTCTATCTTCCAACGACTCATAACCCAGCTCCTGTATTAAGTGTATTCTATGGTAATTTAAGGAAATCAGGGAGATTGCAACAGTCTTCCTTGATCATTAAAAATGAACAATGAAGTGCAAGGAACTTGCCACCAGAGCGTAAGTTCCTTCGCCTTGCCAACAGAAATAATAATAGCTGGAAAACTGTACACTTCTTCCTACAGATGGTCCACAGGAATCATTAAGCAAGAAGATGCAGTACCTGAAGACCACTGTTCGAGCTGGTCATGCTATCAAACTACTGGCTGTCTTCGAAGATGTGAACAATGTGCCAGCTCATAGCAATAAACGCCTTTCACTGCCTCTCATCGGACGAGCCAGCAACAAGGGTGACAAATACGCCCAATGTCTTGATGATAAGAACCAGGTTAGTTGTATTTATCATCTTCCATTACTTCTGTATATCAATTCAGTTACATAAAATTGGCTCTGTCACCTTTGATAAAACGAAGTTCAAAAGTTCAGCATTTTATAATTGAGTAGTTTTTTAAGTTTTTAAAGAATTCTCTGACCATAATTCATTGAAAAATGAAGTTGTTATTCATGATCAAATCTTTGTCCTCGTTGATTAGTTTTTTGAAAATTAACCTAGAAGTATTGCTAGATATCATTTTCCATTTATAATGTTTACAAATAAGCATAGCTTAAAAACTACAGAACAGATTTTGACAAGGTTTCCACTTTTTGAAAAATTAGGGTCTGATCTTAAATTGGAGAGGTATATCAATTGCAGTATCATTACTGGAATGGAACAGAAAATTAATATTTGATCAAAACAGTAACAAAGAAATATGGCGCTAATTTAATACCATCTAATGCATGGCACGATTACTTTAAGGGAGGTGCATCTGTATCTTTTTTATACATTATACATAACACTTATTACTTATTAACTAAGGATACTGAATGAATTGAAAAGGTGTTTAACAAATTTGGACAACAATCTAGGTGCCTTAAGTTATTATTCAAACAGTGAATTTAATAATAAAATTTTTGTTTCTTAATCTTTTTCTGTGTATTTTACTTTCATAGCAGGCGGTACAAGTGCACCCCCTTGCACCACCCCCCCCTCCCAGTACCCATGATCTAAGGTTCTCTTTTATATGTATCAGGTATTCAGTCTTTAAAATCCAATAGATGGCCATAAAGTTGTGAAGCCAATAAGTTAGAATGATAATAAATGTATTAAGTCTGAGGGAATATTTAACATGATGGAATTGTAGAGATGCAAATTAGTAGCTGGACACAGTGAGGACAGTAGCAAACTGCTGTCACAAAAAAAGTAACTCTTACATTGTTCATTCATCACATAATTCATACCAAATGTTGGATAAATTAATTATGAAAATTTACAGCTAGGCAATAATATTACCAAGAACTTATCTAATTCATGTGAATGAAGTCAAGGGTGAAAGCTAGTAAAATTACATATTAATGATGATGATTTTATGTTTTCAATGACATGGTAACAAAATTTCAAACTGCTTCACATTTTGTCCTTATTGTGTTTTAACCTAATGCTTCCCATGACGTGTGAACCATGGAGGGTTCCTGAATTATTTCACATAACAAATTTTAACCGAAACAAAAATCAGTTAAGGATCTGTAAAAAAAATCTGAGTGCCCCATATTTAAAAATAAGTCTAATAAGTGCCCTGAGCTTTGAGCAAGCAATCTAGTGGAATTAAATATGTGATGGAGTTATAGTTTTCTTTCAGCCAGGGTCAGACTTAATTATAAACCCTGTAAGGTCTCATTCATATCAGATATTCTTGCCACCTGTTAATTCAGTACATTTTTGAAAATGCTAATTATTTAAGAACTAAAATGCATTTGTTTCTAATCTGTTAATTCTAGATGGTGTTCATCCCAATGTCTACTTCAGGCCAGTTGTATGCAGTATCAGGACTCGATGAGACTCATGTTGTATCTCAATTGTCTCATTTATTACGAGACAGCCAGTTTCCACTAAGGGTATGTCTCCTGGCAGGGCCCTTGCCGTCACCTCTTCCTGCTGGTTTCACAGGTGAGTCTAGTAACTGTCCTGGCAGAATGATCAGGATATGTAATATAGAACAGCATCTTGATTACCTATGCCACACGTATAGCTTTTCCTGGAGAACAAAATGTCATGTGAATATACATACTTTCTACATTTCTTCATGTTAATAAATTTATAATGCAAACAACTAATAATAAATGTTTGACTGAACTAGTAATTTATGTTTAAATAAGTATGTCTGGGACACTTTTGATACAAGGTAACTGCTAAATAAAGTTCAGGGAATTGTACTCCTCCTCCTGTGTTTTCCATCAATCAACACACTCTAAACCTAGTGTAGATACATTTACAAATTAAGACCTCAATTCCAAGTCAATAAGTTTTCATCTGTTTTTCTGATATGTCACATATTAATTGGCTATCCCATACACTGACCCAATTTATGGGTGTATGGGAACATGAAGAATGCACACACCAGTTGTCTGATCAGAAAATTCAACTATATTCCAATTGTCATAATTTTTCCCCATCCATAATGCTTAATTACATTGCAAAATCAGTTTCCATTTTGTTATAATAAAGTATATTTTATTTATTTTGAGAAAAACTGACTTCTTTCCATTAGTACCCTCAGTTGTAATGGTTTGTGGTTTAACATGGATTTTGATGGAGTTCGATTAATATATAGCCCTTGGTCCCACGGGTAGAACAGGGTAAGTTTCATGTTGATGTGGTGTCAGAAAACTGAAAAATTTATCAAATTAGTATCATTTTTGATTGAATGTGACTCACAAAATAATACTGTTCAGATTTTGACAGATCTTCAAATAATCTACAGTCTGTGGCAATGTGGGTAAAAAGGAGAGAGTATGTTTCATATTGATGTGATGTTGGAAAACTGAGAAATTTGTCAAATTATTATCATTTTTAGCTGAACGTGATACACACAAAAAATACTGCTTGGATTTTAATAGGAGTTTAGATTTGTGATGGCGTGGGTAGAATAGAGTATGTTTCATTTTGATGCGATTTTTGAAAGCTAGAAATTTAGCACATTTGTATCAATTTATTGTTGTTCGCTATTTATGCAAAAACTATTGATTGTATCTTGATAAGGTGTTGAATAATGTACTGCCCATGCTTCTACAGTTAAAACAGGATATATATAATTTGCATTTAAGGGCAGAAAATAAATTAATTTCTTTTATTTTATTAATTTTTCATTGAATGCAAGTTAAAACAAAATAAATGTATAGCCTGTGCATCCATGGCTAAAGTACTGTATGTTTCATTTTGATGGAATGTCATAAAGCTAATAAGATTATTTTTCCATGAACACAATTTACACAAAAAAAACCTGTTGGTTAGATGTTGATTGGGATTTGATCAAAGTACAGCTCTTGGATCTTTGGGTAAAATAGGGTATGTTTTATTTTGATGAGTTGTTGAAAAGCTGAGGAATTAAAATAAAAGAGTCCAGAAATTAATACTGATTTCTTTCACGCAGAAAGTTTTAGCATTCAGTGAGCCACAGGAGCTGAAGCTCATGTAGTTCTTACCTTGATCATTTAAGAGACTAGTGTGTACAATCACATTCCGTGCAAACAAAGTTGCGGGCAACTGTTAGTATTGAATAACACTGGCTGGGATAAAGTTACTGCAGCTTTAAATTTTTAATGAAAAATGAGAGAATTGGGGAAAAATCATGACCATCTAGCATCAGCTTCATTTGTTCTGATAGGAGATACACAAAAGAAACACATATTAATAAAATTTCATCAGGAACTAGCAGAGTTAAGGTGAACATAAAAAAAAGTTTCAGTAGTCAAAGTCTCTGCCATCATTGTCAAGTGACTTAACAATGGTGTCCAAAATATTATATTTTATAAATTAACTCAGTCTGCCAATTTCCTGAGAAACTTTTATTCAATTCTTTTTTCTGTCTCAAAAAATAAGCTGATTTTAACTGTTCTGTATAATTTGTTATCCAGAGAAAACATTATATTTATAGTCAGTAGGATTAGAGTACATTTGAACCATTTTTAATAAAATTATTTCAACTTTGTACATTGCAGGAAATCTTTGGCTGGAAAGCTGTCAACAAGAGGATGTAATTCTCTCATGCACATTGCCTCCTGATGCTGATATCTCATGCCACGGTCAACTAACTTCACAGATTCAGCCAAAATTTCTCGAAATAGATGCAGATTCACAGTTCCTGCTGTCACGGACCATTGCTGCACCATGAAACAGAGATGCGGATGTTCAAATCACCACTCTTGCAGAGCATCCTTGCTTTCTGCCGAGAACATGGGAGACAGGATGGCGAAGGCAGATTAAAGTTACACACCACATTTTCCCTTCAAATGAATCCCTGACACAACTTCCAATGCCAGGCTCAAAGGAGAAGGCAGAAAAGACCAAAACTCGACACGCCACAAAGAAATCTGCATCATTTACATATATGCCGTATGCTCCAAATAATGGTATAAAAGGAGAGCAACCTCAAAATCTGCCACCAGCTGTACCGCCAAGAAATGAATCACGTGTGCCATCAGAGAACTGGCTGTCCAGTGAAAACCAGTGTCGCCATAATCATGTATCATCAAAGGTCCAGCAGTACATAAATAATAAAAACCAAGCTCCAGTAACACCACTGCCACAAATACCTAGCGGTAAAAGCGGTATTATTTCAGCTAATTCTACATCCCACAGTCCTCCATTACCACCGTACAATGTCGATGTACGTAACAGAGAGCCTACATCATTGGTAATGTTCTCCCGCAGATGACTTGCCTTATTCTCATGTTGCTGATGCTATAGTAAATGGCCACAAAAAGGTTGAAAGTGGAGATGAGGAAAACATTTATGCAGAAATATGTGAGCCAAAGAATCCATTAACAAAAGACTCCAAGAGATTAGAGTACTACTTCCCTAAACACAGGAGCACTGATAAAATTAAAGAAGATTATTACTATGTACAATTTGACAGTGGAAATGAGAGAAGGCAGTTCCAGAAAGAAGAAGTTACTTATGATACAGTTTGCTGATGGCACCATGTGTACCTTCTTCGCCAGACTGTTGTGATGAGTGAAGAATATTGTATTAAATTCTAATTTAAAACCAAAAAAGTTGTACACACATTACCAGTCAGTAATTTTTTTAACTAGCAAATTCTTTTGCTTCATAAAACTTTTTTTAAAAAAAAAGAAAAAAATTGTGACACTTGTTGCAACCAATTGTACATCAAACCAATATGAATGTAAATAACAGAATAATTTAGCATTCTGTTAGCTTAAAATAAAAGTTTCGCTTTTCTTAAAATACATTGTATTGTAGACTGCTCATATGTAATCATACTTTCGAACTTTTGTTTGTAAAAATGTCTAAAAATGGTTGTTTGTTTCAACTTTTCAAACACACATCAAATAAATTTGCCCATACAAATTTATTTCAGTTTTACAGTTAAAATAATTTTAGTATTTTTGAACAAAGAAAAGTGGCAAGTCAGAAAATTTCAAAGTTAAAGGCCTCTAATGACTCACATTTCTTTCATAAATCTCACAATTATTTTGTCTAAGTATTTTTATGTGTAATTTTGTATTATTAAAATCTCTATTCTCTCCGTAAAAAAAAAAGGAAAAGCAAAGCTTGTTGCAACGGATGTAAATCATTTCAGTATGACACCAGGAACGGAATTCAGTCATACTTAAAGTCTACCAACAATAAATGTGTGCTACTGAAGTACCAGGTATTTCAAAAGTGATTTTAAGTTAATGACTTCCACAAAAAAAAAACAGAACTGTGCTACATTCCATAAGCAAACTTTTTAATTTTTTTTTTTTTTTTTTTTTTAAAGTGTATATAATGTATATAAAATAAAATGTATAATTTTCAAATTGTTAGACATTGACTTTAAATAAATGTTTCACACAATCAATAAAAATTTATTCTAAAACCATGCAGCTACAAACCAAATATGCTGCTCACTGGTAGTTACTGTTATACCATTCAAGTAAAATATATCATAAATATTAAAAATTGTAGTGCACGTGTATTTCTTAAAAACAAACAAAAATCAGACAAAAGTTGATTCACCATTGAATAAACTTATAAGGCAACTAGGAATATGTTCCAACAATTTTTGACTATAGAGAGAGGGAAAGAGGAAGACAGAACCATTAAGATTTGAGATCCAAGTTGACAGTTCAGAAATTGCTAATAACACATGATCAAGAAGTATCATTTAATGAAATAATTCTATTGAAACACCAAGCTGCTCATGAAAATTATACAATCTTTTTATTCTTCTTCTTTTTTTAACTGCTTAACGTCTCTTAACAGCGAGGTCTTTAGAGACAGGAAAGGATGGGGGCAAGGAAAGGGAAGGAATTTGGCCATGGCCTTTTGAAGGAAGCATCCTGGCATTTGCCTGGAGTGATTTGGGAAACCATGGAAAACCCAAATCTGGATGCCCGGACGGGAATTCGAACCGGCGTCCTCCTGAATGCGAGGCCAGAACGCTAACCGTTACACCATGATGCTCAGTTTATACAATCAACAGATATGTGGAAAGGAAAGATAAATTATACCAAACACTCATCAAAGTTGAAGGGCAGCAGCAACACGAAATAATAAACAGACACAATATTTCCGAGCAAAAAATGCATGTGGCTGTGTAGACCGCGAGGCTTGTGCGAGCTCAGCCATATGTTTCTTTATACTTGGCAAAGGTTTAGCCCCAAAATATTGTGTTTTTTTATTATAATTATTTTTTCACGTAGGGTTTGCCCTCTTCCCTTCAACTTTGGGGAGTGCTAGGTATAAATTATCTTTCCTTTCACAAGTAAGGGAATGAGGTTGCAAAGCTATACTCAAAGTATGATGCTGAAGTATGGGGCCTACATTTTGGGTATCAAATATAGGAATTGGAGTGGGTGCAAAGGAGAGAAGGAAGACTGGTTTGTGTGAATTAGTACAGAACACCATCAATAATTGATATGAGAAAAGAACTGGGTTAGGAGTAACTGGTTGACAGGTGGTAGAAGAAGAGAGTACTGGAAGGTAAAAAGTGTTCATTAGTGATCAGGCTTAAATGTATATTGGTGGGATAATCAGGAATGATATGTGGAAGGGAAGAGATCATCATGACCACAAGGTGGAATTTTAGTTCAGGTATAAGATAGAGGGAAAATTTTCTTTTGTATACAATGGAATTGGGGGCTGGACTAAATAAACATCTGTAACGCTTAATAATTCTGCCTGGGAGTATCAATAGATACTTTGAAGACCCACACTAAAAAGGTTTGAGGCAAGAATGATGTGAATGCTATATCACTAACTAGGCCTATCCTAGACTATGCTGCTGCTGTGTGGGCTAATTTCGATGCCTTACACATCAAATACCTACTGTCAACTACAGACCATGGTATGTGTATCACATACACTAGAGTTGCTTACTTACAGTATTACCTTTGAAGTAAAGGAATTGGGTTACAAAACTTTGGTCAGACCATTGTATGGGACACACATTTGAGTATCAACTGCAGGAGTTGGAGAGGGTGCAAAAAAGGGATGCTAAATTTGTTTCTGGAAATAATCGCAGAATGCAATCAGTAAAAGATATGATAAAAGAGCTGGAATGGGATTCATTGTAAGACAGGAGGAGGGTGAAGAGGTTCATGGGAGTGTACAAAACGTAAACTGGTGATGAGGCATGCAAAGATATTGGTGTAGGTATGAAAATTAGTGCATGGAAGCGAAAAGATGACCATGACCACAAGCTGGCACATGGTTTCAGGCACAAGGGTGTGGGAAGAATCTCTTTTTTAGGTAAGGGTGTCAGGAATTGGAATGAGTTACCAAGAGAAATGATGAATAATTTACCGAAAACGTTGAAAGAATTTAAAGATAAAATGTCGGTGGCTGCAGGATAGGGGGAAGATTGGGGTGTAGGGAAATTACCAGTGGAGCATGTGCTCCACTGCTATTTAATTAAATTAATGAATACATACTCCACCATATGAGTGCATTGCCATGACCATAAGAATGTTTGAAAGTACAGTTCAAAAGTTTTAATGTAAGTGTCAACAAATGAATAATCCACTAATTGAACAACTTGGTCAAGAGTGCACCCAAATCACGAAATAATGTGGTCAGTTATTTTTTTGGCCACAAATGATATACAAAAAAGACTACTCAGTCACGGCAACCCACAAATAAGCTGAAGATGGAACATAATTATATCAGAACTTCCAATACTCAGCTAATGGAAGAATTTCCCACTGGTCAGCCTAAAATACTAAGTGATCAACAATCTCAAGTTAAGTATAAAAATGGTGTAAAAAATTAGATTTAAATAAACTAGTCTGAAAATTTATGTGAATAAATCATTGTATTGTTTCTCCTTGAACCCCCAGTGAAGCTTTATTTCCCTTCCTTAACGGCTTTCTCTGCACACAACCAAAGTACCTGAAAATGCCTATTTAATTGATGTTTACTATCATCATATGCCATTCTTATTGACTATTCAGTATTTAAAACCTCAGTATGCTTGATCCCATATTAAACCTCGTCTCATCATAATAAACTCTTCCCTTTTGCACAAATGCCTTGCTGTATAATTATTTTACTTATATCCTTCCAACATTTATCCACTATTTTTCTAATCCAAATAAATTTATATCCCTTTCCTTTTACTTGTTTCCCTGTTGTTAGTTTTGCAGCATATGCATGCATGCAGCAATGACATGATATAAATAACAAAGATTACAGAATGAATGAAATGTGAATTATGACAAGAATGCAGACAATAAACCATTAACATACCACAATTAGTGCAGTGAGAGGTACCTACAAATCAACAATGTTTCAAGTGACCCCTTAATCACATGAGAATGAGCAAAACTTGCAGTAATCAATTATGAATGTAGGTACTGTTTGTTAACAGTAGTGTAGCTTGGTCAACGAGGGGCCCCAGTGCAAAATATTTATTTTGTACCAGATGGGCAACTTTTTTTTTTTTTTTTTGCTTTGTGTTGCTGTTAGGAGCCCCCTGAGCTGAGGCTGGGGGCCCCTGAGTTGTGCTTGGGGTCCCTCTGAGCAGTGAGGGCCTCTTAGTGAGAGGGCTCCCTGTCTCTCAGGGGCCCCCTTAGACAATGGTAGAGCTATAAAAAAAAAAAAAAAGGTCGCCAGTTTGCCGTGAAGGCCCTTGGGCCCTCTGAACTGCGCTTGTGTGCCCCCTGACCGTAGAGGCCCCGGTGCTCTGCACCGCCTAGCCCCATAGTAGCTACACCCCTGTTTGTTAATCTTCACTACTCACATGTCTCACTATCTTTCTTACTCGAGTCACCAAAAAAACTTTTAGTCAAAGACCGTTGACTTCAAAATTTATAGGTAGCGATTCATTTTGGCTTTCTATATCACTGTCCTAATTCTAACTGGTATCGTCAGTTTCACACTGTTTGCATTTATCTCATACGAGAATGTAAATGTGGTTTAAATTTATCCTTATACCAGACATTTTAGGAACTCTGAGGAAATCTCATTTGAGTTCAGATCTTTTAAATGCTGACAAATTCTGTATTTAAGACTTTATTCTTTGTCTCAGTAAAAAAAAAAAAAAAAAAAAAAAAAAAAAAAAAAAAAAAAAAAAAAAAAAGAAAAAAACTGCTGTCATTTCTTTTTTCCAACAAACAACCATTTGAGTTGTACTCTTCATAAAATTTTCCTATATATTTTTTGCATTTGTCTGATATTTCGTGTGCACTTGAAAACAGTATTCATCCAGCACAAATGTTATTAAACAAAATCAGTTTCACAGTTTGGTTGATTGAATATGACTGATGGGAGATGCTTTTTTTCAGGGTCATAACTCATGTTTCACTGGCAGTTATAGCAAGTGATCTGGACAGGATATCTAGCTGGTTTGGTGAACATGGGATAAAGATAAATGCAAAGAAGAGTCAGCTTATTATATACACTGATAAAAAACTAAAGGTTGATTATGATTATAATTTGGGAAATGAATTACTTGTTGAGGACTTGAAAGGTAAATATCTTGTCTTAACATTTGATAACAAGCTAAACTTAGCAGCACACACACGACAGGTAGTAGGAAAAGGTTTCAAAATTCATCACTTGTTGGAGAGAATGATGAAGGTTTGTACAATAGAAGTAAAGGAATTGGGTTACAAAACTTTGGTCAGACCATTGCTTGAGTATGGTGGTGTAGAATGAGATCCACATTTTGGGTATCAAATACAGGAGTTGGTGGGGGTGCAAAGAAGTGATACTAGATTTCTTTCTGGAAATTACCGCAGAACACAATCAGTAACCAATATGATAAAAGAGCTGGAATGGGATTCATTGCAAGACAGAAGGAGGGTGAAGAGTGTCATGGGAGTGTAAAAGGTGTATATTGATGATGAGGCGTGGAAAGATATTGGTGTAAGAATTAAAAGAAATGCATCGAAGGAAAGAGATGACCATGACCACAAGCTGGCACTCGATTTCAGTCACAAGAGTGTGGGAAGATTTTCTTTTGTAGGTAAGGGGGTCAGAGATTGGAATAAGTCAACAAGAGAATTGATGAATAATTTATCAGAAACAGTGAAATAATTTAAAGTTGAAATTTTTAGAAGGCAAAAGTTGGTGGGCACAGGAAAAGGTGGGCAGAATGGGTGTGTAGGGAAATTGCCACCGGATCGTGCACTCCATCTCAATTAAATTACTTAAAGTTTTAGTCATTTTAAACTGCTGCTTGCCTCTCAGTGCACACCTCACCCCGTTTCATTGATTACTGTCCAAAAGATGACAAACTACACTGAAATTCATCTAAAGTTCAGTATATAAGCATGTGTTGACATCCCCTTATGTCCTGTCCAACCCTATTCCAACATCATGGGTTGAACACCTTCAGTTCTCATGAATTACTTTATTCACCTTCACAACTGTTTCTGGTATGGCAATTGACCCAGATGTTCATCACCTCCATAGACATCCTTGAAACCACACATTCCTGCTAGGCTTAGAGCTTGCCCAGTGCAAGCCTTTCAGCATTTGGTGGGTATCAGCAGCAGTTATCTTCAATTCAAAATAAAATTTAATGCAAATCCTTCACTTTTTTCAGAAATTCCATAATTCACATGGTCTTCTGAAAAAAATAGCTAGAAACACATGTCATTATGACACTATACTGAAGACTGACAGCTCAAATATACACCAGCTAGTGTCTAGTGGTGGAAAATGGATTTTGTGGTAAATTAAAATTCTCTCAAACTTTGGGAAGCATTTTGTACACATTTCTCCCTGTAATGTGATATTTTGGTATGTAATATATCGCATGCTGCTGAATAATACAGTTGAGTTCACATTTTACTGCTCTTTTCTCACTAGTTACAAGCACCTTTCTGCAGTACATACTTAGTAGAAGGGGTAGATTAATCAACGCTACTCTTAATGTGATTGTCTGAAGACTCCTTTTACCCATCTGATACTTCTTTGTCTGTTGCATTCCTCCCTAACTCAACAGCTTAAACAAATTCTGACAGAGTACAGACATTTACAACAGAAATGTGCACAAAAACATCTGCACAAGCTATCCAATTTATTAAAGGAGAGTGACCACCGCCGGGGAGAGATTGAGTCCAGCTTAGAGCAGTTCAAACCATCATCTCAACTAGATCCTCCTCCATTTCCATAAAATCATCCCCTCCTCCTTTTTCAAGACTTCCTCACATCCACCCTATCCTGAAAATATTTCCTCAACTCTAAGCTCCAATAACTCAGCCCTACCGAAATCTGGGCCATGAAAGAACTCTCCAGGAATAAAAAATCATAATCCTTCCAGCAGATAAGGGCTCCACCACCGTGGTCATGGACCACAGTGACTACAATGCAAAAGCCCTTAAACAGCTTTCAGATGCTTACCATCCACATGCCTCAGATCCCACTTCTTCCATTTGCCTTGAAATTCACTCCTTCCTGGACCTCCTGGGCCCCTTACAAGGCCTCTCTTCAGAATCCTTATCCCTTCTCACCCCTCAGAATCCCCACACAACCACCTTATACCTTTTCCCCAAGATACACAAGGCTGGCAATCCGGGACGACCTATAGTTGCGGCATATTTTTCCCCACCGAATGGATTTCAGCTTTGGTGGATCAACACCTCCAACCTTTTGTGCAGAACCTTCCTTCCTACATCAAAGATACCCCATATTTTTTGGAACGTCTGTCTTAAGTCCCCAGTCCCCTACCCCCAGACTCCCTCCTTGTCTCAATTAACATCACTTCCTTGTATACCAATATCCCTCATCTTGAAGGCCTCAGTTCCCTTCAACACTTCCTGGATATGCGCCTTCTGAACTCTCTTCCCAGAACATCCTTTCTCATATCCCTTGCCAACTTTATCCTCTCCAAAAACTAATTCTCCTACAACTCCTAGATTTATCACCATATATGTGGCACTGCCATGGGTACCCGCATGGCCCCATCCTATGCCAACCTCTTCCTGGGCCGCCTGGAGGAAAATTTTCTGAAGAACTGCTCCCTCAGTCCTCTCATGTGGTTCAAATATATAGATGATATATTCATGATCTGGGCCCATGGGGTAGATCACCTCCTGGATTTCCTTAACTCACTCAACAACAGTCATTCCATCAATTTCATCTGGTCATACTCCCACACCGGTGTCACCTTCCTTGACGTGGATATCACCCTATGACAGGGTGCCATCCACACCTCTGTACACATCAAACCTACCAACTTACAACAGTACCTACAATTTGACAGTTGTCACCCTTTCCACACCAAAAATTCCCTCCCATACAGCCTTGCAATCCGTGGCAGACGCATCTGTTCCGATCAGGAATCAATTTCCAGTTACTCCCAAAAACTATCCCAAGCCCTCGTTTCACGCCGATTCCCCCACGATCTTGTGGAAAAACAAATCTTCCGAGCCATCTCCCACAACCCTCGTTCTGCACCTCCTAAAACTGACCGTGGACCAACACTCGTCACCCAGTTCTTTCCTGGCTTGGAGTCCGCCATGGCCATGACTTCCCACAGTTCTTCACTGAAACGCGTCTCCTTCTTCCTAAAATCCTACCCACTGCTCCCCTCACTTGCTTCGGCAGACCACCCAATCTGAAAAACATCCTGGTCCACAAGTATTTACCCTCCAACTCTCCTCGACCTCCACAGGGATCTTTTCCTTGTTTTTTTTTTTTTTTTTTTTTTTATTTTTTTTAAACAGTTTAACGTCCCTTTTTAACAACGTGGTCTTTAGAGACGGGAAAGGATGGGGGCAAGGAATGGGAAGGAATTCGGCCATGGCCTTTTGAAGGAAGCATCCCGGCATTCACCTGGAGCGATTTGGGGAAACCATGGAAAACCCAAATCTGGATGCCCGGACGGGGATTCGAACCGCCGTCCTCCCGAATGCGAGGCCAGAACGCTATCCGTTACACCACCACGCTCGGTCTTTTCCTTGTAACAGACCCCGCTGTAAAACATGCAGCGTGCACCCTGCTACCACCACTTACTCTAATCCTGTCACCGGAGAACCCATTCCCATAATTTGACATGCAACATGTGCTACCACTCACCTTATTTACCAACTCACCTGCCTCCATTGCACTGTCTCCTACATTGGTCTTACCACTCAACAACTATCCTACAGGATGAATTGCCATAGGCAAAAAGTTTATACTTCCAACCCAGACCATCCAGTGGCAATTCATGCCAACTCACATGATTCAAACAACCTCAACACCTGTTTCACAGTTAGAATTTTTCTGAACACCACCACTCCTTCAGAACACTGGCAGATGGGAACTAGCCTACCAACATATCCTTGACACCAGACACATCCCTGGCCTAAACATACGCTAAACTTATCACTATCTTTCGTTTCATTTTACAGTCAGTTACTTATATACACAGCTGGGCACAAAACAGTTAATCCGTTAATCGTTAATTAACGAAGTTAAAAAAATTGCGAAAATTTAACTTTTAAGTTAACCTAAAAAATCATTAACGGTCTTCTTAACTTCCGTTAAATTGGACTTCCGTTAACTTTAGTCCGTTACATAGGTTGTTGACGTCTTTTCGTTTGTTTGAACTGTGCGCCACGCCACCATTCGTATGCAGGGCTGCCAGATTGTATAATTGGATACAAAACTTGTATAATTTGGTTACCTCTTGTATCCTGTTTGTATAACAGGTTGCCTTGTATAATTGGATACAAAAATGAGCACTTAAAAGTAAAGTACATTCCAGCACCTTTTTGAAAGTGTTTGCCCTTTGTTTCATTGAGTTGGCAACCCTTCCTGCATATCTATTTCCTTTTTGTTATTCAAAATTTATCAATGTATACACCGTGGACTTTTTTTGCTCCCAACACTTTCACTCACCTATGTAATCAATGGATGACCCCTTTGTATAATTGGGTTTCATTCTGTATAATTTCAAAGAGACAGCGGTATAATATAAGTTGTCTGTACTGGCAGCGCTGCTCGTATGTTCGGTGTAGTAGTGGGCGCCGCCTGCTAAAATCTTGGCGGCGGCGCGCCGAGCATTTTCAGCCGGCGGCGGCGTGACTATTTTATATTGTGAATTCCGCAAACGTAAATAAACTAAAAAGCGTCATAACCTATCTTATTGACAAATCAACATTATTATCTGTAATGAGGTGTATTTATTACTAGCAGTTACCCGCGACTTCGTCCGCGTTGAAGAGTGTTGTAATATAAGATTTTCTTGAGAGGCCTGGTTGCTCAGTGGTTAGGGCGTCCAACTGAAGATGGAAAAGTCCCCAGCTTGAATCCCAGTCTCGGCGAGGATTTTCAAAGGTCCTTAGCTCGACCTTCACATCTGGCATAGGTTGTGTGACGTGAATTACGCCACAATGCTCACTTGGTTCTGATTCCGTGTTGAACTGTGGGTCCTTTATGTCCGGTAGGATTACTGGGTTACGTTAAGAGGCTACGAAAGGGAGTGATTGCGGAGACGTAAAGAAGCCTTGTCACCAGGTCAATACGACCATACAATTTATTTTAGAGCTATTTTTATTAGTAATAGTAGTAATAAATGTTGCAATAAAATAACAAATATCTATTTATGTTCCACACTTCATTGAATTTTTAAAACAGTAAAAATATTCTGTTTGAAAGGAGTATTTTCAGTTTAATATATCCGTATATACAATTTGAGGATTTGTCTCCAAGGTTTTGCCTATTTTCGTAGCCCTAGTTTTCTTACATTTCTTTGAAAGATTTGAATTTCGTTTACCCAGCATCTCTTAAAATTACTTATTTCATCTCGCAAATAAAAATGAATATAGTTCTAATTAATGGAAGCTCAAAACGTCAATATATTAGCAATACATTGATGGAATCGACTAAATATCAACAACAACAAAATACTAACATCCAAACAGCAAATAAATACTTAAGTGACCCAAGGACGTTCATTTGCGTTAGTAAAATTGCGATACTAAAAATGAATATATCGATTTGCATTGGATATCTGAAAAAAATCTTTAAAAAAAGAGAACTTAATTTTCTCTTTGAACATGGATTTATTTTGAGGATATATTGGTACCATCAACAGAAATTTACATATTATAGTAGTAAGTATAATAGTAATTGATTCTTTTATCCACAATGATCAGTGGTATTGTGGTAATGGTTTCTCTATCTGTGGAAACAACAGAATTGCCTGTAGACCAGTTTACTATATAGTTCATTCGTTTCGATCCATTAATTCTACGCTAAAATATAAATTTCAATGTTAAAGTAGTAATAGATTGTTTCTTCATAATTGGTTTCTCACTCTGCAAATAGAATTGAATGACTACCGGCGAATTACCACTCCGCTTATGCGCCACTCCACTATCTGAATAAAACATTGATAAATTTTAAAATTTACTTCGGGCTAGCTTACTATAGATCTTTTGATACATTATCGGTACAAAGCGATACATGATGTCACTAAAATGGTGCTCATGAAAGAAGCTTAAATAACTAATAATGTTTCAGTTCTCATTTTGGCCCAGGCTGCGTTTTAAAATTACCGCTAGAAAATCAAAGCTTCTATCACTCACACATTAATACATTCACTATATTGTATGTTAGTGACGTCATGAATAGCGAAATAAAATTGACTTATTATTAAAACAGTAAATTAAATATTGAATACATCTAAAACTACATTCAGCCGCATGAACTATGTCGTCAGCTTCATGACAGTTATTGAGGTAACCTAATTAAAAAAATTATACTAAAATGCTTTTAACTTACAGTGTACAACGGAAAGTCCACAATTCTCTACGGTCGTTAATATTGCTGGTCAAATTTACATCGCGATAAAGTGACTTTTATTGCTCGTGATTTAGTAAGGTGTATAATGAAATTAATTATGATAGTAAATTATGATATAGAAAATTCTGTTACTACTCGAAATGTAGTTCCAGAGCATTTAATGTGCTGAGATGTGTTCGTATCGTTTGATTTTCTAGCAGCAATATTAGCAGAAATAGTGGTTTGGTTGAATTGCTGCCTGGACCAGAATGTTTTTGTTACAGCAGATAGCAGAAGGAATTTAGTTATTATTAGTAATAAGTAAGCAGCTTACATATGCTCCGTGCAAATGAGGTGTATTGTGTTGTAAACGACTTCCAGTATTACTTCCCGAAACAATAAGTTTATACATTAGCCCATTGAATACATTCGTTTTAAGTGTAGAATTCGATAGATTTTGCAGAAAATTGAACAGTAAGTAAAAAGCAGTACTATTTGTACAATTCTGAACGAAAAATAAAAAGGGTTAGTTAAGTTTTAAATTTCGCCAAAAGTAATTTGTAATGCAGAGACTGTATAGTAACAAAAAAGAAACAGGAAATAAATTAAATCGAGATAGAATGGAATCCGTAACATTTTTATAAATACGACCTTTCGGGCACCGGCATTTTGCACTTTTAGTAAATCGGCTTTCGTGCTGGTATACTCACTCATAGCATTTTACGTTTTTCTTTCCAAGTTCTGATTTTTTACATTTTGTATGACGCATATATTAAGATAGAAATTATGGTGTAATATTTGATATGTCATACTATTTTATGTAAGCAAATGAAAACATCTCCTTGCGAATTTGACAACAGTACCTACCTTTTTTTTTAAATTTAAGGTTAAGTACAGATTTATATTTCCTGCTTCCAAACTATTATTTGTCAAGTGCGTAGGTTTTATGTCTTTTAAACTAAACACAAACTTGCATATGTAAGAAGGTTCTCAAAAGTAGTGTTTGCGATTTACGTAAACAGCAAAGAGTAAACGTGGCACGGCTATCTACGAAGTAGGAAACTCTTTGTTGTTTCCGAATTGATATTAATGGCAATTTCTAAAAGAACTATGCGTTTTTGCGGGATAAAATCTATCCTATAACACTTCGCACGCAATTAACTGACTTCTTGCCAAATTTCATTTAAATATGTTGAGTTATTAAGGCGTGATTGACTGCAGACGTACATCCAAACACACATCCGAACTTTCTTATTTTCTCATTTATAGATATATAGATTACAAAATATATGTCGTTATTATTATACGTTTAGTAAAAACATCGCGTTTAGTTGGTGTTGAAGCAACAGTGACGGATCGGCAGTGTGTGTCGGAAGAGGTTAATCGGACAAACTGTTCGGCCGTCAAATCGGGCATTACTCGGACGAAATTCTGTGCCAGTGGATGACCGGCCACCTGATCCATAGTTAGTATCGCACTGGAGTCTGTAAACAGTGTTGCAGATCAGTAAAAAAACTCAACTTTCAGTAACCAGTGCGAAAAAATTCAAAGAAATAATACATAAGATACGAAAAAGGTGATGTGCAATTTTAATTCGAAACATTTGTGTGTCTTTTTTTTAAAAAAAAAAAAAAAAAGTAGAAGCTAGTTTGGCAGTTTCGGCCGTGTAATGTAAAAGATGTCGCTGACTAACTTCCGTTCTACTTGTTCACGTAAAAACATGCAGGCCATGATTTAGTGAAACCAGGCCGGGTCGTCTAAAGGGGCCTTTAGGTCACAGGTAGGCTGTGGCACAAAGGTAACTGTAACAGGCATTGGTCGTAGATTTTAGCAGGGCCGGCGCTAGGATTCTTGGGCCCCGGGTAACCATTATTAGGGTCCCCCCCCCCAATCATTTTTTTATTATAATTTTTTTTATAAATTCAGAATATTTCAAGCAAAGAAAAAGGTAATGCATTGTTAAGAAAGTTTTTTAATGTTCTCTGTTTACATAAATTCTATACTTTACAAAATTATACGTCCTTTCTAGCTTTTTAGATGCGAGTTCTTTTATAATCGCGGTATAATCCAATGAGCGGGCTAAATCTGATTCTATTGCTATCATAGCTAATCCAACAAGCCGTTCTTGTCCCATTGTAGTTCTCAAACAATTCTTAACTCTTGCAAGAACGCTAAATGACCGCTCTGCTTGTGCAACAGTAACAGGCAAAGTGCAGAAAATACGTAAGGCTACCATTACGTTGGGAAATATGTTATTAAAATTGCATTTATGGAGAGCATTAAGAAGATGCAAAGGGTGAAGTAGATTGGATCCAAAATTAGCTACATGAATCTTTTTTAACTGCAAAATTTCTTCTTTTAAATCCTGCGTATTAACGTCCACACGGTACAAAGATGCCATGTATTCCACCTGCTCTGATAGTGTAGAATGGTCTAGGCCCATGTAGTTCCACAAGAAACCAAATGTGCCCATCATTTTTTTTATGGCAGCATACCTTATAGTTAAGTTTCCTATAACTGTATCTAGAATAATATTAAAAACATTTACTTTAAAACTGTCCTCTGGGTGCAGGTTTAAATCTTCAGATGTTTCATCTACAAAGCGTTTTCTTTTTGCCTTTCTGTTTCTCTGTGCCGCTTATCATCAAATTGAAGTCTGGTGATATTCCAATATTTTCTGCTACCTTGAAACTTTCTGCGTAAATGGTATCCCAACTGTCTCTCAATTCATTTAATTCTTCCGCTAGACTCTTAATATTACCACTTTCAACATCGACTGTAGCTTCCCTTGCTTGAAGCACAACGCTACGTATGTTTATTGCAGTTAATACTTTGTACCAAATTGTAGACATGACGATACATTTAAATGATTTTAAGTACTTCTGAATGCCCTTTAGTTCAGTGCGTGCCTCTGCAGTCAAATTAAAGTTAAATGCAAGTTCAACCACCCTTTGTAATCCTGACAAATGCTTAGCAAATGGACGCACGGCATCTATCCGCGCAGACCATCTCGTTTCCGATAGCCCGTGAAGGGAAGATCCAATATTTTCTTTCAAAACTTTCCATCTTTTGGGACTAGAATGAAAAAAATTATACGTTTATGAAACAATTTAAAAAAAAGTGATTATATCTGCTCAACCCTCCGCAGCATGGACTCCACAGAGATTTAATGAGTGAGCGCCACAAGGAGAAAAAATTGCCAGGGGATTTTCTTTTAATATATGTGCTTGAGCTCCCTGATAGGTGCCACGCATATTGCTCCCGTCGTCATAACCCTGCCCACGACAGTCTGAAAGCTTTAAGCCATGACGTATCAGCTCATTGCCAGATCATTCTGGCGATTGCCTGACCAGTCTTCTCTTCATAATCAACGAAGCCAAGGAAACGCTTTCTAATTCTATATTCGTTTTCTTTATCAAGGGCGATGTAGCGCAGTATAAAAACATTTTGCTCTATTTGGGCTTCATCAGGAGTTGCATCTACTATAACAGAAAAGTATTTATTAAGTTTTACCTCTCTTAAAATAGTTTGACGAACAAACTCTCCAGCTATTTCGATAAATTCGTTCTGAATATCATGTGACAGATAATGAACCATACGTTTTCCTCCTTGTTGCGACACTTGAATTTTTCTTAAATGCTCTTTCATAATGGGATCAAATTTCCCCAAAAACTCTAAGACATCCAAAAAATTACCATTTTGACGATCTCCGACTAAGTCACTATCACCTCTCAAAGCTAAACCTCTTTCCTCAAGGAAAAGAATAGCTTCGATTACGCGATGCAATACTTCGGTCCAATACTGTTCTTCTCTTGCAATATTTCGGTCTAAAATATTTTCTATGGCTGAACTACTATTTAGCGCATATTCTAATTTGCGCCATTCTAAGTAAGACGTTTTATGATCAGCGCTGCTCTCATGTTCATTCACTTTCTGTTTCAGTTTTTTCCAGCCTCTTGATAATCCCCAACCGTAGCCTAACGCCAAATCCGATTTAGAGATATCCGTACGTTGCGAAAACAATCGGCAAGCAAAGCAGTACAATGCTTGCTTTTCTTTGCTCCATACAAGCCAGCCCCTTTTTGAAACTTTCCCATTTTTTAAGACATTTGAAGGGAAAGATTGATTACATTTTCTGTCCCGCGGCAGTCTTTCGGTGTTTGCTCAGGTCCTCGCCTAACAGCTTCTTCTACCTCTCAACTATTGAAGCACTTTTTTTCACTCCACAGACCGATATCAAAATCTAAAATCTTCTCATTCACTGTGGAACTGGCCTTTAAAACACGTTCACTTTCTAAAAGGATATCGTCCCTATCACTGTCGCTTGCACTAATACTGTCACTTTCACTTTTTGGCAACTTAATGCAAATGCCAACTTTACTGTCCTCTTGATCGACGTGGTCCCATTTCTGTACTGCCGATGCTACAGAAGCTTGTAAACAACAGATTTCTTGCATATCAGCATCTGCAAAAATGATAATTTTATTACAAATTTAAGAAAAATGGCACCAACTTTTGTGCGAGGGGCTAGTTCTTAGCTCTTAACTAGCTACTCTACAACGACCGTAATCAGTTACAAGTGAAATTGACTAGTGACTCACCTTGTCTCTGATAATCCTACTTCTGCATAGTATCGATTAAGGAAGGCTCAACGTAATCTCCGCGTCCTTCTGACTTCGCTGACACTGCTGGCTTAGTGAGTAAGAATCTTTCATTCGTAGATGCTTGGGTAATCGTTTCATCCACTGTAAAGGGGTGACTTTTCAGCTACCTGGTTACTGCCTTCTGAAGGCTATCGTACATTAGTACTGATGGGTCAGTGTTTTATAATACAAGAAACTAAAATAGTAAAGTTAAAAAAGGTTCTGCAGATTTGCAGTATGTGAAAACTTAGCATTTTTTCAGTCTCTCAAATAAGTTTTTCTGTGTACTAATATTTCTAACATAAATTAACAATATATTGGTTGTCAGTCATTATTTCTCAGCAGCCGAGCAGTCTGTTATTTTTGGGTAAAGTTGCGTCCATAGAAAAACGGTTCTTTTTGCAAATTTTTTTATTTTTAAAGCCTTAATGTGGGGATCCAACAAGCGCGCAAAATGTTTTCAAACGTTTGAATATTTGCGTACTCAGAGTTTGTCAGGTGGAGACGAGAATAGAGCGCAGGAACAAAGATTTGCGGGCGTTTGCAGGTGTTCCAGCCGATGTCGGTACATCAAAGGAATTCGTTGTTCGTGCACGGACAGTGCGTGTTCAGTGGAGATAGGTTCATCAGGGGTGCGTGTTCCGAATAGTATCAGTTTTAAGTGCGTTTTAAATATAACAATGGACTGGGATAGTGAAAAGTGTTTACTCTTAATTGAATCATAAAAATTAAAGCCGCAGATAAGGCAGAGTAGTCACAAATATTACTACAACAAAATTAAAAACCATGGTGCCTGGAGCGAAATCGCAACAGATATGGTAACCACTATTGATGTTGTTAAGTGGAAAGTAAATTCTTTGCTCACCTCGTTCAGAAGAGAATAAGTTAAACAGCACAACTCGATGATGGCAGGAAAAGGTATGTAATTTTATAAAATAATATGCTTAGGTTTTCTATTGTTGTGGGAATCATCTTAACTCAAAAGGCGAAGTGTTATTGCCTATCTAGCTTCCACGGAAATGGTGTTTCTGTAATTTGTATCTCGTTTACATATTCTTGGACTAATCAGCAGAGTTACGAATTCAAAATCTTCTTGTGCCATACAATTTTTTTTAAATAAACCACTCATATCATCTATTCTTGAGTTATACAACCGTCTTGCGAATTTTTATTTTTGTTTTAAAAATGCGATATCCAAAATCCAAGTTTCTTCTTTATTTTAATAATGTCCTCTTCTTCACTTATAACAGCACTGGCAATAAGTTTTCCTCTCGTAGCCATTTAGACACTGCAGGCAGCAGTTTGAACGACGACAAATGTTCGCACACGAACTGTTATTTTCGAATATTTAGCTAGTGGAGCCAACCAGTCAAATCATCCGACTCAAACACACAAACGTTTGCAAGTTCTACAAACTTTTGCAAACTATGCGCTCTTGGTGTCGTCAGGGCTGGAAGGTGCGTTTTTCTGGCGACACCGTACTTCCAAGAAGGCAGGGGATTATAGACCCTTGTGCGGCTGTCACCTGTACTTCAGTCTGACGCCCTGTAGCTCAGCCTGTCTGCCGCCTTCTCAAGTAAACAAAAGTGGAAGCGTAAACCGTTTTAAAATGGCCAAAGCGCGAACGTTTTTGTCTACAATGTCGTCCTAATGCTTTAGAAGTAGAAAATCACTTTCAAATGATGAAAAGAAGAAGGAATTAAATATAAAAATTGTATGTGGAATTATCCGGAAGAAAACCCGAGAAGAATTTTTATAATATAAATTGGAGATATCAATGAATTGAACCTTATATGTAATTAACACTTTTGTCTGAAGGGTAAATTAAAAGTTACCGAACACAAAAATTGTTTTCACTCACTTAAGTCTTTTAATAATGATTTTTTTTACATTATTATTTTATGATAATATGTTACTAGTTAATAAGTTTTAAACTCGTCAGAACGAGCACCGCAGCTGTCAGTATGCGAAGCTATATAGAACTTGACGAGGGACGTGTAGTTTAAAATTCGTGCATGCATACTAGTACATAGAGTGTGTAATATATGTTCTATAAGGCAAGAAATAAAATTATTTGACTTTTAAAACATTGGCCTGACTTTTAATAATATGTTTTTCTTATACGTTCATTAAATTTTGTATCAGTTGATGGAAATTAATACGTCTATAAATATTACAATACTTGCACGTAGTAACATTAAAATTTTTGGGCTATAGTGTCTGGTGTCCTACTAAATGCACACAGGTGACATAAGCGAACATGAGTCTGCATTCCCCTGCCTCCTGGAACGAGGTGTCGCCAGATAAAACGCACCTTCAAGCCCAGGCGATGGGTAAGGCTACGTGCCTTTTTAGGATAAACTGTCGGGCAATTTCTAATTAGTCACACAAATGGAACGCTCTGTTTACAATTAGAATCAGCCAAAATCTCACCAGAAATATCAGCAAACAAAAATTTGTAAACTGACCCGTTTTTCAAACGATGCAACTGTCGCAAATAATAATAATTGCACTAATAGGAATTAATCTCCGCTCATTGAGAAATCATAACTGACAATGAATATATTGTTAGAAATATGTGTACACAGAAAACTTATCTGATAGGCTGAAAAAATGCTAAGCTTTCCATTCTGTAAATCTGCAGAACCTCTTTTAACTTTACTATTTTTGGTTTCTTGTATTATAAAACACTGACCCATCAGTACTAATGTACGATAGCCTTCAGAAGGCAGTAACTAGGTAGCTGAAAAAGTCACCCCTTTACAGTGGATGAAACGATTACCCAAGCAATCTACGAATGAAAGATTCTTACTCAAGAGTTTACAAAAAAAAAAAAAATGCCATTCAAGAAGAATGTAGCGTCCCATAAGGGAACGCCCAGATCTCATTCTGGGGAAAATCTTTATAAGCACAGAAACTATTTAAGTCACAAAAACGTGCTCTAAGAGATATCAGCGGAAAATATCCCACGGACGGTGTACTGACAATCCCAGCGCAATGCACATACTCCCTGCTATCATTTGTAGTGGTAGGTCCCTCTTTAGCCTCAATTCAAACATAATTAAAACTAGGAATAAATATTATAATTCACAAAGTCGTTGTCAATTGTGCAGAAAGGGAGTCACTGGAGGTGACAAAGTTATTCATATTCGTTAAAATACTGCATGATTTTCTGTTTGTTAAAACTGTTTGCGAGCACACCTAATACATCGACAACATTTGCAATGCCTGTTGCTAATGCTTACAACAAATCTGTGACTCTTGGATGCCAAGACGAAATTTTTTTGTAAATTACTTCACTTTAATATCCAGTAACCAAGTTCCATATCGATTGATTTGTCAATTAAATAAAAATGTGCATCATATCCCACCAAGCATTATCGATTTCGTGTATCAACTGAATTTGAGGAAATACCCCTTTCGCCGGGTGTGGTATCTTGTGAGCAGTGTAACATCGAAATAAGTGCAGGTAGTAGAGGGCAGGTAGGCCTATACCGTAAAACCCCCCACCCACCCCGTGTGGGTTTGTCACTTTGGTATGTCACTGGGCGCTTTTGTCATACAACCACAGTGTATTAGTATTTTGCGCTAATTTAATCACTAGTTAATTACAAATATGTTTAAAAAAAAAAAAACAATCCCGCAGATTAGGTATGGGCCTCCAGCGCTCTCGCCTTTTGTTCACAATGATAGGTGCAGATTGTAGAATTTGCGTTTGATTTTTATTTACTTAGGCATACTGGCCGGAGGGCCCCCATGGGACGCACGGGCCCGGGTACTTTTGCCCCGCTTACCCCCCCCCCCCCCCAACGCCGGCCCTGGGTTTTAGGTTGGCCGCAAATTTCACTGGTCGCAGTTTTCACATATTCAGGTGTCCCAGTCCAACTTGTTTTCTATAATATTGTTGCTTTTCATTCTGCATTCATGTTTTTTTTTGTTTTGTTTTTTTACTACTTTTTTTATAAAGTCACGAGTACCTTAATTGTCTCTCGTAAGATAATTTGCAAGTGTTATGTTGATCACAGTCTCAACAAATATAAAAACAGACAGGAATACGACTTCGTTGTTGTGGCGAAAGCGTATCCACAATTTGTTAATTTTTATAAATCAATCCACACTTGCATCATGGTACATAACACCTTGAGATAGAGAGCAGTTATACCTACCGTACTATAATACATCAGTACAACTTTTGACTAGTTAACTTTTAACGGATAACTTTAACTTGCGTTAAATTTATAAACATTTAACGCTTTAACGATTATCGAAGTTAACTTTTTAAGTAGCGGAATAATGATTAACGAAGTTAACATTTGCATTAACTGTGCCCACCTGTGCTTATATATTTCATTTATTGAAATTACGTTTTTATATATATATACACATATATTTCTACCTCCATTTATTTTTGCCTATAACCAATCTAAATAAAATCATTATAATAACTTTTTGAATTATGCTACACAAAGATTACTTTATTCCACTTTTATCGCTGGTCAACCCCCTGCAATGCCACCCCCACCCCGTGTTTTCACCTCCGTTTCTTTCATGTGGTGGGTCGGGATGTGACCACATCTTTCCCCCTGCCCTCTCACATGATTAAGGCTCATGCTGAAATATTGTGCAATTTGTTTGTTTTTGTGTTTTTTACGTGTTCTTCTCGCCCTCCTGCCTTCATCTGTGGTAAGTGATGAGTATTTTTTTTCCCTATCCTATCTAATTCCATCTGATACTTTGAATGATTTCATAAAACTCATTGAGTAACAAAACAAAAAAAACTGTGGTAACATACTTCAAAACTGTGATCCTGTTTATATACTTACAACTATGAAAAATGCCAAGATCACACAGAAGATATTGCACAGTTATAATCACACAAAAATGCCTTCTTATACATGGCAATAATGAAAATCTAGATATACATATCACTTAAGTTGACGACAAAATCACCATTATGCATTTTTTTTATTTTATGTGCACCTGCAGCTTACAAAAATTTGCTACAATAAATCAGCCAAGTCCAATTTCATACAACTATTAAGCAATGAGAATCTAGAGTTTCATAATTTCTAAAGAGTTATAGGGTATGCTGACAGCACGATATATTGTACAACTTGAAGTGACAAATATTTGAAAAATTAAACAACATTAATTATGAGTAGCAGACACATTTTTACCCCACATGACACCCAGAACTGTATAATCAAAACAAGAAATATATGCTAAATGTCATTGACATTAAATTGCCGTATGCGTAATTAATACGAAAAAGTTTTACTCAGAATTAAATGCTGCTGAAGTAGAAAACTTTGAACTTAAAAGCAGTACAAAGAGACTGGTATGGATAAATATTACCACAGAAGTGTAAGATTAATTGGAAGTGACATCATACCATACACAGAAATATTTAGATTGAGCCTGTAGAGTTGCATGCAAACAGCTTCATCCCACATCTTGCCAAAAGTCAGTCCGCAACTAATCATATCTCCCAATAGTAGTTCATACAAGAAGGAAGACAAATAGGGCAACCACAGACAAATTACTCTAACCTCAGCGATGGGAAATAGATAGTTTCATTTTAAACCAAATCAGAAAGTCCCATAAGCAAATAAAGTGGTTTGTAAATCAACAGCATTGGTTTAAGAGATCAATCATGATAACTTCAGTTAGTACATTATAAGGTAGCTATTTCAAATTAAATGGACAGAAGATACCAAGCTGATAGCATAACACACTGGTTCTCTTCTAGGTGTTCCACAGTGAGCCACTGAATGGCAAGAGGTTAGGCTATCAATGTAAATAATAATATGGCTTGTTGGACTCCTTATGAAGTAGGAAGCAGAGGGTAAGGGAAGAAAATATGAAATGAGCCATTCAGATTAATAAGTTAGGACTTTTTTTGTTATTTTACGAATTAATCTATTATTGGTTTGCATGGAAAAGTTATGATTGTTTGCAGAAGATAATGTTTTATAACAGAAATTAGATGAAGATTATTATATGTATCTCAGTATGTCAGCTTACATTGAAGATAAATACCAAAAAGAGTAAGCTTATTAGGTTCACATAAAGAAAAGTAATGGTTTTCTAAAAATAAACAGTGGAGGAGGAACAGCTCGTTGTAACTACATAAATTGTGAATATCTGGATATACCATCTGATAGTAAACTGTTGACCATAAATTATCATCTTATTTCAGGCAGAAGGGAGTTTATAGGTTTCAGAAAAGTTTGTTGGTGAACAATTATCACAGTTCTTGCACACTTTATTTAAAGAGGGTAAGCAAGGATTTGAAGTATAAATTAAACAAAGTGCAGCCATCAGTAACTGACTTTTTATTCCAAAATATTTATCACTCAATTATTACATTTAATGCAAAAGAATTAAATTTCTTAACGTAAAATATAGACACTGTTATATTCTTCTGTTTTCATTTCCAGTAGAAACTAGAAGTACCATGGATTTCCTAGAATTCCACAGATCTAAAGTCATTGTTTGGTAGAATTTTCATTTTTATAGCAATGAAAAATAATGAATTTTACTTAAAATTGCCAATGCAACTTTTTTTTATTGCTAATTGTCATATGCATTTTGCATATCGTGAAGATATCATAAGCAATGGGTCTATATTAAAAATTAACTTTTTTTCACATTATCCCAAATTTACAATGTGCTGACTATTTTCTAATTATTCTTTCATGATTGGTAGTTGGTCATTCCTGCCTTAAAAACATCAAGTGCAACTTAGTTGATGAGAAAAGATTAAATGATAAGACACAAAACCAATTTAACAAAAATGTATACTGTGAACAAAGTGTACATTTTCAATGCAGACTCAATCCTGATGATACCTCAATGAGAAGATAAATGCACACAGCACAAAATGCACTGTTAACACAGCAATGAAAGATTATTTTGAATGGTCTGCTTATATTTAAAAAAAAAAAAAAAAACAGAAAAAAAATACACTTTACCAAACACTGCTTCAATAAACATTTTCTTGTAACTATTGTGCTTTGTTTCATTAGAAAAACAGCAATTTTCTCTGAATCAGAAAACTAATTGTTCTTATCAGATCACTGATATAATGACTACACGTAAAACACATGACCAACGAGATCTTTAATTTATTTTTCCTTAATAATCCTAACTAATAACTTGACAACATTTACACAGTGGGTGACAACATGATCATGGTAAGAGTGCATTTACGTTTGGAAATTAAAAATTTCAGTCTGCTTATAATATTTTAAATGAACTGTTCCTAAAAGTTATGGTGAATTATGGCTTTTTAGTAACTAAGACATATGAAAAAAGGGACATAGGTGCAGAGATCAAAAAATTCACAAGGCAAATTTAGTCAATGCTATAGACCACAATTTTTATGAATCTTTCATAATACTTGTTTTGTTTGTGACATTGGACACCCCTTCAATTCTTGCTTCTATCAGAGAGATGAGGGTTAACAGAGGCAATATGAAAGTCAACTTATACTATAAACATGGAATTAAAATTAACAAAACTATTATCATTATCCCACTGCAAGTGAATAATGCCAAAAGTACGTTTATAATGCATGTTGGTAATTATATTGGTTGTCTGTAAACTGTAATTTTTTGGACATAATTATCCAATCTTTCCCACACTGATATTGAACACATCCTAATAGCTGTATTTAGAATGAATAATGTGGAAGGCAGGATCTGAAGCTATTTCTCTTCAGTTTCTCATTTAATACTAAGATTATTCTTTGCCAGCTGAACATATACAATTTCATACATGATTTTTTTTTTTCTTCAGAAAAAAAGCCTAGTATTTTACCAGTGCAAGCAGTTGCTAGGTAAATTCTCAATCATAAGTTTAGTGACAAACTTTTGAAAACTTTACATTCAGGTGAATTCAAATAGCTTACACTAATAAATTACATGTATGAAAAATAAATAAATATTTGAATAGCTAATGTAAAAATGTTTTACTCATGACAGGGTCAGGCAACGGACTAAGGCCCAAAGTAAAAAAATAACTTTAACCAGGTTTGGTGTGAAAACATATTTCAAGATAAATGTTTCCAGAAAAAGGTACTACTTATAAAAGATAATTGGACTATGGCATGGAATAAAGACCATCACCAACCACAGACAAATCGGTGAATAAAAAATAGCTGTAAGATTTCAGTCAATGTTTCCAAGCACATCTGAATTTTCAGATTGTATGCCATTTGTTTAGCACAGAAAATAACAATAGGTTTATTTAAGGTACACACCTGAATTCTATCAGTTGTGTAACTCTGAGCTACTAAATCAACAGCTTAAAAAGTTGATTTTTTACAAAGGAAAATAAAAACAAAGATAAGAGACTTTTTGTCCCTGTATCTAGTACAAGTGTTGAACAGCAGATATAAAATAGAACTGCTGAACTAGCTGATATCATTTGAATTTAGAACTACTTATAATTCCCCCATACAAAGTGAATATGGTTTTTGATTTTAACGTAATGATCAGGTAATGAGTGAAGTGAATAATTTATGTAAGAATAAATGAGTTAAGACAATTGTGACAGGGAAAATGGTGTTAGGCAGTGAAAATAAGGAAGAAAAGGGAAAATGAATCAATCACTCACCGCAGGTGAAGGCAGAAGGAGCATGATGGAAAAAACATAAGAATATTTTGGTTTAAACCTTAATCATGGAAGGGGTGAGATATATGAAAGGGGACTAGTGTACATAGTGACACTCGCCAACTGACACTCAATGGATGAGCTTCAGTATGTAAACATCTGATCCTATTGCCATGTCCCTTCTCTTGTAATATTACAGTTTTAACCGAAATATTGTAAAGAGTATTTGTGTGTTTGTCGTGTCCCTCCTGCCTTCATCTCTGGCAAGGATGGGTTTACTTTCCCTGTTCTTCCCCATTTTCAAATGAGTTTAAAGATTTAGTAGGTAAATTTTAATCATCCATGTTTAACCATTTCTTATAACAATATCTTTTTCATTTTAAAAAAGTAATCTGTCTCCAACAAAATAAACAAAAACGTGGCACATAATACAGCCAGTCAATATAAAACATTGAATATTACAAAACCTTTAAACTAAATTAATTTCCAAAATTAATGTTTGCCACCAAATTTATTTAAAGTATAAAAATCTTTAAAATGCTACTCATTACAAAACTTCTATGTTTTTTGTATATACAATCTGAAAATACTTCCTCTGAACACTCAATTACACAGATTAATGATTTCTCAAGCTTACATTGCCATCTTTGTTAATGATTACTACATTTTTGGGGTATGCCGCGTTGTTTATTCGATAATCTAATCTTTCAGCTGCTATTCTACAGCTTTGTGAGAGATACTACTTATGTTGGCATAGCAACGAGGGCTAAGCATTACAGAGTAATAGGCCACTGTCTTTGTTGAAGATGTTGGTGTTTTTTTAAAATGAAAGAGGCAGCATAAATTTTAAAAAAAATACTAACAACTTACTATGTGCTGCTTGGCACTCATTGCTATGTCAACATAGACGGTATTTCTGAAGAAGCCTGTAAATGGCAGCAGCCAAAAGCTTACATTATCAAAAAAACAACACAGTGTATCCTGAAAATCTAGTAATCAATAACACTGATTAATGTTTATAATACATCCCTGAAAAAGAATGAACTTGGAATCAATTTACTCACAGTTCATTTTAAGTTAATTGTGTACTATAGCCGAACAAAAGCTGTTCTATACCATATTACTTTAACGTAAAAATGTTTATGGAAGCACCAATAGTTTGACCACTGTGATACATCGATTGGTAGAAGCATACCATATAACATGCAGCTATAAAAATCCTGATTCAAACAATTATTCATCAACTCCCTATTTTCTTTTACTTCTTTTCATTAACAGTTCCCAATGCCACTGCTTACAAAATATAAATGAAATATGTAGAAATTTTTAGTCAACTTCCAAAAGAGTTTCATTACATTACATTTAAGGTGTATCAGTTATGTAATAAAAACACAAAAAGATTAAATAGTATTGCAATTCAACCATTAAACCACAAGAGCTTAGAAATGGTTAGAGAATACATAACTTAAAACTTAGTGTTGGTGAAGAGAGATGATCACAATCTCCAGATAAAATTTGAAAATATATTAATCTTCCTCAAATGATAAATATTTCATTTAATGGTAATAACATATTAACCTTTCTAATAAGGCTATGAAAACAATCTATAGTAAAACAATGCTATCAGTATTGATTACATAGTTATTACAAAAACAATATGGACAAAATAAAAAAAAATTGAAAGCTACAATAATTTTTTTAAATTATTAGATACATTAAAGAAATAATATTTTAACTATTTGGTACCACATTTAAAAACTATGCATATAAAACATACAATTATAATATACATAAGCATATTGATAAATGTAAGGAAAAATGGTCAAGAAATTATCAGATCAGTATATAAATGTGAAACAGATTCCTGTTTATTCGTCCTTACTTCGAACAAAGTGAAATGAACGATATTGATAAACAGCTTTAGGATGGATAACTATTCAAGCGGGTCTGAGAACAATCCCGTACCATCCTTGCTAATTGTCTCTGCAATGTAGCAGGGATTTCAAGTTTAAATGCATCTTCCGGCCTTGAAAGCAGATCTCTCACAATCTGAAGAGCCCTTTGTCTAAGAGTGAAAACAGGTATTGTTATATAAACTTTTGTCCTTTCAACCTTGACGGGCAGAGCAGAGCGAGGAATTGGTAATTCATACTGCTTGAACCAGGGATCAGGTAAATAAATTTCTTTCGACTTTACAACAAGTCTATCTCGAGTGTCTGCGTCGATGAACAGCCAGGGATGTGACTCATAAGTGTTGGCATCAAAAAATGTTCCAGGTAACAAAGTTTTAAACTTAACATGCTGACCCTGGTAATTCATCCACACAACATCAACTTTACGTTCAGTGTTGTTGATGAATCTAACAAATGCACTGTTTGTGGCTCTTTGTGACCTAAATACTTTCCCTTCTTCAGCCATGATGTTGACCAGCACCTGAAAACAAAAAAATACTGAAGTTACTAAGATGTACAAAAATAATCATGAAATCAAAATCTGAGGAAGGTAGCTGAAACACTATATGTCTGTAGCACTTAAGGGACAATAAATTTCTGTGAGTACACTACAATACCTAGATGCAATAATCAATATAACAGGCCAATTTAAAAGTAATAGGAACTAGAGCACAAAGCAATTCTAATATTTTGTAAATATCTAGCATGAAGGGAAGATTAGAATCATCATCTTCTGCTGATCTAATGTTGAAAAGGAAAAACAAACTTTGTTCTAGGGCTTTACACTTATCAATGATGACAACATAAAAAGAGCCAGGAGAGGAATGTGTGAAAGAAACAGCTAGGAAAGCAACTAGGACCTCTGCAAAGGAACCATCATGGTATTCTCATAGCTTCTATTTTTTTTAACCATGAAAAAACCATAATACTGGGATCCAATCTGCGTCCTTCTGAATGTCAGTTCTAGATGTGTTACTACTCAGTCACCAGGCTCAGCAAAACTTTGTCAAGTCTTTCAATGCAACCTTCCCTCCTTTTGTCACCAAATATCTTTCAAGTCAAAATTTCTATTGCAATATTCAACTTACGCCATTCAGTAATTTCTATTTATTCCCACACTTTCTTGCAAACAGGATTATGTGATTAACAAATAATAAAATATCAACTCCTTACTCGCCAACTTCAGAGATTCAGTATTTCTGCCAGTGAGATTTCAATATAGCATCAATGAGCTACGTAAATCTTTTAAGCAGGACAAAGAATCATTCCCTGATAATATTACACCAATGTGTATTTATCTTCAAAAGTGAAGAACATTAAAAAAAATTCTCACATTTCAATCAATTTCAAGTCTTGAGGTTGTCTAATGTATCTTGAATTCTTTCTTCAGAATCCATTATTTTGTTATAAATCCTATGCAGAAGTGTGAAGGCAGGCAGCACGATTTAAGTCTGACTTACACCAATTACAAACAAAGCAGGTGTTTTGTTTATCGCTAGAATTTCCAGTTCCTTCTGTTAGCAGTAGCACTGAGCAAAGATCATATTTTTAAGTTTTGACATTACGTTAACTAATCTCTAACACCATTATTTAAAAAAAAAAAAAAATCTGAGCACAAATAGGACTAAAGTAAAAATGAGGGATGGATGGAGGCATTCTATGAAATTATTAGTCATTCTAAACTAACTATTGGATATAATCTATACATATAATAAAACTTTATCTGGGAAAAAATTCAGTACATTTGAGATACTTAAAAAAAAAAAAAAAAAAAAAAAAAAAAAATGCTGGTACTATTAATGCACTACAGAAAAGGAATCAACTGTATATATTAATTTGTCTCTTCCTGCAAGTAGTGGGTGTAATCTACACATTATAATAAAACTGTAACTGGGAAAAAGTCAGAACATCTGAGATATTTTTTAAAAGAAATTAGATGGGGTACTATTAATGTGCTACAGAAAATGAATTAAGTGCAAATATTTTTTTTTTTAAATAAAAAAAAAAAAATATTGTATCAGTCTGTTAGTTGTGAACAGGTTTCACAAAAAAAATATTAATCAGATTTTGACAGAGTTTCGCTTAATATACAACACATGGGCCCCTGAGAAAAGTTTAGTTTTGATGTGAAGTCAGAAAGCTGGAAAATGAAAAGTGTCTACAAATTAGTAGCCACTTTTCGCTGAACAGGTTTTCCCACTCCATCTGGGAGTGAAGGTATCCTAACCCTCAGCACAGTGGCTTTGTATCATGGAGTTTTTACAAGAAAAATATCCAACAGAGTCTTCCGAGCCACGCCAATCCATTGAGTTTCCCCATACATGATAGGGCAATACATGATAGGGGAATACATGATTGGCTTGCACATGTACCTGATGTGAATAGATGTGTGTGCCTTGCTGAAGGAAAATGTCCTCATTAAGGAAGGTGTAGTGTATGGTACTAGGTCCAAATGAAATAGTTGTTGTTCAGTAAGTCTGGTATTTTTAAGTTGACGAATGATTGTACATTGGCAAAGGTAACCATACATGGCTGCTGTATGCCAGTTAGCCCAAAGAACTTATAAAACTGAGTTTTCTAAAATGGTTTTCTGGTGCAAAGGCTTTATGGAAGTGAAGGTCTGACTGAGGGATACCACATATAAATTGTAGGCATTTGTAGCTAGTAATAATTAAGATACTTTGAAAATGACAGGGTGAATAAGAGAAAGAATGGTTTCGGTATAAGTGATTGGGTGATGTACTAGTAGAGAGGGAACAGTCAAAGGAGAACTGCATATGACACAGAGCATTTGGGGAAAATAATGGAAAATGTAGCTTGTCATGGATATGTGAAGTTGAAGATATTAAAGGTTTACAATATCAGCCCTTTAACTGCTGCCATCCCTTTCTTATGAGAGACATTCCTGTGGCAAGCCAATGTCCCACACGGTGGACACTGCAGCTAATTGTACCATGCCAAACCATTGTAGCTATATTTTAACTGTGACAACAGAAAGGCTCTATAAAATTTTAGTAGACAGGAGCTCACTGCATCCCATGACCTACCACACAGAAATTTAAAAAACTTAGAATCTTTATGGCTCTGGTTTTCTAATCCCTTATAAAAATAGCGTGGTGGGTGAGTGATTAATGCTCTGGCCTCGCAATCGGGAGGACACTGGTTCGAATCCCCATCCGGGCATCCAGATTTGGATTTTCCATAGTTTCCCAAATCACACCAGGTGAATGCCGGGATGCTTCCTTCAAAATGCCTTGGCCGAATTCCTCCCCTTTCCTTGTCCCCAGTCCCATCACACCTCTAATGACCTCGATAAAGCGTAAAGCCAAAAGTAAAAAAAATATACCTCTTATATGTGGCAACCAGTATAAAAGTGTGACCCAGAAAATGAACAGATTCACTCAAATTTGAAATGATTTTTCTCAAGATAATGTTCTATTAAAAGACTTCTACTACGGGTAAAATGTACACACCGAGTTTTCTCAACAAAAAACTGAAAACCAGTGCCTGTTTAGAGCAAGTTGCAACAGCCTCTCAGCAACTCAACTCATATAAGCTAGATAATGAGTGAAAAATAGTGAACTCTTCCATAAATAAGGAGTAACAGATATGACTCCACTGAAGAGGAATTTCTATTAGTAGAGGCATTGAAAAGGATCACACTTCAAACTGAACCTTGACGTACACCATTCTCTTGGATAAAAAGGTCCAATATTTCACAACTTACTCAGTATCACAAGCAATACCATAATAAAAATTATTTTAAAAACAGGGTCAGATTTTCCCTTAAATTCTAATAATACAGTTACTTTAAAAATCCATGACATCTTGTAGTTTAATAGGCTGTATGAATATTAAAAAATCAGCCACAAAATGTTGGCCTTGAATAAATATGTTTGAAATACCACCATCTAAGGTAGTATGGAATTTCCTGAATTCACATTGAAAGTGGCACATCTGATTTTGGTATTCAAAACACTAGGTCACCATGTGAAAGGAAATTTTCAATGTGTGTAGGTTTGCAGCCAGATTATGTCATTGTTGTCTTTATTTGGAACATGCCTTTAAGAAATACAGAAATACACTTTCAGTCATTAGCATTAGCTTTTGTATATAACATCTTCACTATCAAAGCCATTATACAACAAGCGTCATGGCTCTGTAAGAAGGCCACCCTGTTGTGTCGCACAACACTACTCATGCTGGCTGTTGATAATCTTAAACCTGGTGCACTCCTGTCTGAAGGTTGAAAGTGCCGGTTTCCACACATTAATACATAGTGTATACTACAAACCAACACATACAGGTCGCTATTTGGATGGAGAAAGGTACTAATACCATGTTATATACTTTGATACACAGGGCAAAAGATATTTATGATGCAGAAAGTCTTCAGGCAGAACTCCAAAATAGCCTCAGGCAGAACGACTTCTCTGAACATTAAATAGAAATGGTGCTTCAAACAAAGTAAACAACTGTCAGTGCAAGGAGACTGGTAAAAGGCTTTGGTCCTGTATACAGGAAATTGTTCTGTGAAGATAGGTAAAATATGCTCTCATCAGGAGATCCAGAGTATGTTCATCCCACCTTCAAAAACTCAGGATTGGTTTCAACCAAGGAAAGGCAATCTGGGTTTAAGGAATCAGGGGATTATAGCATACCCTGTGAATATGGAAAATTCTACTTCTGAAATATATATCATTGAGACCCGCTGTGCTAAACACAAGCGCAACCTTTGGTTGTTGCAAGTAGAGAAGTTTGCATTCGCTGAAAATGTCACTAACAGTGGGAATAAAAAAAATGAACAGAGTAAATGTGAAGGTGCTGTCCCACAGCAGTAATGAAACAAGCAGCGGCAGGGCTGTGTGGCATGAAGGAGCAGCCCTCATACATTCCCACTGGCAGGCTAGCATACGACTGCGTTCATTAACGTCAGAGACTTTTCTGCAATCTTGCGCCCAGTGTCCTTGAGATTCACAAAAGACACAAACTGGCAGTACTTTCTTCGGCCTTGTTCCTCTCCTTTCCTGCTTCGTGGCTACTTGAAGGGCAGCAGCTGTGGATGAAAGCATTCTAAGTCGTGATCTCCTCTTATCTTCTGTGTCGTCATGGCTCCCTCCACCTCTTCATTTAAAAATTCCATCAGTTTAGTGATGTGGCTTTCAGAAACCCTGTCTTCTGGAGTAGATGATCCAGCGTCTAACAATATCCAGAGGGAAGGCCCGTAAAATCTTCGGAGCCAACATTCTCCCGTAGTCATCAACCTTTTCACCTAAAGCCCGCAACGCTTGAATCCTACGATTACATTCGATATAGGTCAGATTCAATGATTCAGGGGATGCAATTAATATAGGCTTCAACCCTTCTAAGTAGTCAAGATGGGCTTGAATGATTCGATTTTTGTCCCCATAGCGTGAAACAAGAATTCTCTTTGTCTCTTCATAGGCCTCTGCAGTTACTGGAATGCCTTCCACCAAGTTCTTAGGCTCTCCATCCAAGTATCCACGCAGGAAGACATGTTGTCGACTGCAGAGAACAACGGGTTCGTGTCTATTGAGGATTGAAATTGTTCCCAGAACCTTGACCACGTCTCGACATCACCAGAGAATGGTTCCAGTCTAATGGCCGGTAGTTTGATAGTGTGAGTTACTGAAGAAGTTGATGGTTGAGCTGGAAAAGATTGAACAGGCGTCGCAGATAAGACAGGTAATTCGTTTAGTTTTTCTCCCATCACTCGTTTTGCCTTGAAGATCGCTCTCTTAGCGAGGTCCACGTATTCTTCGCATCGTATCGCATCCTCGTCGTATTCATCGTCGGACAAATATTTATGAATTTTGTCATCAAGCATAACAAGATCTCTCAACGCTTCTTCAAGTCTTGAAAGATTATATACACAATCATCTTGGGAAGTCTCGTCACTAATTGCAGTACTAAATTTCGTGATTAAGCTCCTTTCTGTCGCCCGTTTCCGCCTAAAAATGCGTAGCTGCTGTTCATCCTCGTCTGACATATTTAACAGCTGCCGTTCGTTAGTCAGTACTGATAGTTCTACAGTTAGCCAAGAGATGGCGCTGGTAGCGACGTTGTTTTTATGCAAATTTACAAATAGCGTAAGCGTTGTATTACTTCACAGTGTATTATCGCAGGCTAAACGCGTATTATAAATAAGCAATTGAAGTATGCGCTGCAAATAAATTACTGAATGCTTGTAATGCAGTAAGCTGGCTATAGCGTCCTGGCACTTACGTGTCGTAGGTTCAGATAGAAGCTGTCGTTTAATTTACTTCCTGTCAAATATCTTCATAGCGAAGACAGCGTATGGAAGTCGTGCTTCAATAAGCTTCTTATCCCGGGTTTCGGCACCAAAAATGTAGCGTATTAATACTATAAACAAACGTGCATTACAACGTGCTTTAACTCGTTATTAATCTCTGTGACTACAACGAAATAACTATAAACAAATCCATAGATAACCGTAACTGCTAAGTCAAAGATAAAACATATTGCTCTTAATCTCCGACACTTTGACAATGAAGATGTTACATAAGCCCATCTGTCTGCTGATGACTGACAGTGTACTTCTGGATTTCTCAAAAGCATATACCCGATGAAGACAACATTGGCGAAACATTGCCTCGTTTTGACACAAATCAGTTGCAAACCCAGGAAGACTATACCGCACTATATTCCACAAGATCAACTCTAATTTTTTACCATCATAGCTCACCAAGCCAATGCTATAACAGTTACCTGTTATGATTCTGTCCTTTCCAGGTTTCAACAGTACGATTAGCATTGCTTCAGACTCTACAATTGAAAATATCGAGACGATACTCATTAGAAACATGCCTCTCTAGACCAAGTAGGTGGTATCTTCTGCACAGTATACAACAAATTCTAGCTCCCAGTTATATGGATCCATATTCAACAAAACAAAACAAAAACCACACTTCAATTCTTCATTGATGGACATAAGGGTCTACCTGGCATTCAAAGTAGCCATCAATGCCTCATTTGTCAGCAATTATGCATCAACTTTCCTTCCTTTGACAGTACCTTCTGGATATTCTTTGGATAGACTCCCATACTTTTGATGGTGTGTAACAGTTAATGGTGTTCAAAAAGCAGTACCACTATTTTTGGCTCTCCTTAATAATATGAGCCTCTGCTCTTGCAATTCAGAGAGCTGAAAAGTTTTCTGTTATTGGGGGCAACATAAAATTCTGTAATACCTGTCTTCATCCCCAAATAGCAGAATGACATTCTACAAGTGATAGTCATTCATTGCAGCACTCCTGATCTTCCTAGAATGAAAGCATCAGCTGCCTCATAGATTATTTCTGTGATGTGCTGTCATGATCATAGACAATTACAACTGATTTCAAATTAATTAAATGTTACATAAAAATGTGATTCCCTTCAGTTGCTTGAAGCCCGAGATCTACAGACGCATAAAGCCGAGCTGGAGAGCATACGGAAGAAATTCCATAGTTTTTAAATCTAAAATGCCAGTACATCTTAAAAAACAAGTAATTGAACAATGTGTATTACCGGTCCTCACAAATGCCTGCCAGACTTGGACCCTAAATAGTAACATGAAGCAAAAACTGAGAACTACCCAGTGAAGTATGGAAAGAGCAATGCTAGGGTTTACAAGAAGAGACAGGAAAAGGGCTGTGCACATTCGTTCAATAACTAAAGTGACAGACATCTTCAAAAGAGTCATGACCAAAAAATGACTGGTCATATTGCTTGCAAAAAAAAAGATGAAAGGTGGACAACGGCAGTACTGGATTGGATACCAAGGAACCTGAAAAGAGCAAGAGGAAGACCCCAGATTGCTGGGATAAGGATATACGTCAAGTTACAGGTGTGAACTGGAAGAGGGTGCCTCAAGATCGGTCAGCCTGGAAAGAACTACAGCAAAACTATGAAGAAATACATTCTAATATATAGCTCATTAGACTTAAAGAGGCTACATGCTGAAATAAGGATTGATATAGCTGCAACAATAATAATTATTTCTCTTAAAATTTGGTATCATGATGTCCCACTGAACAACGTGATCAGGTTTGTATCTTAGAACCCCCCCCCTCTCTTCCTCATGTAATGGCCGTTCTGATTGCAGTTTTCCATAATCATCATGGTGAATACTGAAACAGTCCCCAATCCCAACCTCGTGAACTACATATTACACAAACAAAAAATATGCGAACTGCACACAGCACATTTTACAGATAGTTGGTAGTATCTGTTGGCTGATTGCAGATTGGTTAGTGCAGTGCTTTCATAATTATTGCAACCATTAATTTCCTTCAGTGGGGCATTATTAAATCACTTCCCTAGGAGACTATAACCGGTCTAGCAAACCAGTAGTCTGACTGATAAATAGGTATACTTTCAAAATAAGTTCAAGCCCCTGGAAAAAGGAAGTGTCAGGGCTGACCCACAAAAGTGAAAAAAAAATCAATAAAAAAGATGATCACAAGGAATTAATTAAACAAAAATCAAGCTATGAAACCAATTATTATCCAAAAATTACATTTTGCAAGATGATTTACAATAATACTAACAATTCATGGAATTAATGGGGCCTGTTCCACTTTCAGAACTTACCCGAATCTGGTACTAACATATTGAAATTTGGATTAATTGCTTCATTATATTGTCCTCTTCATGTTTTGCACTCTGTTTTATGGAAAAATCGCCAAAAATTAAATTAAAAATGCCAAAACACGAGAGGGACATACAGCTATTAGATTCCGCCAGCACTGCAAAATCAATGACAATCTGTTGAAACATTGGTTAAATCTTTTGTTTAACGTTACTTGCTGTTTCAGCTTCCCTCCATTGAAAAAGTCACCCAAAATTTACAAACATAAAATATTTGCCTGAGGTGCAGGGCAGGAATGCTCACCGTCTTATAATGATACAAGCAATTGGAGACAGTCGATTGTAAACAAATATGCTACTTCCGAGATGGATGGCAAAGAACAAAATTTTCATAATTTTTTTTATTTTTTATTTTCTCTTGGTTCAAACTGCATTTCAACCTAATCACAACCTCTATGATAAAACGGAACTATTTAGGTTGATATAATCCCTGTACCAATAATTTTTATGTCATTAATGTAGTTTTGGTTATGCAGCCCCTCATACTTTGGCATTTTTAATTTGTGGCAACTTTTTCATAAAACAAGAGTGCAGAACCTAAAGAGAACACTATAACGAAGCAGTTAATCCAAATTTTAACAGCTTAGTACGAGGTTCAGGTAAGTTCCAAAAGTATTGCAGTACCCAAATTAATTTTAAAATATATAGGCCTACTTTTGAAAATTTTAACTTTTTATGCGACAAAATTTTCACGTTAGCCTAGTTATACTACGGAAAGGGCATGAAAAATGCTGAAAAATGACACCTCTCTCAGCTCTCTAGCTAAATTAAGAGAACTCCTGGGGATTCTACAATAACCATGGCGCTGCAATTTGATGATGGATTATTATGTAGGCCTAACTCGACGAGACAAATTGAAAGTAAAGAATAAAAAATTTTGATACCTCACTTAGTTCTCGAGATATCGTATCTCAAAATTGAAATGGTTGGGTTAAAATGCAGCCTGGACCAGAAGAAATGTCACCAAAAGTACAAGGAACTATATATATAATTGATTTTTTGACATGCTATGTCCCTACCTCGACGTGGCATAAAGCCATAAATAAATTTAAAAAAAAGCATGATATCAAAAAAAAAATATTCTTTATTTTTTATTTGTTTCACCGAATTCTATAAGATTAAACATCAGATTGACATATCACGGTAATGATACAACTGCCGAGCTCCTAGAGTAACTAAAAAATATCCACTTTCAGTTTTCAGGCAAAGTTTTGAAAACTTTACATACCTGTAATTCAAAAACTACTCAATGAATTTTGGTATTTTTTCCAAGCTTATATGAATAGTACATCTGTGCCAAGTTTCATACAATAGGCCTACATGTAGAACAGTAACAGGCACAACATTAAACAAATACAATGTGATATTACGATTTGTAACAATTGAAGAAAAAGTTGAAGCAAAAAAGTCAGTTTTCCTCCTAGCGGCATTTGAACAGCCGTGATAAATATCAAAAATGTGTAATACGTATTTCCTGAATGATAACTTGTATGGAAATGGTAACAATTCTGATAAATGTACATAATTAGTATATATATTTGATGACTATAATAAACACATTTTTAAATATCGCCTAAGGAAGATGTACACATTTTCAGACCAAAAGCAGATGGGTCTACTGGAGATCGCGATTCCGCTACAACAACATACAGTAATATCGTTGGAATACTGCTGTAGTCAGCCGCAAGACGTATAATTCTCAAGCAGTAATTCCGTTATAATACAGCCTGGACCATTATTTTCAAGCACAAATTAGGTTGTAATACAGCCTGGACCAGAATGATACCGTTAAATGTACTTCGGGAAGAATTTATAGTGGAGTCTTGCCTTTGACCACTGCAGTATTTTGATGTAAACTCCTGGCGGAGTTGTGATCTCCAGTAATTCCAAGGAGATTTCCTTGTGGTCATCCTCATGTTGGAAGAGCCCTTATTATTTATTTATTTTTTACAGCATTAAAATCTGATGAAATGCTGTTAACCATCGTGTTTTGATGGTGAGTGGCTGCGTTGTATTCGGAACAGCAAACTACATTTTTTAATTAACTCATTCACCCTGGAAATCAATTAATCAGGTAATGACTGCTTTCCCATGTTCTGATCTCTTTCAAGGGTATTATGGCCAAATATATTATCAGTTTTCTTAGTTTTTTTGTTTGTTTGTAACTGTCTCTCATTATTAACTCTTTGAATTACTCTGCAATGAACCAATTTTTTATTTAATTTAATTGCAATGGAGCACAGGCTCCGGTGGCAATTTCCCTACACACCCATCTTCCCCCTATCCTGCAGCCATCTACATTTGCCCTCTACAAATTTTAATCTTTAAATTCTTTCAATGTTTTTGGTAAATTATTCATCATTTCTCTTGGTAACTCATTCCAATCTCTGACACCCTTACCTAAAAAAGATAATCTACCCAGACCCTTGTGCCTGAAATCGAGTGCAAGTTTGTTGTCATAGTCATCTTTTCCTTTCCATGCACTACTTTTCATACCTGATCCAATATCTTTCCATGCCTCATCGCCAGTATGTACACTCCCATGACCCACCTCACGTCTTGACATGAATCCCATTCCAGCACCTTTATCATATCCGTCACTGATTGGATTCTGCGATAATTTCCAGAAATAATCTAGCAGCCCTTTTTTGCACCCTCTCCAACTCCTGTATTTGATACGTAATATGAGGGTCCCGTCCCATACTACACTACCATATTCGAGCAATGATCTGACCAAAGTTTTGTAACCTAATTCCTTGACTTCTCTCGTACATCCCCTCATCACTCACTCCAACAAGTGCAGAATTTTGAAACCTTTTCCCACCACCTGTCCAATATGTCCTGCCCAGTTAAGCTTGTTATAAAATGTAATGCCAAGATATTTACATTTCAAGTCTTCAGCAAGCAATTCTTTCCCCGCCTTATATCCATAATTAACCTTTGTTTTTTATTTGTGTATCTAATAAGCTGACTCTTCTTTGCATTTATCTTAATCCCATGTTTACCAACCCAACTAGATATCCTGCCCAGATCACCCTGCAACTGTTTACAATCCTCTATCATTTTGATTCTTTTATAAAGCATTATGTCATCTGCAAACAATCTAATTTCAGATAGTAAACAATCAACACAATTATTCATTAGAATAATGAATAGCAATGGTCCCAATACGCTACCCTGCGGCACTCCCATTTTTACTTCCACTTCTTTTGTTACTACAAATGAAGAATACACAAGAGACTGTTAAACAGAAAGATATAAACCAAAATATAAACCCACAAATACTCTCTAAAAAAATCAAGAGTTTTAAGTACACGACAAAATACTTCCATAACAACATGAACGCTTACCTGGGAATATATTTATTATTTTATTTATTATACTTTCAATCAAGAACATAGTCCATTTGAAAGAAAGTTGTTATCCTCTACAACAGAAGGTTTCTCAATATCGAGAACAAAATCAGTTGATAAGCGCACACTCACATTTCATCACTGCCATTATTAACTAGAGTAACATTATTGCTTTCATTCAAAAACATTAAGAACACCCCATGTCACAAAAACATTAAAGTGTCAATGATAACTGAATTCTTTTAATTCTCTGCATTCTGCAAACAACGTAAGATCTTTGATGATACCTATCAAACTATCAAAGATACAAGAATGAATGCTGAAGCCTTCCTCCATGTACTGAAGCACTCTAAAGCAGGCCATACACGTTACGACGGTCGCAAAGACTGTCCGTCGAACCGTCGCAACGACAGTCTTATTACCACACACACGTTGCGACTCGTCGCATAGACGGTTCTACAAAATTTCACCACAGTCGTCAAATTGTCTCTTTTAGTGTCTAATTAATAGGGTCTATCATTAAAATATATTGTATATTTTCAGTAATATTCACATGTAAACAAGCAAAAAAAATTAAAAAAACTGACTCCTAGTTATGTTGGTACCTTTTTTCTGATGTTACTTTAGATAATTTAATAACATTTGCATGGTGTAATCTAATGTTAATGATACAACTTGTGAAGCATACTTTTTTTGGTAAGAAACTGGTTTAGATTTATAAATTGGAAATTATATAACTATCGTGTGCGTGGAGACTTTTCCCGGCGTACTGAAGCAATGTAGTCTTCACGGGTGTGTAGCCGGATGGTGTTTTGGAAACACAACGTTTCGACAACCAGCTCGGCTGTCTTCATCAGGTGTCCGGTGACTGCCAGCTTTCGTCAGCCTGTAGACACCGGACACCTGATGAAGACAGCCGAGCTGGTTGTCGAAACGTTGTGTTTCCAAATACCATTCGGCTGCACACCCGTGAAGACTACATTGCTTATATAACTATCTTTAGCAAATATTTCAGATACTTATTATATTACAACTCGCTAGCTATTGCTTCGATTATTTTAATTTTGCTTTACAGATCGTGATTTATCTGTAAATGTGCAAAATTTCAAATTTAATTTCATTGCAATGGAGCACAGGCTCCGGTGGCAATTTCCCTACACCCCATCTTCCCCCTATCCTGCACCCATCTACATTTGCCCTCTACAAAGTTTATCTTTAAATTCTTTCAATGTTTTCGGTAAATCATTCATCATTTCAAGTTAATTTAATATTTCATTCCTGAGAAGAAGGTACATAACGTAGAAATTTTCGAGATTTGAGAAATATCAAGTAGGTGTGTGTCTGAGTGTAGGGTTAATGAAAACTGTCAGTAATACCTCGAAGAAATGTATTATGCCAATAAACTGTATATCATTGTAATCAGGAAAGTTCGATTATTTTTCACTCAAAAAATAAAAATGCCAATTTTTGACATTTTACACTACCCGGTTCTGATAGCTTGGTTGCACGGACCGTCTCACGGACCACTCACGTTACGACCGGTGCGATCGTGTACGATCGGAGCTTGTCGGGTAAGATCGGGGCGTGTCGTGTCGCAAGGTTCGATGGAAATTTCAACGGACCTGCGACATGACCTTGGTCGTACAGTCCGCTATACGACCAGCCCATTCACGTTCGGATTTGTCGCATACGACCCAGTCCGTGCGACGGTCCGTGCGACCGTCGTAACGTGTATGGCCTGTTTAACGTGTGGTAGGCATGGTGGATGGAAAAGAGTTGCTCCACGCTAGCAGGCTGGTAGCCATGTTAGAAAATATAAACATGAGACTAATTGAATATAGACACGCAACAACAATCATTAGAATGAGGCTAGGACATGGTTGTTATCCTCACCACTTATGCCGCCTTCATATAATAGAAAGACCTATATGCACCTTAGACCAAGAAATTTCAGACCTCAATCACATCATTCTCTCCTGTTCACGGTTTCAATCACAACGAAAACGTTTCTACAGGCGCCTCGAACAGCTTTCAGTCAAATTCCCTGCGAGTGTTACCACAATTCTTCAATCAAAAAATGTCCAAATCTACAAGGCAATAGTTCGCTTCCTTCAAGACACAGAACTGACGATTTGAAGCCTCCAATACTCTGTAAGAAGAAAATAACAAACAAACATTAATGTATAATGCTGGCTAAATGGTCTCAGACCAAAGGGCAAATAAATAAATAAATAAATAAAAAAAAAAAATAATTGAATATAGTAATCTTTGAAAATCTGACATTGCTGTTACCATTGTCTCTGATATTACCTGTGTCAAAATAAGAACGTGTTTGGTTACGTTGTTGATGAGACTACGGTTGAGAATATAATTGCCTTGATAATTATATTATAGTTTTATGATACTAACGTAGGTGCATTCAGAATGGCAGTTTGCATAGCAGTTATCGGAAAAGACGTACGAAATTGAACGTTTTGTAATATGACATATTAACAGGTCTAATAAAAATTATAACGAAATGGTTTATTATGTTTCAGAATTCTCCGAAATATATCTCATGCCTCAATCCAGACTTAGAATTGCAGTTTCATTACAAAGTTCACACGTCTTTGGACGTTGTTGAAGAAAAATTAATGTCCGTTGGTAAGGTTGCTGCAGACGTAAGGGAACTATACTTAGGCCTTCTCTACTCAACAGAGGAGCATAAAATGTATCCTCAACTATCTGATACCCTAGATTTAGTATGTGACAGTTATTGGTATAAAATCTAGGATTGCCTAAAATCATTAAACTATTATCCGGTGTTATTACAGATAAAGTTACTAGGTTTTTGGCTGAAAAAAATTACTTTCGCATTATGGTGTAAATCAAATGCGAAAATCTTTGTAACTTGTGCTGTACAAAGGATGTTTATGATTCTAATCTAGGCTGTGTAGATCGTGATACATGCGGCGTCACTGTTTCTACAGAAGTTTATGATAATGCCTATTTACATAAAATAGTGATTCTGCTATAACTACATTCCTCCACATCGATTAATATTGCAGTAGTCAAGAAGTATTATTTTAATGCTGGACAGTTCTATCATTACTGTGGCGCCGCAATCTGATAAATTCTTGTAGAACTCGATGAAACACATCAAAATAAAGAATAAATATTTTTGATATCTCGTTTGGGGTATGAGTTATAGCATGTTAAAAATCAGGTATAGGTATATTCCTTGTGTTTTTGACGAATTTCAACCTAACAACAACCAGTAGGAAGAAAACAAAACACCTATAGGGCATTTCCACCCTGTAGATCTAGTGGTTTTCCTTTTCTACTTCTTCACACTTTTCTTGTAGCCATTTTTCTTTTGCTATTTTGCATTTCCTGTTTATTTGATTTCTAAATTGCCTGTATTGCTCTCTTCCGTGTAGCATTTTTGTACTTTCTCCTCTGATCCATCAGTTCCAAAATTTCTTCTGTGATTCAAGGTTTTTGGGCAGCTTGTTTACTAAAGCCTAATGTTTCTTTGCCAGCTTTCATTATTTCGGTCTTTAAAGCATTCCATTCATCCTCTGTTGAGCTCCTTTCAGAGTTACTTCTTAGACCTAAGTTTACCATTTCTGCAAATTTTTCTCTCGTACAGGATTGTTTCAGTTTATTCACTTCCTGTCTGTTCTGCTTATGATGCTTCCTTATTCACTTGATTTTCAGCCTGCACTTCATTACAATCACATTATGGTCAGAATCTATGTCTGCTCCTGGGTACGCCTCACAGTCTAGAACTTGATTCCTGAATTGCTGTTTGACTATGATATAATCTAGTTGGTATCTGCCTGTATCCCCAGGACGTTTCCAGGTGTATATCCATCTTGCATGGTTCTTAAACAGTGTGTTCGCCACTACTAGCTTATATCTTTCACAAAATTCTAACAACCTGCTTCCTCGCTTATTTCTTTCTCCTAGTCCAAAACTTCCTACAGTATTCTCCTCTTTTCCTTCTCCCACTATCGCATTCCAATCACCCAAGATTATTAGATTTTCCTTCCCCTTCACATATTCGATTAATTCTTCAATTTCAGTGTACATTTTCTCTATTTCTTCATCATCTTCCTGTGACATTGGCATGTACACTTGTACTAACGTGGTTAGGACGGGCTTAGTTTCTAACCTCATCAAAATAATCCTGTCACTAAACTGTACATAATAACTCACCCGTTTCCCTAGTCTCTTATTCATTACAAATCCTACACCAGTGACTCCATTGACAGCTTGTGTGCTAATTATCCTGTGTTCCCCAGACCAGAAATCCTGTGCGTCCTTCCATTTAATCTCCCTAATCCCAGCAACATCTAACTTAAGTTGTTCCATCTCCCTTTTTAAGTTTTCTAACGTGCCTGCCCTATTCAGACTTCTAACATTCCACGCTCCGACTCGTAGAATGTTTCTATCCATTCTGATGACTCCTCCCTGAGCAGTCCCCACCCGGAGATCCGATTGGGGGACTATTTTACCTCTGGAATATTTTACCCAGGAAGAAGCCATCATGATATATGTAATTTGAGAGGATTACATGTCCTCGGGATACCCTTCGGGTCTTTAATGCAGTGGTTTCCCGTTTCAGTCACCAGAGCCATGTCCGTGCAAACAGGGTGCACCACGTGAAGGAGAGGTTGACATTTGGTTGGAAAAGGCTAGTATAGTCTCTCCCAAACCCTTACACCCTCAAGATAGATAACTGATAACAATTCATCTAATCTGCCATATCTTGGCTTGACATATCAGAATCATTGTGTATTAAAGTGTTTAAAATGTCTTCATTGAAGTCACACATATTTCCTGAATGTGAAGAATCATTCAAATCAAATGGGACCTAGCAAGAGACATAACCATTCTCTTGCAGTGCTTTCCAGATGATATTCTTCCCACATACTGCACAAAATTCCATAACCATTGCAGAAGATCAACGGAAATGTTAGTTTCTTTATTCCACCTGTTGCTTCATCACAACCCACAAATAGGCCTATGAAACTGTCTATCGAACATACATGCACCGTGTACTTCGATAGATCTATGCTTGCTAGCATATGGCACTCGGATCAAAGACTGGAAACTATATCTATATGTTTGAAATGCACTATAGGTGTTTTATTTTCTTCCTAGTGGTTCTTGTTAGGTTGAAATACGGCCTGGACCAGAAGAAACAGCACCAAATCACAAGGAACTATACCAATAACTGATTTTTAACATGCTATGTTTCAAAAACCAAGCAAGATATCAAAAATTTTTATTCATGTGTAAAGACAGATGAAGTGCACCCAACACTCACCAAAGTTGAAGGGAGGAGGGCAGCAGCAACACAAAAACAAAGAAAATACACTATTTCGGGCAAACCCCGTCTTCAAGTCAACAGATGTAAGTGGCTGGGCTTGCACAAGACTTGCGTACGACGCAACCACTCATAGAATTCTACGAATGTGTACTGATATAAACACCAGGCTCGTAATCAAACGAGCCTATGGAGCTCACATAAAAGTGCAGGTCCTGTTACATCTTCTGAATTTGTGACAAATGTAAACATAACTGTAGCCATGACGGGAGGTATTATTATTAATTTTACGTGCGATGGAGCTAACATTCCAGTGGCAATTCCCACTTTTTATATGTGTATATATATATACATATATATATATATATATATACACATATATATATATATATATATTGTTTAAAAAAATTCTTTTATAATTGGAATGTGAAATTCCTCCCCTATTTACTTTTCTGATTTACAAATTTTAATTTTAAATTCCTTAAGCATTTATGGCAAATAATTCATCACTTGATAATTTGTTCCAATCCCTGATACCATTACCAACAAAAGAAAATTTTCCCACTCCCTTATGCATGAAATCAAGCACAAGGTTGCCTTTCCCCTTCCATGCACTATTCCTAATGCTTTGACCAATATTTCTCCAAGCCAACATATGCCCTGTACATTCCCAGCACTCTCTTCACCCTCCTCCTTTCCTCCAATGACTCCCTATCTGGCTCCTTTATCATATCAGTCACTGGCTGGGCCCTGCAATAATTTGTACAAACAAATATAACTGCTCTTCTTTGCACACCTTCCAACTCCTGTATTTGATAACCAAACTGTGGGTCCCATATTCAACCAATAGTCTGACCACAGGTTTGTAACCCAACTCCATAACTTCTCTGGTACATCATCTCATCAACCTCTCCAGTAAATGAAGGATTTTGTAACCTTTTCCTACCCCCTGCCCAATGTGCTCTGCCCCGTTGAGTTTGTTATCAAATGTTATGCCAAGATATTTATACTTCAGGCTTTCAACAAACAATTCTGACCCCAGCCTATAATCATAATTAACCTTTAGTTTTCTATCAGTGTTCCTAACAAGCTGACTCTTCTTGGCATTTATCTTCATTTCATGCTGACCTACCCTTTTAGATATTCTATTCAGATGACCCTGCAGCTGTTCAGTCTTCACCTGTTTTGGTCCTATTTTATATCATCTGCAAAGTACCTAGATTCTGACCATAACCCATCAACACAGTCATTCATTAGAATAATGAACAGCAACAGTCTCAATACACTATGACACTCCATATTTACTTCCACCTCTTTTGATAATGTATTTCCTACTCTGACACTTTGCTTTCTGGCTTTTAAGGATACCTCTAACTAAGTAACTTTTTCATCCAGTCCAATAGATTTCAGTTTATTTAAAACCATTTTATGGCTCATTTTGTCAAATGCCTTAGAAAGAACTATTGTCACACTATCAACTTAGCCTCCCTTGTCCACCATCTGAGATTCACGTGAATATCCTTGCCTAAAACCATGCTGTCACTCTGCAAACCAGTTTCTTTTTTCACAGACATTACTGATGTAGTTGCATATCAATCTGTCCATAATTTTGCCTGTCACTGACGTCTAACTAATTGGCCTGTAATTTTCCAACCCTATTTGTAACCCCCTCCTTTATGAACCAATACTACTATAGCTCTTTTCCAATCCTCTGGTTAGCAGCAAGACTTCAACCTCATTTTAAGTGAAATTTCAAGGTAAGATACAATATCGTATCCCACAATCTTTAATAAATCTGTAGTAATATTATCTACACTAGTCTCTTTACGTTTTTATCGTTTTCTGAGTTCCTTCATAATTTCCTGAGAATTTATTTAAATTTTGTAGTTTCCTCATTTAGACTTTTTGGGAGACTCTCTTCTGATTATTCATTCCCTCTCTTCACAGGATGATAGTCCCCAGTTGTCTCTCTAAACCAGTCACTCAATATCTCTGTAATTTTAAAATCCTCAGTGACATCACTGATACATTTCAAACAACTCATCCAACTCGGATTACCAAATGATATACTTAAAAGATGCATCTTTATCTCTGTGTGGAAAACTGTATATATTTTCTTCCTAACTACCGAACGTGGGGGTGTAACGGTTAGCGTTCTGGCCTCGCATTCGGGAGGACGGTGGTTCGAATCCCCGTCCTGGCATCCAGATTTAGGTTTTCCATGATTTCTCAAATCACTCCAGGCAAATACCAGGATGCTTCCTTCAAAAGACCATGGCCAAATTCCTTCCCCTTCCTTGCCCCCCATCCTTTCCCGTCTCTAAAGACCTCGCTGTTAAGAGACGTTAAGCAGTTAAAAAAAAAATCTTCCTAACTGTAGAAATATTTCTAATTTGTTGCTGTTATTTTTGCTTTTATTGTGGAAAATATACCAGTCAACATAAATCAACAAATTGTGCATAATTGATTGTGGGGCATATAGTTCAAAATAAAAGAATAATACTATGAACCTGTTGTAAATAGATACTCATTCCCATTTATTAATGTTACTATGGTTGTAGTGATCATGAAAACTCTTAACATTCCTATTAGTCAGAGTAGAAAACAGAATTCCTTTTTACTAAATCAATTGTTTAAGTAATGGTTTTATTACTGTACTTAGTTTATATTCATTCAGTTATTTCATTCTGTGTAGTATAATTGTGTGTGTGCTCCTTACATTTTGATCTTTAACTACACAACAGATTTGGTTATGTTACAAATACAAAGATTAAATTTATAATTGTCGTTGAATCAGCAAATACATTGTTAAGAGACAATGAAGTCAGAACGGTGAGTTGTCTACTATATTGTCTACCTATATTTTGTATACATAATTTTATATACATACATATATATATATAGTGCCAAATTTCTTGCGGCTATGTTTCAGATGTTTCGTAGATTGCATGGTCTGTACACGGATGTGATATGTAATCCTTTTTATATACCAGGAGATGTTATTACCTCTAGGTCAGTATGTGCAACAAAAACTGTTTGATAAGTATGTTTCTTAATTACATTCTTAGAAGATTTCCCCTCTTTTCAGTTTTTTTATAGGTAATTATTATTATTATTATATTTCATGTTATTTTAAATATCTCTTAAAATCACAATGAAATATAGTTACTTTTTATTTCAGTGTAAAGCTTTTTGTATCTACAATGCATTTGGAAAGTTTCTATGTTATATGAAATCCTTGATTAATTCTAGAAAGCTAAAAATTTATGTATTTATATTTATATTAACATCACCAATTAATATCGCTTAAGGAGGCTAATAATTTAATTTAATTGTGATCGAGTACACACTCCGGTGTGGCAATTCCCTTAGTCATCTAATTACCCCCTTTTTATTTTTAAATTATCTTATTTAATCTGAGTGTTAAATTGCTCCCCATCTACTTTTGCGATTTACAAATTTTAATTTAAAATTCCTTCATCACTTTTGGTAAATTATTCACTTCACTTGGTAGTTTGTTCCAATCCCTGACACCTTTACCCACAAAAGAAAATTTTCACACTCCATTTTGCATGAAACTGAGTGACAGCTTGTGGTTCTGGTCATCTTTCCTCTTCCATGCATTATTCCTAATTCTGTTACCAATATCCCTCTAAGTACCATCACCAACATATGCTTTTCACATTCCCAGCACTCTCTTCCTCCTGTCATCTGATGACTTCTGATCCAGCTCCTTTACTGACTGGGTTCTGCGATCAGGATTTGGTTCTAGAAAGCTAAAAATGTATATATTTAGAGTAACACTACAAATTAATATATCTAAAGGAGGATTTTGTTATGTATCAGCTTTTCACATATAACCTTATTTTCTCTGATATGTGTTCGAAAACAGTTTAAAGGAACCTTAGCACAAACTAGCTTAATAGCAAACCACTTTTAGAAACATTTTCTAGCATTTTTTTAGTCAGAGAACATTTTAGGAGGACGAACATAAAAATCACTAGACAGGATCAGAGCTTCATAAAGGATATAGAAAATTTTTGGAATCCCCAGTTCTACATTCATATCCACAAAGAAAGCATAAAATTATCCATAGTATGAGATATGACACTTTTAGCAGAAAAAATATAGTTAAAAAGTTATGGCAAGTTTAATAACTATTACACCATGCTGCATGACTTACGTAAGGATGTCTTATCCTTAGTTTGTAGATTCATACACCATTAAATTCAGAATGAAAAGATGCACCATAAATGTGAAAATAGAATCTATTGTCAAGTTAGAAATAGGTTTTTTCTAAGCAAAAGTAAGAAAAATTAGATTCCATCATTTTGAAAAACAACAGGGATAGAGACTTGAAAGTGTGTTTGTATTAAATATAAAATTTCACTGATCATGAATTTATACTTTGTTTGACCGTACCGGCAATATTTAAGTGTTAGAAGTTAAATTATAAGTTGATACAATATGTTGGTGTGGTACAGTGTTGACACTAATGGTAACAACAACACTAAATAAGATAAAGGGAGCACTAGGAAGGGAACACTTAGTGGAATTCGACAAAATTACTATGGATAAAAAAATTTGCTAAAGAAATTGACATTTGTTTCAGGTTCAGCATAGCCACAGTTCTGGAGAAATTAAATCTAGTTTCATAAACATTGTGTCATAATGTCTATAACCATAAGAGGTTTGAATTTTATCTCAAGTACAATGAACCCAATAAAGTCACATACACCAACAGTTGGAGGAATTTACAAAGAAGGTTTTGGTGATAGAATAAGCTTGGGGGAATAGTAACTTTAGAAATAATTTGAGATTTAGTGATTTTTAACTTTGGGAATTAAAATCTAGTAAAAGATAGTGTTTGGGGCAAAAGTAATTTTAAGATGCAATGACAAAATTCAGGACTACAACATATCAAAATTTCGTCAAGTCTGGATCATATTTAAAAATTTTAACCAAAGTTGATTTTACGTCTTCATGACTGGGTCCTATAAATAGGGGAGGCAAGACTTTTGGGTGCAAGTATTTTTCAGCTGACTTTCGAGACAAACGGATGCATGTTAGGAGTTCTGGGATGTTAGGATTTGAAATTTTTTGAGTAGTTGCACAATGCCGGAGTTAGTCATCAGTATGCACTTCCCACGATAGTGACTTAGCATTTCATCTGGAATGGGGGGTGGGGGGAGTACAGAAAGGAAGTTTGCCGGGAGTGATAGACTGATTGAGGGGTGCCTACCTAAAATTTTAAGATAGGGATCTGATGGTCTGATGCTTTATTCTACAACCTGGTACTGGCAAGTGTAAGATAAATTATTTCCAGAATACGGACTTTAAATTTTCATGAGTTGAACTGTCTCATTTGTTTTGATTCCTTTAACTGTTGTGGAAACGTACAATAGTCTGGCAGCCATTTAAAGAACTAGCATCATCTAAAAAAGATACCAGGCACAATCATAGCCCAGATTGTACTGAACAGATTTTTTTTTTTCTGACATCTTAAACCCATTCCATTTAGTCCAATATTGAAATGAATTATTCTAATAATATCTCTTGGTAGACAAACCATTATCACACACGACATCACATAAAGTTTACAAGAAGGTATATGTTCCAAACATTATATGGTAGTGTGTATTTGCTGCAGTTAATTAATTTACTTTATTATTCAGTACAATGTATATTGTGTCAAGTGTCATTATGGTCCAAGTAATTTTATGGGGACATTTTGCTATTGTCTTCTGAAGCTTTCAAGTCAGTGTTACTTATTAGTTCTACATTGCATTGGGCCTTTAAAAAAAATGCAAATTTGAAAGGTTTTATTTCAATAACAAAGACCATTGTTGAACATATCTCTGAAGTTTAATTTGCAAGAGATGTCTCTAAGAGCATTTATTTATTCATTTCAACAGAAAACCCATTTTATAATAATTACATAAGAGAAACTATTAGCAGCACAGAAACTAATAATAGGACTTAACAAGCATCTGCAGATAACAAATGGTTACAGGGAAAAGAAACGGAAACAAAACGTATATAGGAATTCCAAAAAACTGTATCAGTAGTTTAAACTAGGGTTCTAATGGATATCCGCATCCACAAGTGCGGAAATTTTGCATGAAATGCTACATCTGCTTTTGCATCCACAATTTTGAATGCGGATGTATGGTGGATGTTTTGTTTACATTGTGATATATATTACTCTTTTCTGTTTATACGAGATCTACTCATCGTCACTTAGCTAACAACAAAATAGTTTTTTTTCTGACGATCTTGCAGTAAAAGCAACGATGAACTGAACAGCGTTATTACCTAAGCGATGAATTTACAAGTTTGAACTTGCATGTAAAGTGGCCTATCACAGTCCAACTTATAGGACATCCATGTAGAATTACCGTAGGATTCACTCATTTATCCATGCTCATAGAAGGGGTCGAACAGAATGTTCCAAGCAATCCTTTCCACTCATACTTTCTTGCAGCACACCCTGTGTCCTTATCACATACTTTTAGGATGTTTCCTACAATAGCTTCCTCCAACAACCATAGCTTATTGAACAGCAGGGACCCATGTTGGTTGTCTGAGAGGCCAACATCATTCAACATGTCCTACTTGTAGTCCTGTAACCGCTTTCACGGCCCGTCAAGAGTTCTTTATCGAAAATCGGATCATTGTAGTTCCTACAGAATGTACTGTGAATGGGCCACTAGGTTGGTGGTAGGCTTGGAACCAACCATGGAGGGTGATCTGTAACACTCTGGTCTTGCGTTCGGGAGGACGTGGGTTCGAATCCCTGTCTGGGCATCCAGATTTGGGTTTTCCATGATTTCCCCAAATCACTCTAAATCAATATGGTAGTATTATATGGAAATAGACTTTACTTATTAAAAAAAAGATAAAAATTGGCATAAAATATATATTTATTTAGATTTTAAATTTATTTTTGATAAAATATTAAAACCTAAATAATTACAAATTTATTTTCAACCTTCGCTTCCGCAAAACGTCCATGGATGACAAGCACTTAACATCCGCATTCGCGAAGATGACTTCCTTTACAACCCTAGTTAAATCTTAAAACCACATTGTTGACTCCATACATGTGCAAGTTGTCTCTTGAAAACTGAAGCCGTCACTGAAAAAATAAAGTTAAGGAGTTTGTTGTTACTTCACATCTGGATAGAAGTATATGACAAAAGGCATTCTGTGTTACCAATTTTGCTTAATTTTAGTGAATTGGTTAAGTGCATTTTGTTGTTAATACAAAATACAAAATTCATCCTCATAGTAGTTTGAGTATCATACATTTGTTTCATCATATTAGTGGAAAAAGGTGCCTGCGCAGAGGCAGAATTTCTTGTCTGCCAGGTTTGTCTGAAGAGAAAGTGCAATGGATTCAGTAAACATTCATTTTTAGTCCAGATTTCTCTTTATCACATTGAACATTCATGAATTTATTATGCAATGTTATTTTTGAAGCCATTGGTCAACCAAGGTTGTAAAAATTTTACGTTTTTTAAATATATCCTCCCTGTACTACTACTAACTAACATGTGATCTTATATAATCTTTTATAACAATGACTTTGACAATTTCATTTCTGCCAAATATAAAAAAAAGAAGACTCATTATTCTGATTTTTGTGTGTTATTCAATATTGACCCAAGTACTCTCTCACACTTTCATTGACTTGGGGAGTTACATATTCATTGATAGAGCTGTAAAAGTAACGATGTATTCGTTACTGAGTAACGGGCTCGTCGCCTGACTCCGAATCGTTACTCACAAATTCATTTCGTTACTTGCATGTTTTGTTACTCGCATTTGTCGTATTGATACGAACACATTCCAGCTCCTACAGGTAACTAATTTTGCCAATGTAAAGACTACTTTTTAACTTTTTATTTTGTTTAATGTTAAAATTTACAGTGCATAATTTGTAAATAGAAAATTTGTATGGATAATTTGAGATAGTTTTTTCATTGATAGCTTTTAGTGAGGTTTATTGATTTCAAACATTTGTGAAATTTGTTTATTTTAAGAATTTTTTTATAGTGTAATTTAAAATATGAAATAGTTGTGTAATAGTTTTTTATATAAATCTCTGCACTTGTTATGTTCTAATAATATTTAATAAAATTGCAGTGGAGCGTACACTCCGGTGGCAATTTCCCTACACACTCATCTTCCCCTCTTTCCTGCATCCACCTACATTTGCCCTCTACATATTTTAACTTTAAATTCTTTCAACGTTTTTGGTAAATTATTCATAATTTCTCTTGGCAACTTATTCCAATCCTGAAACCCTTACCTAAAAAGAGAATCTTCCTAAATCCTTGTGCCTGAAATCAAGTGCATGATTGTGGTCATGGTCATCTTTTCCCTTCCAAGCATTACCTTTAATTCTTACACTAATATCTTTCCATGCCTCACCATCAATATACGTCTTGTACACTCCCATGATCCTCTTCATCCTCCTCCTGTCTTGCAATGAATCCAATTCCAGCTCTTTTATCATATCTGTTACTGATTACGTTCTGTGGTAATTTCCAGAAACAACTCTAGCAGCCCTTTTTGGCAGTTACAGAATTCCATAAACAAAGAACAAGTTACAATGACTTTATTCCTTTCACCTGGTGTTAGTTATTGTATTATTACCGCAGGATGTGATCAATCATCAATGCAGTTCTGGCTTTGATGTTGACTGTTTGTTGTAACCGCGACGCAACAGAAATTAATCTAATCGCATGTTTGTCGTGTACCTTTGTTATAGATTTAAAAGTTTTGAATATTGATAGTTTTAAAATGAAACACTTAACATGGGAGTCAATAGTATTTTGGCTGCAGGCTCGATTTGATGGTATGTCCACATTTATTTTAACAAACCTATCACAAAAAGATGAAGAATTTACCCAAATAAATGAAAACTGTAAAGGAAGACAGTAGTGGAACCTCCTATTTAAAAACGAAATACTTTGATGAGATTATAATATTTTTTAAATACATATCCCATTATCACATCAGGCTTCTATGCAGTGTTTTGAGCAGGATACTTTAAAAAATAACCGTCATTAGTTATTGTCACTAGATATGTCATTCTCAGGTGAAAGGTCAGGGTTGTTTTTGTATGCAAACAGCTGTTTATTTTGAAATTATTCTTTCGTATATAATATTCATTACAGTAAATAAAATGTACATTCAGAGGTTTTCCGTAAGATCCATGTGCTAATTACTTGGGTTTAAGTTTTATCTAAATGTACATCTTACCTAAACTTATTTTATTAAATAAACAATTTACTTAAACTTTACCAAGTACAAATGAAGTCATCCCGTATGTGATACGATGCTTCATGCTAGTATTCGATTGTACCGAAAGTAACGAGTAATGAAACGATACAATAGTAACGAAGTTATCCTGTACGCGGCGCGACTCGATACAATGCTTCATGCTATTGTTCGATTGAACCGAAAGTAACGGGTATTCATTGGTTTAATAACAAATACATATGGGTACAGAATTTCTGTTACTTTTACAGCTCTATTCATTGTCATGGGGAATTCCGTATTATTTGCTTTATTCTAGATAATGACTAGGTAGAGGTGGTGGTATAAGCAACAATACTGATGTTATGTCTATAAATTTGAATCCTCTTATAACTGATTATATATCTACTGTTAATGTTTGTATTTTTTACTTAATGATTTAGATTCTTTTAGTGATTTGGTAGAAGTAGGTAGTGTTGTGCTGCTAATTTTTTCTTTATCTTTATATATAAAGATGAATGTATGTTTGTTGTTTGTTGTTCTTCATACAAATCCACAGTTTTCATCGATCTTGATGAAACTTTGCACACTTATCCTTTAAAACAACGAGAAAAATACTATCTACATTTGGTTGAAAAATTATCTGTATAAATAACACATGTTGTCTCATAACTTCGAAATACTGGCGATAGACAGACACGTTGGATATGGACGTCTCCGTACCGTGTTTCCGTGTAGTGGACTGTTAGCTCAGTGGTTAAAGTGCTTGCTTACGAACTGTCAGTGGTCTCCAGTTCAAATCTCCAGTGGAGGCTAAGATTTTTAAAAATTGTTTTTCATCGTAAGAGGCAGGCCTGGGCCGTAGGTTATTCGGATTGAATGTTAAACTGTAGATATTAGAAAGTTAGGGGTGCAATGCGAGGCAAATCGTAGGTAGTCTTGCAATGTTGTAGGTGTACACTTTTTTACGTTATAATGATCCCTCAGGTGTTGTTCGCAGTCAGTGTGTGAGTGTGAACCACAGTAATATTATTATAAATACAGAAGTAAGTCTCTGTCTTTTTGTTACGTTTTGACGACTAAATGGCTATATCAGTTGTGATGGAATTTTATAAGGAAATCTGTATGAAGGGCACAGGATATTTTTTCCAGTATGATTAACAGTTGTAGTCATGAAATTTTGTAGACCTTATCGAATGGTGACAGAAATATGTTGGAAATTGATTCTCTTCAAGAGACAGGTTCGACGGTACAATGATATAGTGTTAGCTTTCCTGTCATATTAGTCCGACTCGATATTGTTTGGGACCAATCCTTCGTTACCAACAACTTTCTATATTTAATTCTGGCAAAAAAATTCTTAATCCACGTGTACGAAGTTGCGGGTACGAGCTAGTATAATTATATTGAGAGCTAATTTTTTTGTTTATATATAAATATGGAATTTAAAAATCATCTTCCTGTCTAAATGTGGCTCGATGTAAGTATTTTTCAGACTGCTTGTCTGTTCTCCCCCCCCCCCCCCTCTCCCCCAAGTTTCCTGTTTTAGTCTTGATTTTTCATTAACATAGAAATAGTAAAAACGTTTGATTACTTCATTTGTTTATTTTAATTATGTGCTTCCCTTAGAGATGAAATTGTTTTATAAGATAGTAAACTCTTATTTTTTCCTTCTGTTAAAAAACTTAAATCTTTGTTCCTCATCAACCTCAGTAACAATTTTTTATTTATTACCAACTTATATAAATTGTAGCAAGCACGTGATTATTAAAATTTTATTGCTGATCATGTGTCTCACAAACATATCCTTTTTTACTGCTTAGAAATTTATTTAATTGAAATGAAAATCTGAATTTTAAATTGTAATAGTTATTCTCACTTTCAGGAATTTCGATCGCTCAATAAGAAATATGATGACTGGGAACTCTTGAGAGTATTAAATATCTGCTAATACTTATAGATTTTCATCAAGGAAGTAGTTTCCCACAAATGACATACTTAATTTTGCAGCATAATAGTAAATAATAAGTAAATTCTTGTAATACATGTGTTGCCAAAATTGTATATTCTATTAATAAAATTGAAAGGTTTGTGTTGCTTAAACCCCCCCACTCCCCCTCCCAGTATCATCTGTACTCCTCTCCAACTGTCTCATGTACCCCTTTTTCCTTAATGTTTGAAGCATTTGTTTAATTAGGCAGATGCTGTGAAATGTTTGGTTTTTATTTTATCAGCAGTATGTATACCTAATATACTCTTGAATTAGGATTTCAAGTTTAAATGCTGTTCTATTTTTCTTAGACATTGGTACATAGTCTCTTTCAGCTTAAAACAGTACATCATAACAAAAAACTTGCATGTTACTGACCTTAACCATTACCTTATTACTTACTATGCTTAATATAATGTGCTGTATGACTTATATGATAATGAACATCTGTCTAACGAAATGGTTTTGTCCTGTCCTTTGGTTTAAGTTTGAATATTTAGTTTACAAACATTCCAGCTGCAGAAAAGCTATATGATGTTACTTTTATTTATGAATCTATATGAGTACTATATATAATACTAAATTACAACAGAGATGGAGAATATTGTTTCCTAAATCTTCTGAAACGGCATCAGGAAAAAATCGACATTTTAGACAGATATTATGTGTCAGCATCGCTAGAAGTAATCAAAGGATTCACCAGATGGAGTCAGTAGTTCCCACACTGGCCAGCTGGAGCTGCATCCTAGATTTAGCTACCCTGTTAATGATGCGCTTCCACTCGTACATTGTAGGCTCTTTTAATTTTGATAGAAGTTCTCTTCATTTTCCAAAGAATGAAACAGATATACAATGTGAGGGAAGGTTGTTATCACTGATTTATGTAGTAGTTCTACATGTGGAAAGAAAAAGATCCTGGAAAGGTGTTTTTTTTGGGGGGGGGGGGAATAAATAAAAATGAACTTGCTGCTATCACATAATTCTTTCCTTACAATATCACCAATACCTGTTTTCCACACTTTTTTAAATCAACTCTGAATGAATTGTAAAGATTATGTGCTTTTTCAGTGGTCAGTAGTTACTTTTTTTTCATTGAAAATTGCTAATGTATAATGCATTGTACTGACAAACTCTGTGACTTGTTGACATGAACTTCTTTACTTTATTAATAAAAATCCAACTCTCAGTTCTACAGTTTTCTTGAAAGTGACTACTATCTATACGAAATTTAATGGCAATCATATCTTATCCAGACATATGTTACCTGGCATAAATGTAATTAAGTAGGAGGCTTACTACCACCATTCATTTTGTGTAAATTAAGTGTGTGCCATTCCAAATTTTTACTTTTATTTGGGAGTCCTCCGAGTTATCAAAGAAAATGCAATAGTCCAAGTATAAAATTAAGTATTTTAAAACTAGAATAGTAAAAAGATCATTTCAAATGATTGAGATGTCATACCATTATGCTTCTGATTACAAAAATTTGTTTCAAACATCATACATGAATGCGGAGAGAATAAAATATGATATACACTGGATTTATGGTTTACTTCATATTAATGACCAAAAAAATGTTAATTCCATATAGCTTTTAGAATTTTGACACAAGATATAAAATCAGTGTAAGGTTGTTTATTAACTAAAATTCAGTTACTAAGAATTAAATTATTTCACATTTACTGATGTAAAGTAGCAATATAATACTAAAGCTTTTTCAGTTTATGGAATTTAAATAACTGCAGGTATTGTATTAAACGAGGAATGATTTGATACCAAATGATACTTTAATTTAATTGCCATGGAGCACAAACTCCAGTGGCAATTTTCCTACTTGCACATTTTTTTCCCCCCTTTCCTGAACAATCAGACTGAAATCACAATATAATTGAGGGTTCTTTCTTAAGGCTTACCGTATAGAACAGCTCTCCAGGCCCTCTCCTTAAGATGAGTATTGGTGATGAAATCCTTCTAGGATAAAGTGGTTGGAACATAGTACTGATTGTACCACCTATATCCATTACTGATATCTTCAACTGCTTCCTCACACCCATACTGAGGGATTCAGCTTTACAATTACTCAACTGATACACATACTGCTATTAAGCATCTCTTTCCAGCAATTAATTGCTAACCAAATGGGAAGAACCAGTGTCTACAACTGCAATGATTTTTATACACAATGCAGTCAAGTAATTGAGTGTTGCATTATTTTAGGAATAAGTAGTGGCATAGCTAGGTCAACAAAAGCCCCGGTGCAAAAAAAAATTGTTTTCGGGCCCTCAGGCGAGATGGGATCTGACAAGTTTCTGTTGCTGATAGGGCCCCCCCCCCCCCCTGAGTTGAGCTTGGGGGCCCATAAGCAGTAGCGTATCACAAGGCCCTCATAGCTAAAAGAGGTCGCCCATTTGCCCTGAAGGCCCGCTTAGCCCTATGGTAGCTACACCCCTGGGAATAAGACTCCATATGCCTATTCCTTCAGGGACATGAGTGATCATTTAGATTTTTCATTTCAGTGAGCATTCTGATACGTTCTTGAATGGTAAAATCAAAATGTACACTATAGATAATCTTCCTACTTTGTAGTATTTCTTTGGTACTGGCAGCTTAATATGTATTGCACTCATCCAGTCCGCATTGTGATGAGAGAGCTATTTTTGCTTATTCTGTGGTGGTACTGCATATTAGAATTCGATCAATTTTTTGTGGAATATCATCTTTATTCTGACTAGTTTATTAGTAATTTATTTCAGCCAACAAGTCTCGGTCTATTTGGAAAGTATTTGCAGCATTCTGCTTGGTCTGGCTAAGAGGTGATTCAGCCATGCCTTAGCTTATCAAATATTGTTAAAATCAGTTGATTGTGAACCTTCAAAGACGTGAGTTGAGTAAAACAGTGGGCTCAACATACCACAGTGCAGAAAGGCCATAATTATGTATTCATTATTAAAGGGTATTGTATATTTGTCTTTCTGAATTTTCCAACAGCTACACTGGTGGCACTCAATTATCGAACCTGCTTCTTCGTGAATGAAGTGATCAAACTTTATCAATTTTCAGTTTTCTCCTCAGCCTAACCCAATATTACCTCAATCAGCCAGTTGTGTTAAAGCATCTTCGTCTGGTCAGGAATTTTCACAGGCTTTGCTTTATTCTTATAAGATTCCATGTTAAACTGCAAGCCACTACAGAGGTGGAATGCACAGAAAATAAAAACTTTGTCACCAAGTTGTAAGACCACACAAATTTACTTATGAAGGATATTAAACAAGTAAGCATTAGTATTTTTATAATGTTTGTAAATTTTAAGACCTGAATTACTGCAGCATATAAATATTTTTATCATGTCTAGTTGTGCCCTTATTTTTCCACAATAGACTTTCCCAATATCTGCTATTTGATGTTTCAACACTTAGGATAAATAATTTGTTGAATCTGTGTTATTGATAAAGCTTATAAACAATTGTAAAATCTGAAGAAACTGACCATTATTATTTGCAAACAGATTTGTTTGTTAAAAGGTAATACAAGTGCTTCAAGTAATATATGACCTCAGAGAAAGTGGCAAATGGGAGAATAACATACTGTAGAAGTGAATGGACTGGAAGTAATGTTTCACTTAAGAGTTTGTTTTTCAGTGAGCACAATGTGGACATTCCTAAATTCAAGAATATGAATGGAAATAATAAGCTGTTCTATTCTTCTTAGCTAAACATGTGTGATTCAAAAACGATTTTTTTTTTTTAAGAAAAAAAGGATCACTGTCCAGAAAAACACTTTGTGAGGGCAGATTGAATGATTGAATATGTCCAACATGTAAATAGAAGATATATTTTAAAAAATAACTACCTGCAGTATATGTCCCGAAGAAATAGTTGTACTATGTCATGTGTATTTCCTATGCATAGAGTCTGATTACTTACCAAAAAATGAATGTAGGTAGCAACAATACAAAAAAAAAAACAAGACCTGGACGAAACACCCAGCATTTGGGTAAACCATTAGACATGCATCAGAGAAATGAGAAACATTGCAAGGAGTTCACGAAAATAAGGCAAGACTTGCTGTGTAATCACATCTTGAATCTGGAAACCTGATGTATATCGAAACATCAGAAAAGAGCGGTAGTCCTGTAATTGATAAAGGTAGAGGGGATGAGAATTAGTTTAACCTTGGTGGTAATTATGTTGATGGAAAGTGATAAGAGAGCGCATTTGAAATGTGAGTTGGGGGGAGGTTTGTAAAATAACAACATTGGTTTAGGACAAATTACTTAGTGCGATATATGGAGTGAAGTGCACAAGGGTTGTTGAGAGAAGAGATCAACACTTCTATAAACTGACACTCGATTTGAGTTGGAAGGGGGTTAAAAAAAAAATCATTTGGAGCTAAGAGAAGTAGGGACTGGATTAATTTATCAAGAGATATGCTGTACAATTTATCTTAAACAATTAAAAAAAAATTAAAAGCAAAAATTCATGTAATGCAAATGATTGTGTAGGTAAATTCCTTCTGGATCATACGCTTCATCATAATTAATAAATTGTGAAACGCCTTATTTGTGCCCAGAATATTACGAACCGGATTTGCCTTTTATAAATGGTGGGATTGGTATCCCTATGCTCCTTTCTTTCATCTACTTTCTTAATTTATAAAAACTATCTCATTTCCATGCTGAAGGATTGCCCATTTAAGATTTGTATTAAAAGTGTGTTTAAGTGTTCAACCCAATAAACACACCATCCAGAAGGTACACTTCTTACTACAATGAGATATACCGGCAGGCCCTTCCGCGAAGGGGTCCTTGGGTACAGTTTTGCTTTATACTTGCGATTCATCATCGTTTTCCAGCCTGTGCTCCTCTACCCCCACCCTCACTTCCTGCCATGTTGTTTTTACCCCACCATGAGCCACCGACATTGTGGCTCACGCAGTTGGCTGCCGGCAGCGCTTGCGTGCAGCCATCTCGCTTCCACTGAGGAAGAGCCACTCGAAAATTCTATTCTTTGTGTGATGGTTTTTTTCGTGTGCCAACGCTGCAGGAATCCCCTTCTTTGGTAAGCGGTGGTTTTTTATCTTATCCTAATGTTCAATATATATATATATTTAAAGGGTTGGTTGCAGCAGTCAAGAAGTCAAGCATCTGTTCTGAACCATCATATGAATATTTTCCAAGCATATGAACAGTTTTTCAGAGCACATAATGTAAGATATGTAAAGAATGTAGATGAAGAATCATAAACATATATTTAAATTCAGAAAATTATGATACAAAGAAGAAGAATTTTTTTTATTCAATAGTAGTTATTTTTAAGAAGAAATTAGTTTCTGCCTGCTCTTGATAAACATCTATTCCATGTAAGTTTACCATAGAAGTTTAACTGAATGAGAAACAATGATGCAATATTGGTAAATATTATTTCAGTATAAAGAAAAATCATCACAACACGCAATGATATAGCAATATTTTGGGTTTGTTGCTTTATCACCATACAGTGGATCTACAATAGATAAGGTCAGACTTTCAGTTACATGAGATTAATTTGCAAAGTTCAGTGTAAGACTGGGGAAAAAGCATGTGACCAAGGATGGATTAATGTCTTAGATCTGTAAGGCTTAATCCAGAGATAGGATTAGAGAAACAAGATAAAACCTTCACAACAAAGGGCATAAAGCAGTGTTTTACAGTTTCTTTCAAGTATCGAAGACAGGAAGAGAGAGGTGACTTCTTGGTAGATATGGGGAGAAATTGAAAGAAATTTTAAAATGTTCTAATCTTTCAAAGATTTAATCTTAGATGTGTGGCAGTAAAATTGGTGTTGTGAATGGTAACTACACATAGGTAAAGATTTCTTTTGGAGTTTGCAGCTGCATATAAACAACTTTTTTTCATTTCTCTATAACACTGTAGTTCAAATATGAGTATAACAGTCTTCAAATACCTTAGTATACAAATAATTTTGTCATCAACTTTCTCCAAAGCCCGAATTACTACTGCTAAAAGTACCACCATAATGTAATTTGTTGAATTTCTTAATTAGCAAATATTAAAAAGAATAGTATAGAAGTCAATAACTTCTCTAAAAAAACAAAGTCTGGGATGACTTTAAACACTACATTGGAAAAGCAAATGTATTCATTAACAGATTTAAGTATGAGTTATTTATAGTGATGTCTAACATGTAATTATCTCATACTTGTGAAGGAGTACAACAAAATAGTATTCAGGTGGATTGATTCTCTTAGCAGGCACTGAAGCAAATCAGTGTGGTTGAGTGGCTTTCACATTGGTTTCACTTTTCTTTGCTCTGACACCACAAAACAGGCTTTTACTCATCAGCTCAGCTGGAGCAGTTTTTACAATTGTGTCTTTGGCTTTCACCAACTGAGCTTTCAGAAAGAAGATACTTTTTTTAACGCAGTTTCAAAGTACCAACGTGTACCACTTCCCAACTCATTGCTAGTATATAAGACAAGGGCAGAGTGCAGTCATCATGTAGTCACAGCTACTGTCTCAAGTAGGAAGCATCATGAATTACCTTGTGAGTACTCAGAAACAAATATCTTTAAACACTGGAGTTTAAAAGTATGTTTGGGATTTTACACAAATACATTCTCATCAAATGGATTCTAATTTAATTTAATCTTTTAGTTTAACCAAGTATGTAACAAGTTGACTGTTTTTAATGGATATTAGTAAAAAATTTTTATTTATAATATTTGCAGTTTATGATCTACCTAGTAACATACCATTTAATTACAACATTGCTCATTTTGGAAATATATACGGCAATTTTTACGTATTGCAATGAGAACATTTTTAAACAATGAAAATAATTAAGGCTAGTGAGAATAAACCCATTACTTACCACAGATGGGCAGCAATGAATATTAATGGCAATTAGTAGTTTTAATGTAAAAAATTGTTAAACATATGAAAATCGGGATATATGTGCAAGTGAATTTCTTCAAGTTGTCTGTAGCATATTCACCCAGTGACTGTGACACATGCTTTATGATATAAAACCATTGTGCATTTAATAACAAAATGTTAACAGTGATAGCAAAAAATTAACAGTATAAAGAATGAGAGGGGAGGATTAAATTCACAGATGTTATTGCTCCAGTTGAAGGGAAGATAGAGAATTTATTATAAATTTGACACAGTAGAAAAAATAAATCATGTGTGTTAAGAAATAAAATCAGAAAAAAGAGAGTAATCAGGATATCATTTATTTTCAAGAAGAAAAACCTACTTTTGTGAAGCTCTGACTTGGATTATAGGAAAGATTATTTGATTATGCAAGTTTGAAGTACAGCAATATAAGCAGGAATAATGTCGATAAGTTAGGAAGTACTACACTCCTTCCTCACAGGTAATCATATTTGTAGAGCAAGGCTAAAAGCTGGAAATATCTTTGCAACTGAATAATTAAAAGTAGGTGAGTGGGTAAAATTGTGCTGAGTAATCTGATGTATATGTTAAATATAAATAACAAAGGATAGGAAAATTACCCATTTATTCATGTTGAAGGCAGAATGCCAGTAACAAACACACAAAATATGAGTTGAACATAGTTTTACGATATTTTTACTTATCACCTAATTTATGTAGAGAAGTACAAGCTATTTTACAAGTAGGTGCAAAATATTGTAAAATTATGTCAAAAACTTATTTTTTGTGTTTGTCACTGTATTCCTACATTCAGCTTATATGGGTTATTATCCCTGTATTTTGTCATTTTCACAGCCCTAAAGTCTTTCATATTTCATTGTTATTGGTATATATTACATAAATATTTTGCAAGAAGTTCACAGAAGAGCTATTTTATACAAATTACATCATGTAAGCGCTATTTTATAATTGCCATCTAAAATTGTTCATTCCTCCCCTCAGACTTAACATTATACTGTCAGTGAAAAAGATATATTTTTTAATCAAGTAAAATTGTATTTTTAGGTGATCATATCATTCATTATTGCTGCTGTGTATGCCACATTGGGCTCAGCTGGCACAATGCTTCTTGTTCCTGTGGATGACATTGAATATGTTGGGGAGTCGTCTTATGTTCCTCATGCAGTGACTCGCAGAGCTGCGGATCTTGATACCGCTGCTACTGGTCATGGTAAGTAAATCTCCACAGATTTGAAAAATAAAAAGTTTAGTTCCCACAAAATCCACATGTTACTGAGTTTAATACTGTTGGGAATTAAAATTATTTTAGTATATATTTTGTTAATTCACAGGATCGGTTAATTAGACTGTATTGGGCAAATAATTCATTGTTATATGTATAAAAACATATACAGCAAAAATATTTTAGTGATATAATAATATTTAAGATTATACAGAATGCATTAGTTATTACTCGTTATCACAATTACTCGACACAAATGTTCAGTGGGTGCAAAATATTGCGGTCTTAGGGTGATGGAACTGACAGCACATTCTTATCAATTAAGAAAATATGTGGTTTGGTGACATCTGCTATATGGAATTGTCTTGATTATATTTATATTGAGTGCAAAATCATGGAATGGTGATTTTATGCAACATCCTAAGTAACCTGAATTATATGTTTTACTAATGTGGAAGGCGCCCCTACCATTTTCAAACCAATAAAGATGATTTCACTATTTATATCTTAAATACACTTGAAAAAATTCAGTGTTATGTCATTTCACCTCTTTTCAATTTTGTACTTTTACCTGATGGACTCAAAGGAGACCTAAGGGGCTGTGACTTTTTTAGGTTAGAGCCTGCTGATATGGGGTTAAAAACAGATGCCCAAAGGATACTGAATGCAGTTGCATGATGGGAAAATTCATCAATAATAATGTAAACACAGGTAGTAGAACAGAGTACGAGAGGACCAAATATGTTGGATATCTTCTAATTAAAGCTGTATGACAATTTTGTGACGTCTCATGTTACAGAAAGAATAAGTGATCATGTGGGCAGTTCTGATGGATGTGAGAGGGTTTAACAAACCAGTGGCCAATAGTGATTGTGGTTATAGAAACATTTATGGAAATACACATGTCATTGAATGTAAAAGATATTTCAGAGAAAGATTCAGCATTTGGAAGAAGAGTGCCAGTACAGTGGAAAGGGGCTGGGAAGATTTCAATGAGGTACTAAAAGGGGGTGGGGAAGAAGTGTTTATCCCAAAATAAAAAATTAAGAAAAGTACAGAACTTGCTTAGTATTATAGGGAGGTTAGAGAGGTTGGTAAAAAGAGAACACAACAGGATTAAGAGGCTGAAAAGAAGAAGGAAAACCTTGAAACAACTAAACTAGGAATTAATAGTAGCAAAGAGGGAGGTTTATGAAAAATATTATAGTTGCAAGGGAGGGGAGGGCACAGAATGATGCATCTAGGAATTTCTATGGCTATGTTTGAAAACTTGGGGGAAGGGAAGGTATATTGACAATTGTGGGTAGGGATAGGGAAGAAGTTATTGTGGATTTGGAAAAATCAGAGATACTAAGTAATTGGTTCATGAGGCCATTAAGGCCTGGTAAGGGAGGGGGAAAAATTGGAGAATTTTCTCCAATTTAGTAGTAATAAACCAACTAAAAATCTGAAAATAAATCCTGAGAATATTATGGAAAAACAAGAAAGCTACAAAGAGAATAAAGGGGCTGGTGTGGATAATGTTAGTTCTGAGGTATTAAAGCCAATTGGATAAAAAATTGTACCTTATCTAGTAATATTATTTAGATTGAGTTTGGAAACTTGCTGTTTACCAATACAATACAATACATTCATTTTCCATTGATCCCAATATAAGAGACTGGCTCTATGGGATGTGGAAAGTTGTCAGTTTACAGATAAACAGTTGCATAACAAAATAATACATATACCAGTAGATGTACAGTCATAGCATACATGGTACATTAAAAAATTCAATAACAAGATAATACATACACCACAAGATGTACAGTCATAGCATACATGGTAAATTAATTAAGTAAACTACATTTACACAAGCTACTGGCAGTTATTTTTTAGATACCTTAGAAATAAATTCTTCGACAGAGTAGAAGGAGTTGTCAATTAAAAATTCTTTCAATTTTTTCCTGAATTTATTCTTATCATCTGCTAGACATTTAATATGTGTTGGGAGCTTATTGAAGATATGTATCCCTGAATATCAGACCCCTTTTTGAACAAATGACAATGACTTGTAATCCTTGTGAAGATCATTTTTACTTCTAGTGCCATAATTGTGTACTTTACTATTTGTTTCAAACAAAGTATTATTTGTGACTACAAAGGACATTAATGTGTATATGTACTCAGACGCTAATGATAAAATCCCTAACTTCTTAAACAGCTCTCTACATGAAGTTCTATTGCTAACCCCACACTTAAGAGGACTACACATGGGCGTATCCAGCGAGGGGCAGAGGGGGGCTGCTGCCCCCCCTAGAAGAAAAATTAAGTTGCCTTCAGTACGCTTCGACGAGTTACGAACTAGTTCAGGAGCACTTTAGAGAAAGATTGACAGGATTATGTCTGACGAGTGTGCATCGAAATTTCGTGAAAGAACACCATGAAATATTGACAAACAAAATTATTGAAATTGAAAATCTGAGACAATTAATGTTTACATAAAAAACTAACTGACTTACGATCTTAATTAACTACATAGTAGGTTCTTAGATTAAGTAGTTGGGTTACTATATTAATCAATGATAAAAATAGTTTCCTGAATAGGTTTGAGTTTGATTTTGTAATGTCATGTTTCAGTCCGCCACCCCACTTCCTCGAAACCAAAATGACTTGCCCCCCCCCCAGTTCAAATCTTGCCCCCCTCTAGTTCTGATCCTGGATACGCCCTTGGGACTACATAGTAGTGATGGTCTATAAAGGAGGTGAGACAAATAGAGTTGAAAATTACAGGCCAATTAGACTAACATGAGCAGTGCGAAAGTTGATGTCTTGATGGAGAGACTGATATGTATCCACATCAGGAATATCTGTGATAAAAGGAACAGGTTTGCAAAACATCAACATGGATTTAGGAAAGTACACTCATGTGAATCAAAGTTAATGGGCTACATGCAAGATATTGTAGGTGATATGGACAAGGGAGGCCAGATTGACAGTATAGCACTGGATCTGTCCAAAGCATTTGACAGAGTGAGCCACAAAATGGTAGTAGATAAGGTAAAAACCATTGTAGTGGATGAAAAAAATTCTTCAAAGGTAGAAAGCAAACAGTTAGAGTGGGAAATGCACCATCAAAAGAAATAAAAGTTAATATAGGAGTGTCTGAGGGTAGAGTATTTGGACCATTTCTGTTCATTATTCTAATGAATTATTGTATTGATGGGTTGAAGTCAGAAGTTAGATAGTTTGCAGATGTCATAATGTTACACAAAAGGATTAAAAGAGGAGAGGTCTGTGAACAGCTACAAGAGGATCTGAATAGGATATCTAGCTGGGTAGTTAAACATGGAATGAAAATGAAAGCCAAGAAGAGTTAGCTAGTTAGGTACACTGATAAAAAAGTAAAGATTTTCTATGATTTTAGGGTAGGGAAATAATAGCTTGTTGAAGATACTAACTGTAAATATCTTTGTATAACTTTTGACAGTAAACTCAAGTGGTAGGAAGAGGTTTTTAAATCCTTTATTTATTCGAAAGGGTGATGAGGGGGTACACCAGGGAAGTAAAGGAATTGGGTTACAAAATCTTGGTCAAACCACTGCTTGAATGTGGTGGAATGGTGTGGGACCCACATTATGGGCATCACATTCAGTACTTGGAAGGGGTACAAATGGGAACAGCTAGATTTGTTTATGAAAATTACTGCAGAATGTAACAGTAACTGGTATAGTGTAGGAGCTGGGTTAAAAGTCATTGGAAGAAGAAGGCAGGTGAAAAGTGTGTTTGGTTTATTCAAGGCTTATAATAGTGATAATGCATGGATGGTTATTAATAGAAGTATTAGAAGATCTACATAAAGGGAAGCTGGCATTTGAATTCAGGAAAAAGTGAGTCAGGGACTGAAATAAATTACCAAGGGAAATAGAGGACAGTTTACCAAAACCCTGGAGTAGTTTAAAGTTGAAATTTTTAAAGGGCATGTCAGGGCGTAGTCGAGTACGGGGGGTTGGATATCGACTAAGTCACCTGAACCAGATGTCGTCCAAAAATATTCTAAGTCCAAAAGAAAGTTCTGTAACCGTGTTAAAATGTTTATGCTAACTGTTAACATTGACCACAGTCGCCACTTGTAGTTTTAAACCCACCACAAGAAGGGTACTAAAGTATAAATGAAAGTCACAAGTCGAAATCACAGAATTATATTTTCCAAAATATTCACGTTAATAATGTCATTTTACAGTTAGCAAGGCAATCGGGCATTCATCTTCACCAAAAATCACAAGTTGAGAATCAAGAGCAAAACCGCATACCCCCGGTGAAAATAAAACAAAGGTTCGAAATTCACATATCCTAAAGATGGTTCGAAATGATGATGGTTCACACTTTCAAACAATGGCCGCCACTAACGCGTCCTGTCCATAGACTCGTGCCCAGCCTGACCTACCATGACGTCACCACTTCCCGGCATTCACCACACTGTGCATACCGCTACCGTTGAATTCACCACACGAGAAGTTACATGATTTCACTACGAGGTGTTCCAGCCAAGTGCCCAGAGCTGAGTGCCCGCGACAACTATATAGACTCGGTCACGTGATCGCTTCTCTCTCTAAAACATTACCAAATATGGATGTGTTAGAAGTGAACTACCTGTAAGGTATCCCTCGTTATATTTGCAATATTTGGTTAGAATCGGGCCGAGTTTTGGGTTAACTTTAGTATCCGGTACCACACTTTAAAGCGAGTTGACAACACTTTCCATACACTAAAGTGAATAAATAATCCATAACCAAGGTAAATTACATATAAATTGCATTAAATAAACGATATTCCAGCAGGAAATAGGTAATAACATGTACAAGTAAACTCGTAATACCAGATACGGACATTGTTCAACGAGTTATTATGAACCAATTTAGACGAAGTAAATGATAAATAATTGCAAATAGAATGCATAAATAAACCTTTTATCGTGTTTAATAAACTTTATTTCAGAGATAAACAGATAATTTAAATACCAGGCAAATCTAACCTTTAATTTTGGCATATAACAGACTTTGGTATTTCTGAAGTGATTTTCGTCCAGTAAAGAGTATAAAAGTCTAATAATACACAGGCCTAGAACCATTATAAACACAACTTCACATTTAAATACAGTTTAGCAAGTATTTTAAGGAAATAGACTGGATGTTTGGAATAATAGTCTGAAGTAGTATGAAGATATCACATTGTAATGAAACTTGACCATTTTAGAGTCCTAAAAGTAGTCATAATAATCCCTGAGACAGTGTAGTAGATTAATTAACAGATTTCTAATAGTTTTCAAGAGTTTAATAATCACAACAAGTAATTATGGAGAATTTTGAATACTCAATTTCTTAAACAGTTCACATAAATAATTTGAGTCATTTTAAGTAATTTCAGGATTTAAAAAGTAGACAAATATAAAGGAAATAAACTAATCTTTCAGTTTTAATAGGTGTTAAGCTGTTTCAGTCCGTAAAATAAGAGATATCAGTGAATAAACAGGCGCCGGTAAACCAACTAATTTGTTCGACTTTTCGGAATTAATTCTAATACTATTAAACCATTTCGAAAGCGCAAAGAGCATGTAAATACCAGTTAACACACATAATTAATTTTCTAAACACATTTAAACGCATTTCACTAACCTGTTGTACGATAATCCAATCACAAAGTAACTTGCTATAAACACTGCACACATAAAATGCTTCTACACTGATTTTAAACACTGCCACACAATATAAAGTAGAGAATAAATTAAAACAGCCATAAAGCGAAGTAAATTCATCTAAATCAGACAGTTTCCAACGCTCTAAGTATTTTTAAACATAAAATGAACACGTAAAATAGGATATCTGACTTTGGCATTTTTTCATTTAAAAACCTACTTAGATTCCGGGTTAAAAATTAGTTTGTCGTAAAAATACATTCTTTCAGCTTCCTACATATTAATTTCACGTCATTTAAAGCCATAGAACAGATGTTATAGGTTTTGCAAATTCACTCGACATTAAACACACGTGCAAATAATTGAATAATTTATTGTGCCTCAGATATAACAGCTACAAAGATAAAATAAACACTAAAATATGCAGTTTAATTCAGGCTACACATTGATAATTTTTCCGGCGTCATAATCCATAAACCTTCAGAGTTATAAATAAAAACATAAATAAAGACTACAACTGACTGTTAGAATTACCGGTTTTACCATAACTCAACAGATTTAAATAAAGTTCATATTTTGGTAGAATCTAAAATCGGGAATAATATTTTAAACATAATTTCGAAATTATTACTAAAGCCGATTTTAAATAATAAGATAACCGAGCATTGACTAACGTGGTAATTCCATTTAACACATCCATATTTGGTCATTTGTTGAAGAGAAACTGTGTCAGGTGACCCGAGCTTATATAAGTCAGCTAGGAGGTGTTGAATCGTCGTCCGGTGTCCAGTCTTGTTTGAAACTTCGTGGTGGAAGCACGCGTGCTTAGCGATGCTAGGAGCGCGTTGGATGGTGGGTAACGCTGACGTCACGGAAAAGTAGCGCGGAACGATTCGACAACCATGTGAACCTTGCGTGAGTGGCGGCCATTGTTTGAAAGTGTAGACCATCATCATTTCGAACAATCAGTTTCAGGAGATGTGTATTTCGAACATTTGTTTTGTTTCACTTGGGGGAAATGCGGTTTTGCTCTTGATTCTCAACTTGTAATTTTTGGAGAAGAAGAATGTCCGATTGCCTTACTAGCTGTGACCTATGTGAAGATTTTGGAAAATATAACTCAGTGATTTCGACTGGTGACTTTCATTTTTATTCTTTAGTACCCTTCTTGTGGTGGGTGAAAACTACAAGTGGCGACTGTGGTCAATCTTTTACAGCTAGTATAAACATTTTAACACGGTTACAGAACTTTCTTTTGGACTTAGAATATTTTTGGACTACATCTGGTTCAGGTGATTTAGGCGGGTACCATCCCCCAGTATCCCGCTAGTCCCTGACATACCGTATTAGTCAAAGTTTTGTTACCTTTTTTAAAATTGGCTTTAATTACTAACTCGAAATTAGGCTCAAAATATTATTCCCGATTTTAGTCTCTCGCAAAATATAAACTTTGTTTAAATCTGTTGAGTTATGGTAAAACTAGTAATCTCTAACAATCAGTGGTAACTATTATTTAGTTTTCATGGTATAACTCTGAAGGTTTATGGATTATTACGCCGGAAAAATTATCAATGTGTAGCCTGAATTAAACTGCGTATTTTAGTGTTTATTTCATCTTTGTAGCTGTTGTATCTGAGACACAATAAATTATTTAGTTATTTACACGTGGGTTTTATGCCGAGTGAATTTGCAAAACCTATAACATCGGTTCTATGGCTTTAAATGACGTGAAATTAATATGTATGAACCTAGAAGAATGGATCTTTACGACAAACTAATTTTTAGCCCGGAATCTGAGTAGGTTTTTAAATGAAAAATGTTAAAGTCGAGCGGCTTATTTTACGTGTTCCTATTATGTTTAAAAATACTTAGAGTGTTGGAAACTATCAGATTTAGATGAATTTGATTCTATTTAGGACTGTTTTAATTTGTTAGCTACTTTATATTGTGTGACTGTGTTTAAAATCAGTGCAAAAGCATTTTATATGTGCAGTGTCTATAGCAATTTACTTTGTGATTGGATTACCATACAACAGGTTAGTGAAATGCCTTTAAATGTGTTTAGAAAATTAATTATGTGTGTTAACTGGTATTTACATGTTCTTTGCGCTTTTGAAATGGTTTAATAGTATTAGAATTAATTCCGAAAAGTTGAACAAATTAGTCGATTTACTGGCACCGGTTTACTCCACTAATATCTCGTATTTTACGGACTGAAACTACTTGAAATCTATTAAAACTGAAAGATTAGTTTATTAGCAGTGTATGCCTCTACTTTTTTATATCCTGAAACTACTTCGAATGTCTCAAATCTTTTATGGAAATCGCTTACGTGGATGGGTCATTTTATTTCTACAAAACGGCTTCTTGTGATTATTAAACGCTTGAAAACTGTCAGAAACCTGTTTATTATTCTATTAACCTGTCTCAGGGATTATTCTGATTACTTTTAGAACTTCACATGGTCAAGTTTCATTACAATGTGATATCTTCATACTGCTTTAGTCTACTCTCCAGTCTATTTCTTTAAAATACCTGCCAAACTGTATTTAAATGTGAAGTTATGTTTATAATAGTTCTAGGCCTGTGTATTATTAGACTTTTATACTCTTTACCTCGATGAAAAATCCCTTCCGGAATACCAAAACTGGTATATGCTAAAATTTAATGGTTAGATATTACTGTATTGAAATTATCTGTTTATCTTTAACATAAAGTTTATTAACCGTGATAAAAGGTTTATTTAGTGACTATGTTTACTATTTATGGCCATTTCCTTCATTTAAATTGGTTCATAACAACTCGTTAAACAATGTCAGTATCTGATATTACAAGTTTACTTTTACATGAGGTTACCTATTTTCTATTAGAATATCGTTGATTTAATGCCATTTACATGTTATTTACCTTGGTTATGGATTATTTATTCACTTTAGTGTATGGGAAGTGTTGTCAACTCGATTTAAAGTGTGGTACCGGATACTAAAGTTAACCCAAAACTCGGCCCGATTCTAACCAAATATTGCAAATATAACGAGGGATACCTTACAGGCAGGTGTATAAAAAAATCATGACATGGGAAGGGGGGACTGTAGGGACATTGCCGCCGGAGTGCGTGTGCTCCATCACAATTGAAATTAAATTAAAAAGTAAAGGAATAATTGAATAGGGTTCACGCTAAAAGGGTTCAGACAAAAAAAATGCAAATTGAGTAAACATGTGATTTTAGTTGTTAATGGTAGATCTCATTGTTTTACGCTAAAACGGTATCAGTCAAACGCATGGGTGTTGTAGAAACAGGCACTAATTGTTGATGAATCTATGCTGAAAGGGATTCAGTCATTGACTAAGCTCCTTTTATCACACAGTGCACTGTGCTACTCTGTGGCAGCACTGACCAGGTTTTCAAACCAGCTGATTCCCAGAATGCACTTAGGCGTGTGTTTGTTTATTACCTCCTTATTCTGTGACAAGTTATGTACAGTATCTAAAGAAAACAAAGTACATTACACTATCTCCACAATGACTCACACCACCTACAACTCAGAATTTCCTGGAAAAGTTATCACTCGACCCAAAATAAACTCAATTTTGTGTCGCATTTTTAAATTTCCCAGCTGAGGAAGACCTCCCCTATAGCTACCTACTATTAAAGCTTATCCCGAAGGAAAATCTGCCATAAAGCAAGCAAAATTATATGACATTAGAAAACGGCAACAGTATATATCAGCTGAACATCAAGAGTTTTACAATGAAATCTACCTTTGGCCAACAACTGCTGAGGATATTGAGGACGAGTAATGTCAGACTCACTTATTTTTTTTGTATAAAAATAAACTTAAATGTATTAAATGATAACATATTGACGACTGAGTAATTTATATATTAAAATTGTATTTAAATCCTGCCAATGTGTTTGTTTTTCTAATATATGCTAAAAGGGGATTAGTCAAGGCATTATTATAATTTTTTAAGTATATAAAAAATTAAAAAGATTTGATGGCATAGAAACATTGGCACTATATTGAAATTATATTTTAAAAAATATGTACTTAATGAATTTAAGAATATTAGGCTAGGGACTTTTTTTAGTTTACCAAAAATTGTTTACAGATGACTTAGCCCCCTTTAGCATGAACCTATTCAATTGAGGCTTGTACTTGTGGCTCAGCCTGTTATATGGAAACTAGTTACATGTTGAATTCTTAAAGCAATTGAATCTGTAGTGACTCAGAAAAAAAAATCATATGTTTGGTTGCATTTTGATTCAGATTGTATCATATAACAATCTTCTTGTAATACAGCCACCAATTTAACATAAATGTGACTCTTTGCCTATTTCTTTACCTGCTTGTATACATTGCAATAAAGAACAAATCTTAATCGCATATTGATACACGATTACAGCTAATTAACTAATTTTAAACACATGTTTACCGTTTTTACTTTGTCACAGACAAACTTTGTTTGAGTTATTTATAGTTTCTATTAATTATTTCAGGTCATCATGGCAGAGTACAAATCAAGGTTTACAGAGGTCCTACAACTCATGGCCACCATGAACACTTTGCTCCTCATGGCTTTTGGGTAAAGCAGCCAGCAGATGATTACCACCACCATTAGACCTATTTGTTTCTTGCAAATAATGATAAATCTGTTTTGTTGTGCACTAGTTTTAGTATGGTAGTTTTTTTTTTATTGAAATAAATAATTATAAAAAACAATACCTTGGAGTTCTCTAGCTCATTGTGTGTTGTTTCCTACTTTTCGAAAATGGATTAGGGTTTGGAAATGTATTGTGTTATATATGCCTAATGCAAACAGACATCTTCCCTGAGGTATTATAGTATTCTGACTCTGAGTCATCAAAATTAACTGTGTTGTCAAATTCCAAACCAAACTGGTAACATTCACATTTACCAATTTTTCAAGAAAAGAGATCAGAAAAGTTTCTAGGAACTACTTACATATCTATAAACTATGTTTGCAGTAGAGTTTTGAAGCATATTATATATTCAAACATTGAGAAGTTTCTAGATGAAAATGAACCAACATGGATTTCGGGAGAAAAGATCGCGTTAGAAATAAAACTTGTTTTGGCATGACATATTGAAAGCTATTAATGCAGGGTAGGGATGTAACGGATATCTGCATATGCCAGTGCGGAACTTCCATGTGAAATCCTACATCTGCTTTTGCATTTGCGTCTACAATTTTTAGGCCAGTTTACACGTATGCGCCAAACTGCCGGTTTGGAGCGGCGCTCTGGACTGCCGCGCTGGTGCGTGAGGTTGGAGCGTGTGATGTAAAATGGTCGCCAGGTCTGCGGGTTGGAGCCATGGAGGAAGGAATATATGGAGACGAGATAACGCGAAATTTGTGAAACCTCGTGAAAAAACTGTGCCTGCGCATCGGACATCGTAGGAGTACCAAAACATTGGGCTGTTTGCACTGTGTCAGCTGCTGAGAATATTTCATTTTCTAATATTCTAAAGTTTTTTATAATGCCAAGTTGTGATGCATATGGTTGCACAAACAGACGAGATAGGAAAAAACCTGGAATAGCGTTTCATAAGTAAGTCACATTGTAATTATCGTTCTTGAAGTATCTGACAGGCAACCGCAACATTAGTGCCATTCGCTATAAATTTATTTATTGCTCTCAATAGGATCATATTATTCTCAAATTTTTGTTGGTGTAGTGTAGACAATTAGCATATGTTACTATTTTGCACCTGAAAAGCTATCCTTATTGTAGACAAATGTTGGAAATTTAATTTAAACGGGTCATGTTTACATCGCGACACAGTGAATATGGTATTCTGCATGCATTACTCACGTTTAAGTTTACACTAAAATTGCACGATGAAATTAATCGTGATAATTTGTGCTGTGCGAACTACTAAACATGATGAAATAAACTCTGTTGACGGAAATGTAGTTCGCGATGCATTTCTTGTGTTTAGATATGTCTACATAGTTTGGTTTTGTAGCGGCAATATTAATGGAAATGTTGTCAGGTTGAAATGCGGTGTATACCAGAATTGAACAAACAATTTATTTATTATTAGCTGTTAGATTCTGATTTTTGAATGTACTGATTTTTCTATCAAAATTATATAAGCCACTACCAGTACAATATCTTCTAAGTAAGCTCAGAAACTATGAGGTCTTATGAAGTATTAATTTTTTTTAAAGCTCTAAACATTGACTTATGCTTTTTTTTTTTAAATTTCAGATATGGCTTGTTTCTGTTTGTAAATATGTCTACAAGTATATTTCTAGATTTTGAAATCTTCCATGTCAATTACTGAAATAGAATGTGAAAATGTAACCTATTTGAACATCAACTAAAATTTAAGGACTGTAGAAATAAACAGTTTGTTATTCAAGTTAAAAGAACTACCTGCTCATTAAGTTACGTCCGAATTCATCATCAAATATGGATATGGCGATAGTTTTATTCTGGTCCAGGCCGCATTTCAACCTAACCACGTCAATTTTAAGGTACAATATCTCGAGAACTAAGCGAGATATCAAAAAAATTTATTCTTTACTTTCAGTTTCCCTCATCGAGTTACATAAGAATTCGTCATCAAATTGCGGCGCCACGGTTATCGTTGAATCCCCTCATAACCTATCAACCTCACTTTTGAGACTATATCTCGCGAACTAAGCGAGATATCGAAAAAATTTATTCTTTACTTTCGATTTATATCGTCGTGTTACATAAGAATCTATCACCAAATTTGACTTTGGGGACACGTTTCTTCTGAATTTCAACCAGAAACTCCACTCTTTTGAGACAGTATATCTCGAGAACTAAGCACGATATCAAAAAATTTTATTCTTCATTTTTGATGTGTCTCGTCGAGTTACATAATAATCCATCATCAAATTGCGGTGCCACGGTTGTCTTATGATTCCCTTGAGGTTTTTGTGTATATTTCCGTGTTTCTCTGGTCAAGCAATATGGCGGCCTCCCCTCCCCACTTGTCTCCACCCGGTTTCACTCCAGTATGTGGCGAAGGTCCCTTGCGTCGTCTCCATATATTCCTTCCTCCATGGTTGGAGCGTACCATGGAGGAAAGAAATATATGCAGACGAAATACCGCTTATTCTGTGACGCCGCCTCTAAACTCTCGGCTGATACTTCGCATGCACGGCGGTCGCGGCAGCCGTATTACCTATCCATACCATTGCTATTTGGAGACAGTATGTCCCGAAAACTAAGCAAGATATTAAAAAATTTATTCTTTATTTTCGATTTTTTTCGTCGTATTACATTAGAATCCATCATCAAATTTGACTTTTTACTAAATTTTTCTTCTGCAATTCAACTCAAGGCAGCTCACTTTTGAGACAGTAGATATATCTTGAGAACTAGGCGATATATCGAAAATGTTTATTTTTATTTGTCTGGTCTTTTTAAATAAGAATGCTTCATCAAATTTAACTTTGACCAATTTTTTCTTCTGAATTTCAACCAAAAACATCTTACATTTGAGACAGAATATCTCTAAAACTAAGAAGGATATCAAACAATTTTATTCTTCGGTTTTTATTTGTCTCATCGAGTTCCATAATAATCCATCATCAGATTGCGGCGTCACGTTTATCCTAGAGTCACCTTGAAGTTTTGTACATATTCAGTGTCTGTATGGGTAGGTAATATGGCGGCTACGCCTACCCACTCCTCTCCGCCCGGCGTCATTTCAATGCGTGGTGAAGGTCCCTTGCGTCGTCTCCATATATTTCTTTCCTCCATGGAGCGTACGCGCCAAAAATGACCTTTATCGCCTGGCACGTGGACTTTCCGCCGGGTTGGAAAGTTTTGTAGACGGTGCAACATGCATCATTCGGTTTTCAGGTGGTTGTAGTTTTTGGTAGTCGTGCTTACTTTTATAAATGTATTTAAAAAGAAATGAGAGAAACCGAGCAATAGTATGTGCTAGTTAACATATATATTTTCTGTACAGAAAGAATTAAAAAAACAAAGCTTATATGGGTGAAAAGATGGCACCAAACAGAGATCTATATGGACACATGCCTCTTTTGAGAGCGCTACGGGAAAATGACGCAGATGCTTTCAAAAATTATTTACGAATGGACAATTCGACATTTGATTAAATTTTAAAGTTAGTGCAAGTATCTCCATAAATATCAAAACAAGACAGTCATGAGGAAGAGTATAACTGCAGAAGAAAGTTTGCCTGCTAATCTTCCTTTTTTGGCAACTGGAAGATCCTTTCAAGATTTGAAATTTTCTACTAGCATTCTACACTCTCTCTGAGTAAAATCATACCTGAAACGTGCTGGGCAATTTATACTGCACTGAAATTTTTTTGAAATACCACAGATTAGGCTTACATATGTCATCTTCTACAGATACACTCCTGTTGCTTGTATATATTTTTCTCATTTCCTTTCGAAATACCCTCCGAATTCCTTGACTTTGTTTAATGAAGAAATCTTTGTTTTCACTTTCACATACATTTACCCTGCAGAATTCTACCAACTTATCATATGCATGATTTTTATTTTTGCAGTCATCTGATTTAACCTTCCACAAACCAGGGCCGCATTTAAGCATAGGCTGTAGCCTAGGGGCCCGCACCACAAAGGGGGGCCCGCACCACAAAAAGAGGGGCCCCTCACCACACCACAACCCAAAAAAAAAAAGGGTCGACCATAAATTTTTTTTTAAAATTTAAGAATCCAGCCACTGCCGGCAGGGGGCCCGCACCACACGTATAGCCTAGGGGCCCACAGAGCCTAAATGCGGCCCTGCCACAAACATGGGAAATTTTTATAAAGTCCTATAAGTCCTTCACATTATCTCTTGACCTCATTTTTCAAGATTTAAAATTTTCAGGCTAAAGTTAAATAACGTCATCCAGAAATACGAACCAACAACGAACAAGTACTGACGCATCAAGATTGCAGATCGACAATATACATGTAAACACTAGGCCCTGTTAGACCCGCGCGCCAGGTGACTTTATTTAACTTTACCCTGTTTTAACAGATAAAAAATTAAATCTTGAAAAATGTGGTTAAGAGATAATTTGGAAGGATTTGTAAAACTTTATAACAATTTTCTATGTTTGTGGAAGCTTAAATCAGATGACTAAAAAAATAATTTAAAAAAAAATTGTGCATACGATACAAGGAGCATTCCGAAAGTAATGCAGTTATTTTTTTAAAGTAATTTATAGAACAGATTTGCACAAACACTGAAAATTCTTCAAAGTAGCCGTTGGACCTCTACACATTTTTTCCAGCGACTCTGCCATGACCGGTACGCGCCCTGGTAGGCGTCTTCGGGGACCTCTCGCAAGGTCTTCGTCACGGCTGATTGGATCTCTTCTATGGACGAAAAACGGGTTTCTTTCAGAGCTGCCTTAATCCGAGGGAAAAAAAAGAAGTCTGCTGGGGCGACGTCAGGACTGTAGGGCGGGTGGGGCAGTGTTGGCACCTGGTGTTTTGCCAGGAACTCGTAGCGCGTTGTCGTGATGGAGTCGCCAGATAGCGGAGATGTCTTTCTTCGTCGCGATGACCCTTTTTCGGAGTCTTTCCAGCACATCCACGTATTAGGCAGCGTTAACTGTCTGTAATCGGGGAACAAAATGTTTATGGACCACACCTTTGCTGTAGAAAAAGACAATGAGCATTGTTTCCATTTTTGATTTGCTCATTCTTGCCTTTTTGGGCTTTGGGGGGACTGGTCGGTGTGCCACTCACAGCTTTGGCGTTTTGTTTCTGGGTCTTATTCAAAAACCCAGGTTTCATCACCAGTGATGACGTTGAGATTCAGTTTCAACATGTAGCAAAGGTTCACGTGAAATCGTCGATTCCATTTTTTTTTCGTGACATGGTTGGCGCGCAGAGGATCACAATAACTGATGTCCTGCCTCTTCCACAGCTTGGAGCTTGGAGAGCACTGAAACTGGTTTCGCGCTAAAGCTTAACCTCCCCCCCCCCTCCCTCCACCTACTCCAAGTGGTTAGATCCCACTCTGACCAATAGGAGCGGCGCGGGAATTTCAATTGCATTACTTTCGGAATGTACCCTGTAAGTTGGTAGAATTCTGTATGCTAAATGTATGTGAAAATGCAAACAAAGATTTCGTCATTAAAAAGATTCAAGGAATTCGGGGAGCATTTAGAAAAGATCTGTGAAAAGTATATGCAAGCAACAGGAGTGGATCTGCAGAAGAACACACATATCGTTTAATCTGTAGTATTTCCATCTTTTTTCAGTGCGGTATAAAACACCTGGCATGTTACAGGTATGATTGTACTTAGAGATGATGTAGAAATACTAGTAGAAAATTTTAAATCCTGAAGCGGTATTCCAGGTGCCAAAAAATGAAGAGTAGTAGCCAAACGTTCCTCTGCAGTTATACTCTTCCTCATGACTGCGTCTTGTTTTGATATTTGTGGAGATACTATCTTTAAAATGTAGTCAAATGTCGAATTGTTCATTTGTAGATATTTTTTGAAATTATCTGGGTCATTTTCCTGTAGCTCTCTCAAGAGAGGCAGGTGTCCATATAGATCTCTGTTATGGCGCCACGTTTTCACCCATATACGCTTTGTTTTTTAAAGTCTTTCTGCACCGAAAAAAATATGTAAAGACCAGTTTCTCTCATTTCCAATGGAGGACATTTTAAATAAACTTACAAACACAGGCACAACTAACAAAAACAACAATGACCTGAAAACCGAATGATGCATGCTGGACCGTCTACAAAACTTTCCAACTCGGCGGAAAGTCCACGCGCCACGGGATAACGGTCATTTTTGGCGCGTAAGCTCCAACCCGCAGTCCTGGCGCGCGTGACTGGAGTGTTGGCCATTTGTCGTCGCACGCTCCAGTCTCACGCTCCGGCGCGGCAGTCCGGTGCGCCGTTGCAAACCGTCAGTTTTGCGCGTACGTGTAAACTGGCCTATCACGTCTCCGTGACGGACGCGATGAATAAAAAAAAGGGAAAAAGGATTTAAGGTTAATAAATATAGTGACTGAGAGTCTGAGACACAATCGATCAGTGACTTACACCAAAATTACGAAACTATTAGACCTGGATAATAGTTAAGCGAGTATTAGGTGCGTCCTGAAAGTAAGAATCGCTTGTGCATAACTTACGGACATGTCATGCCATTATAATGCTGTCGGTTTCAGTTCTTTACTGAACATCTACTGCAACAATTAAGTAAAGATTTCAGTGCAATTCAAACACGAAAGCGTTTAATTGTTATCATTTTTGTTTCTACAAATTAACGACGGTCCTGGACATTCCTCCGCATTCCCTTAATGGGGAGAAGAAATGCACAACATCTTTCACACAGGACGGTGGTGCCACGGCGACGGTACCATGCCATCACTGCTTCAGTGACCGAACGGTGACAAAACCCATTTACAAACACGGTTTTTCCGGCGATTTTGGAGCGTATGCTCCAGTCCCGCGCATCAATCCTTTACGTGTAAATGCTCTGTAGTCAGAGAGGCCTGGAGCGCGCTCTGAATGCGCACATCTGGCGCGCAGGTCTAACAGGGCCTAGTGTTTATACGTGTATTGTCGGTCTGCAGTCTTGATGCGTCAGGACGTGTTCGTTGTTGGTTCGAATTTCTGGGTGACTTTATTTAACTTTAGCCTGTTCTAACAAGAAAAAAATTTAAATCTTGAGAAATGTGGTCAAGTAATAATTTGGAAGGATTTTTAGAATTTTGTAACAATTTTCCATGTTTGTGGAATATTAAATCAGTTGACAACAAAAATAATAATTTAAAAATCTTGCATGTAATAATATGGTAGAACTCTGCAGGGTAAATAAATGTGAAAGTGAAAACAAAGATTTCACCATTAAAAAGATTCAAGGAATTCGGCGGGGAAGGGGGGGGGGGAATTTCAAAAAGATGTGAGGAAAATATATGCAAGCAACAGCAGTGGATCTGCAGAAGAAGACACATGTACGCCTAATCTGTCGTATTTCCATCTTTTTTCAGTGCAGTGTAAATCATCCGTCATGTTTCAGGTTTGATTTTACTCAGAGATGGTGTAGAAATAGTAGTTAAAAATTACAAATCTTGAAGAGATCTCCCAGTTACCAAAAAACAAAGAGTAGAAGCTAAATGTTCCTCTGCAGTTATATCCTTCCTCATGACTGTCTTGTTTTTATATTTATGGAAATGTAGTCTAAAGTCGAATTGTCCAGTCGTAGATAATTTTTTAAATCATCTGGTTCATTTTCCCGTTGCTCTCTCAAAGGAGGCATGTGTCTATATAGATATCTGTTTTGGCGCCATCTTTTCACCCGTATACGCTTTATTTTTTTAATTCTTACTGTACCGAAAAAAAAAAAATAAGTAAAACAGCTCGGTTCTCCTTATTTCTTTTGGAGGACATTTTAAATACCCTTATAAACACAAGTACAACTAACAAAACCAGCGACGACCTGAAAACCGAATGATACATGCTGGACCGTCTACAAAACTTTCCAACCCGGCGGAAAGTGCGCGATAACGGTCATTTTTGGCGCGTACGCTCCAACCCGCAGTCCCGGCGCGCGCTACTGAAGTGTTGACTATTTTTCGTCGCACGCTCCAGGAGCGACACTCCAACCTCACGCTCCGGCGCGGCAGTCCGCAGCGCCGTTCCAAACCGGCAGTTTGGCGCGTACGTGTAAACGGGCCTATTGTACTTGAAACAACACAATCCTGGGTTCAACGAGTGAAATCAGTAGTTCACTGTCAAAACGCACAGCCATACTTGAACGTCAGCTGTCCAATAATGTACGGAAAAATTCGTTGTGAGCCTGCATTTCGTCACGTAGGCCATTGACTTCAAACAACGGCAATAGGCCCGTTTACACGTACGCGCCAACTAAGGCGGCAACAGTATGCACTTCTACTTCAGATACATAATAGGACGACCTGCCTGATGCATGTCTGCCACAGTTTGCCGACCATCGTTGAAGGCTTTACCAAACGTGCCACTGTTCTGTACGGCAATGCCGATTCCCCGCACGCCTCTTGAAGACCTTGATGACACTATCGTGCTGTACGACCTCTGGCACATTCAATCTTGATCCAACTCCTTTGTTCCTGTTTCGAAAACATAGTGACACCGTTACGTTAGACCACTCGCTCACAAGTGAGTGTGTTTCCCTCGATTGTGCGAACGCCGGGGACGTGGGACGGGCGAGTCCATTTGCTTGGAGGAAAGGTAGGTATGTCTACAACGTGTGCTATCAGCGAAAATAGTAGATTCCATTGCATAGTGTCTCCACAGCAGTGTTTCCACTATTTAAGTTCCAACCCACGTATAAATTTTTGTTAATATTACACAATAAAAATATCATTTCCCTAATAATTAATTTAAAAAAAAAAAAACGCACTTTTATATCCTGATACGGAGGATTCTACGATAACCATGGTGCCACAAATATCATTAATGATTCTTTTTATACCGATATTAGGAACAACATTACTTACCGTAAATTAAATATCATTATTCCGTTACTTTTATTGAAGAATTAAATTATTATGTAGTGGGTTGATTGACATATTCCATTTATTTGAATTTACCACATTTCAGAAAACCAATTGAATAACTAACCAAACACTGGAAACACTATAAACATAATACAAAGATTAATAGTATACTGATTATAAATGCTGTGATGGGTGGTAACAGACAATTTTGAAAGAATTTTTAATCATGGAAAAGTGATTCAGATTATTATTGTAATTAATAAAATTGAAAATTATTCTTTGAAAAATAAAAAATTAGTTACTATAAGTTTTTCTTGTAATATTTAATTTAAAAGTTCTAATTAAAAATAGAGTTTTTATCTGTATACAGATTCACATGCTTCTGGTATTATTTGCGAAAGTAATTGTGCAGATTTGGCACTGTTGAAGTTGAGAATTGCATACTCTCTATCTGTTGCTAAATACCTAAAAAGTTGTAGTTAATAATTCTGCAATTACATATTCTCTCATAATGGTAACTTGCCTTGTGATCAGAGGTTTCACTAAATTTAACAGCTCGGTGAATCATCAGTGTCCAGTTCTCTAATTTTCTTAAGCTATTCTTAGACCATAATCTTTTGTTTTCTTAATTAACAGTTAACGCCAAAACAAGTGTATTTTTTGTTGTTTCGAGAAAAACCGGCGTAATGTCACTTTGCGTCCGTGCCGACTGTCTAAAGCAGACTGCAGATCAGGCCTAGTGAGGATGCGAGGCCCGATTTTATGGCTGATATGGTCAGGCTGACGAAATCAGGTCGTCTGTAGAGGGTTTTAAATTACATTGAATTTTACCAAAAATAATAGTTCTTAGGAAAAGAAATTGATTCGCCGGCATACATTTTCTTTCGAAGCTCCAAATATATTATTATTTTTATTTACATATGGTGCAATTTTTTAGAATGTGGCTTATGGTTTCACAGAACTGGCGAGGAAAACCTAATATGTCCAATCGACTCATGATTTGCGGTTTCACCGTGGCCATTGTAAGAGTCTTCAAGGATGAACTTTTATTTTCATCACTTGTTTTCTGGTGCATCTAAAACTCTCAAAAGGATCAAACAGTAAATTCTACAAAATTTAGCAAGTTATAGAAGAAACATAATGGCAAGCATCTGGTTTTTAGGAGTATGTTTGACACAAGTAATTCATAGTAGTATCAACACCCACATTGGTTTGATTGTAAAGTTACACAATTCATGGCAACTTTTTATTTTCGTTTGTCTCATCTCCTTTCTCGTGCATAGTGGAAAGTATAAGCACTATTTTTTTAAGGGGGGGGCGTCAGACATTAAGGTAAAAGAGTGTTTTCATCTCTGTATGCAAACAAACGAAAAAATTTCTTTCGGTCTGTTTTCCCCATCAAGGTACCAACCATCATTCTACTTCACTCCAGCAATGGTTATGATGTCGTCACTGATGTAAACCAGTTACCTGTAGTTAAATTCTATACGTTCCATGGAAAGAAGCTGTCAGTTTGTCACAATAATACTGAGCTGCTAGGACGTTAGCTGGAGTTGATTCCCTACCCATGTGTATTTCCGCATTGGGAATCTGATATGTTGTGGAATAATAACACATTAAGATCATGATTATGTAATTATCTTGCCTTGGTGGAATATGTATTTTAAACCGGTAGCGACAACTGATTCCTACCACCTGCTCATCGATTGTGGAGAATTGAACACATAACACTTTCATCACTGAAATAGATCAATGGAACACCTATGGGAATGCCAGCAACTTATCAACTTCTTTCCTTTCATTCTTAGTGAGTCTTTCTTCTCAAATTTCTTCCAATTCTCCAATTCCTTTATAACACATGCATAATATAATAACCCAATTATATCTCAAATTTCTATATTATTAGTATCTCGGACATAGGATGGCCTCACGCTTTCATTTTCAACAACTTTTCCACATGTCTGTGAGTTTTATACTCCAGCCTCTATATAGTTACAGTACATATATCACAATTCATAAAAATGCAAATAAAGCAATCCGTTCGTATACATCCCAGGCAGCTCCACTTCATATATTCCTTGCAGTGAAGGCTTGTGAACAATACTGAAATGTGTCTGTGGGTCATCAATAAATTAAAACATTTTCAATTAATGTTAGTTTCAAGGAGATTGGAAACAAATCATACGCTCAAACGTGATTAAAGCATAGAGTACAGTGTAAATTCAGGAGAGGAGAAGATGCAAGAAAAGGATAAAAACACACAACTGCTCTTCTCCTTTTCCTATCCATCCAATATTTATTTGATAGTTTATCTATGAAAACAGCAGAAATATCAGATCCCACGTGACGAAGTTGCGAGTACAGCTAATACATACCCTGTGTGTAAAATCCTCGACAGACGTACAATGATTTCCCGTCTCTAACTACTTATATTTGTGCGACATTGATCGACTTCTAATTCTTCGTCGCCAATAAAATATACCTTTAAAATTTATAGGATTCGTTTGGTAATAATAACAATGATTCCACTTTACTGTCAGGGGCTGTTTGGCCAAGACCAGTGGGCGTATGTGGATAGGTGTGCTGACGAACTAACCTTAGGGAATTCTAGTTCTGCTCTAAGCGTCTCTTCTGTTCTTCTGGCAGCTCCACTAGAATCTTACCGTTGGGCTGTTGGGGCTAATGCTTGACATCACAGGCCTATATAAAATTAAACGCAATACCTCGTCTTACAGTTGAGAAATAGCAAACAAACAACTATCGTTAATTGAAGCTAAGAAATTTTAATACATAAACATAAACTTTACAAACATTTACAAATTTTGTATGCAAATGAAACAAAAACTCTCTTATGCATTTTGAGAGCGATTGTTGTTTGTGATAACGAGTAAACATCAGATTTGACTGGATTTTACAGAGTGCCAAGGAATTAATTTGTTTCCACAAACAATAGTTATTGAAAGTTTCCAAACATGGAAGTCTGTCTTTCAATTCAAAATAGGAAAAGAAAACAAAAAAGAAATTGGCTTTTAGACACAACTATCTCAGAAATTAATGTCCGGCGGCCAAAAACTCTCACTGAATAGACCATTAAAGAGCTGTCTCAATGATTCGTCGGAGTACACACTGTTTCGTGGACGAATAATTATCATGTTTGTCTTGGCTGCACGAAGCGTCACAACAAGGGCGCTATCGTCACTTAAATTGCGCACTTGTCCAGGTAGTGCAAGGCAATCATCACGTCAACAAGCACATGTGATCACGTTAATCGTACTTGGCGCTAAGTCATCCAAGCCTCCAGGACGGAATCACCAACACTGCTCTGGCAAGTAGTGCCCAGAACGTTCGTTCTCGACGAAATGAAGCCCTCTCGCTCGTCAAGAAGGTCCTTCTCCTCCTCCTTGGCGTGTATCATGGAAAGACAAAATTTGTAAAATTTCCAATCACATGAGGAGATAAACACATCGGATTGTCTTCGCAAAAGTTTCCTCTCTTTGCTGGCGAAAGCATTGCCTCTGATTTGCCAAGAGTCTTTGGGTGCTATCGGTATTCATCGGGAGGATTCGTTGGAATAATTTTTCCAACGATACACCGAGCGAACGGCGCATTCAAGGATTCCATCTGCAAAAATTCCAGTGGCCACCCTTTCCCATCGATATTACCGTCGCCTCGCTAGCGATAAGCTCCCGCTTTTGCCTCTGACTACCTGACATGACAGCCATATCCTGTATAAGTCAGACTTCTCTCACGCTAACAGAACCTCTCTTAACTCTACGCGGCTTCCTATCTCCAGCTCGAAAAAATTTCCATTTATTTCTTATGTTTATCAAACTAAACTCAACAATAATTAATTTAAGTTTGTTGGAGATGACCCATACACGTCATCTTGCTACAACATGTAGAAAGGCGAGACTTGCAATGGAACTGTAGGTCATATAGTGCTGAACTATAACATCAAGAATAAAACTGACAAGTAAATTAAACGTAACACCTATAATTGCAATATAATTAGAAGCGGATTCAAAAAGTGAAAAGAATGGACAAAATTGCCGAGAAAATACTGAAATTCATGCCCAGAAGACAACTAATGCCTGGAAGACCAATTAGAAGATGGAGGGAGACGAAAACGAGACAGTAGGCTTAATACCGGAAAGGAAGATGATAACTAACGCAACGCTACAGAAGCCAATGCAGCGTCTAGTCGTGCGAAAACTTTCAGTACTAATCCTATTATTTTAAACAACTGTAACTTGCCAACATTTATGATATTGCAAACACAATCTTTCCGGTCTCTGTTAAATATAATGATTTTTCCTTTTGTGAAAAATAAAATAATTGGCCTCGAAGACTGAATAATACAGTTAATAACGTGCCGCAAAGTGGATTGCAATTGTCGTCAATTTATCTTATCCCTCATATGAAAGTTAGTGAATCCCTTAGTGCAAACTGTGATAGTTAATTGTTAGGCAGACGTGTTCACTACTTAATCGAATCTCGCAATCTTCAGATTCACAAAGTCCGATTAGAGTTACATATCTGGTGGTTTACGGTAGTGTGCTGTATCTTCTTTGTGAACTTCAACGTAATAATAAAACGAAAAATGTGTTTAAGTAAGATTGTTTAATTGGTGTAGTTGTGGCTCCTTTGAGTGACTTTAAGGATTTAATTTCGGGTAAATTACCCGTGGCGGCAGTGTTCTAACCAAATCCAATCATTTGAAGTTGATCAGCACCGAATGTTATAATGAACTTGTATGGTCACGTTCAGCGTAAACGAACAATGTTAAAATTAGAAGATCTGCTTTTGTAGCGTTACAAGCTCACAAGAATATTGCAACATTTTAAAATATTTATTTTTCGCTTCTGGTGTAGCAGATCGGCCAAGTCAATAAAAAACTTATAACATCGAAACAAAAACAAAAAAAAAAAAAACCAGTCATGCAAAAGATATTAATTAAATATAATATGTGAATTAGATAGTGTATGTTCATTCTCGACATGTGCCTTTCATTTTGATTCAACATAGCTACCACTATTTGCGTAGCGTTTGATATCATGTTACTAGCAGTGTTTTGTGCCTGAAGATAAACTAAATAAACCATATTTCCAACAATTTATGCACAAATTCAGAGAAACATACCAAACGTTACTTACATAGAGTGAGCGCCTGCTGGCACGTGACGTCATGAGTGTTGTTGGCCCGCGCCAGTGAGCGAAGGAGCGTTTTGGCGGGCTTTCAAATACTCTAAATTTTAACTTTGAATTTTATGTAAAATGAGCACTTTTGTCAAAAAATAAGTAGTATCCTGTAAATAACGTGTATCAATAAACTGTTTAAAAACATTTTCAAAAAATATTCAAATAGCCAATTTTGACATAGGGGAGAGGCGGCCCCCAATATGGGATCTATCTATGGCAACGAGTTACCCGGGCAAACTGCAAGAACGATTAACATGGGGTCCAGTTTGTCTTTTAAGCATGAAGACAACAGTTCGTCGCCTGCTGACGGCACTTTCTCAAATTCTTGAATTTTGTGGTTAAATTAATTACCGTGTCTTTGCATGCAATTTATGACCACGCATACTTTCTCGCAAATGGTAAGAATCAATTTATTAACTGTTTAAGCCATTAATGGGCTACGGAGATTGTAATGTGAGTTATGTATTTCCTTTCTTTTTATGTTTGAATTCCCTTTGTTCTAATTCACTGAGTTTACCCTCTTATCGATTGTTGTGTATGGTAATTTACTTACCTGAAACCCACATTTTTTTTTTTTTTTTTTATTTTTATTTTTTTTTTTTTTTTTTTTTTTTTTTTTTTTTTTTTTTTGATTCAGCAGTAAATCTTGAAAAATAGTTGGCGTTTTCTCGAGTCAATCCGTTACTAGTGACATGCAACTGCTATTTATAATACAGAATTTACACGATTTTTCCGTAGATCAGTGGTAAACTTCAAAACTCTAGGCTTGTCAGATTTGTCACTGCAAAAATTTGATAAGGTACAAATAATTTCCAATACCTGGCAAGAGATTTTCAAACTTAGGTTGTTCACGGAAGGTAAATACAACAATTTATCTCTGAAACAAATAGATGGTTCCTTCTTATTAATGCAATCTGCATATTATCTAACAACAGATTAGACTTACTTGCTACATTAATGACGCTGTGACTACGCTCTGTGTGTTTAATCACCCTGATTAGTGATAATTTAAAATTTTCTAGAAATAGTCACACCACCCTTGATAGTTTCCTTTAAATATTACTCCGTTAGACTTTGTGCGGAGTTCCATACTTCCTAACACAATCTCCTATTCATAGACTTATTTTTACTAGTTGATTTATTAATTTATGCTACTCTTACTCGTTCGTATATCTCTCATACAACAATTACCAATAGTCAAAACTTAATTCTGAAACATTTCCACTGAGGATAACAGCTAATATAGAAACAAATATTTCGTATATTTTACAGATTTTCATTTCTGATTCACTTATGGCATCTCATTCTGGTAAAACTCTTCACAATTACAAAGATTTTAAATAAGAAAAACGCGCTCTAAGAACTATTTTTGATGCAAACACATGTACATCCAGTTTGGAAATCCGTTTTGACATTAGCTTTTCCATTCAAGAAATGTTATTTTGAAATCTTAACGACTTTAAATCAAAACTAAGTGTTTTTGCTTCATAAATCCTTTTGCTATGTGAAAGAATTTTTTTCCTCAGAATTGGTAACTGAGGAAATACTATATATTTGGTGTATGGAAGGGGAAGGTTGTAACCTCTCCTAATTAAATTCTCATTAAATAAATCCAATCGAAGACGAGCAAACTCCACTAATTAACTTGCTCGTAACTCTGCAGGTCTTATGATGACGTGGCCCTAAATATGTCGTCTTTTGACCCAAGTAAACAGAGTAAAGGTCACTTCTTTAAATATTAAAATATTCATTGTCATAAAATAGTTCATCAACGGATCGCTAATTCTACAGAAGTTACAACTAGAAGTTGTTAGCATATATTTTCAACTGTTTTTAAATAAATAATCAATCCAAAGCTCGCATTCATTCGATAAAACAAAACACAATTTTAATACATCACTTCTCGAACAACTAATACATTCATATAATGCTACTGCGACACTCGCAGTCCAAAACTACAGCCTTTTACATACACACCTTCCTTCGTTTCTTTCTTTTTAAAAGCTAGCCTTATTGTAGACAAATGTTGGAAATTTAATTTAAACGGGTCATGTATACATCGCGACACAGTGAATATGGTATTCTGCATGCATTACTCACGTTTAAGTTTACACTGAAATTGCACGATGAAATTAATCGTAATAATTTGTGCTGTGCGAACTACTAAACGTGATGAAATAAACTTTGTTGACGGAAATGTAGTTCGCGATGCATTTCTTGTGTTTAGATATGTCTACATAGTTTGGTTTTGTAGCGGCAATATTAATTGGAATGTTGGCAGGTTGAAATGCGGTGTATACCTGAAGAGAACAAACAATTTATTTATTATTAGCTGTTAGCTTCTGATTTTTGAATGTACTGATTTTTCTAGCAAAATTATGTAGGGCACTACCAGTACAATATCTTTTAAGTAAGCTCAGAAACTATGAGGTTTTATGAAGTATTATTTTTTTTAAAGCTCTAAACATTGACTTATGCTTTTTCTTTAAATTTCAGATATGACTTGTTTCTGTTGGTAAATATGTCTACAAGTATATTTGACTTTGGGGACACGTTTGTTCTGAATTTCAACCAGAAACTCCACTCTTTTGAGACAGTATATCTCGAGAACTAAGCACGATATCAAAAAAGTTTATTCTTCATTTTTGATGTGTCTCGTCGAGTTACATAATAATCCATCATCAAATTGCGGTGCCACGCTTGTCTTATGATTCACTTGAGGTTTTTGTGCATATTTCCGTGTTTCTCTGGTCAAGCAATATGGCGGCCTCCCCTCCCCACTTGTCTCCACCCGGTTTCACTCCAGTATGTGGTGAAGGTCCCTTGTGTCGTCTCCATATATTCCTTCCTCCATGGTTTGAACTGTGTCAGCTGTTGAGAATATTTCATTTTCTAATATTCTAAAGTTTCCTACAATCCCAAGTTGTTCTGCATATGGTTGCACAAACAGACGAGATAGGAAAAAACCTGGAATAGCGTTTCATAAGTAAGTCACATTGTAATTATCGTTCTTGAAGTATCTGACAGGTAACTGCAACCTGGAATTCTCGGGAATTCCAAACGTGGAAAAAGAAAATGTCTATGAAATAGTGGGGAAAGTTGCGACAACATTAGGTATAGATCTGGACGCCGAAAAAGACATTGAATACTGTCATAGGCTACCAACAAAACCAAACAAAGATGGGAAAAAGAAAATTCCACTGATAGTCGCAAAATTTCACTCACACAAAACAAAAAATTTTTTCCTAGAAAAGAAGAGAAAACATGGGAAAATCTTTTGTCAAGACATCGCCATAAATGGAAATTCCACAATTTATATAAATGAACATCTGACAAAGAAGAACCAAAACCTGTTCTGGCTAGCAAGAAATGTGAAGAGGACCATGAACTATAAATATACCTGGACCAAAAATGGGAAGATCTACCTAAGGAAAGATGAAAATAGCACCATCCTACAAATCAAGTCAGCAGCAGATCTACCAGATGCTGACTGCAAACAGAATATGTGAGTGAGTGACTAAATTTAGTTTTTTTTCTCCTTTTATTTTTTTGGAACACTTTGATATAAAAATGAACAGAGAACTTGAAGACTCTAGGACTGAGTTAGACTCTAGTTTTTTGTGAAGGAATTAACACAAACATTGTTAACAGCACAAGTGATTTAAATGATTTGTCTAAGTACTACGCAGGAATACATGTTATGCACATCAACATACGTGGTATCATAACAAATTTTGGAAGTTTTTCTGTCTTGATTGACCAGCTTGAACACAAACCAGAAGTCATAGTATTATCAGAAACACAGCTTCTTGTAGATATACCTTTCACTCTGCCAGACTAGCATGAATTCTTCATACCTCCAAAACACTCCACCCATGACAGCTTAAAATATACATACACTCAAAATCCACAAATGATGTTGAAATATTAGAAATGAACTCGGTGAAAGCAGCAAACATGTGTCAGATCAATCTAATGTACTGCAAAGAAACATACACAATCCTAGGAATATATAGATCACCCTCTACAAACACCAAGATATTCATTGAAGAACTGAGAAATACTCTTCAGTTACTACCTAAAAATAGACATATTATACTGATAGGAGACACAAATATAAACACTCACAACCATATAACAAATAGCGAGTATATAAATACACTTAGTGGAAATGGTTTCATCTCTTATATAAACTCAGCCACAAGAATAACACCCAACTCTGAAACTTGTATCGATCACATTTATGTAAAACCCCAAAGAAATGCTGAATTTACTTCAGCCATTATGCATGCGGGTATCACTGACCACAGTCCTATTTTTCTTATGCAAAACACATCTAACAAAACCCTAAAAATCAAACAAGTGGAAAGTATTATTTCTAAGATTAATTATGAATCACTAAAATTCTTTGGCAAAAGAAAAATGGGAATCTGTTCTAATACAACAGGATGCTCATAAAGCAACACACTCCTTCATCCAGATACTAACACAGCATATCATAGACCATACCACTTATATAAAGCAGACTAGGTCAAAATTTAAAAAAATTACTCCATGGATCACTGCAGGTCTGATAACCTCTATAAGAATCAGAGACAAATTACACCAAACACTGGTAAAGAGAAAGTCCACAATTCATTACGTGGCAGAATTGGAAAATCTTACAAAAAGATATAAACTATACAGAAACTGGATAAACAGGCTAATCAAAATTACAAAAGAAAAATACTACACCAAAAACATTATGATGGACCCTAGTAACACAAAAACATTGTGGAAAAACATCAATGAAATAACAGGCAGACAGAAAAATAAAAAGTTACCTATTGAAAAAATTTACATTAATGATTCACAGCAAACATCAGAACCCATCAACATAGCAAACAAATTTATGGAATACTTCAGCAATATAGGCCTACAACTCGCTGAAAACATTAGAAGTACAAATGAAAAAACCACAAACAGTATCAGGTACAGTAACATCCCAAAATCCAGATGCAGTCAGTTTTCTTCCCTCCCATAACAGAAGCAGAAATAGCAAGTCACATAGCAACACTAAAGAATGAATCTGCAAATGGACATGACAATATCAGTAGTAAAACTCTGAAGACTGTGAATAAATTTATACTGCAGCCACTGAAATATATTTTTAACCTATCTTTAACAGAAGGACAGTTTCCAGATCCATTTAAAATGGCTATCATTATACCAGTCTATAAGCAAGGTGATAGGAAAAAAAGTATGCAACTATAGGCCAATTTCTCTAACATCACATCTCTCAAAATTACTAGAAAAATGTATCAAAAGTAAATTAATGAAGTACTTGGAAAAATTTAATATACTTTCAGAAAATCAGTTTGGCTTCAGACCAAATGTAAGCACTCAAGATGCTATATACTCTTTGACAGATCACTTGTGCCAGATGGTCGATAGTTCCAAAAGGACAATCTCAATATTTCTAGACTTAAAAAAAGCATTTGACACTGTTGACCATACTATACTTCTCACAAAACTCGAAAAGGTTGGTATACGAGGAACTCCTCTAAAATTCTTTAATAGTTTCCTCTGTAACAGAACACAGATGGTAAGAATTGGAAATACCATAAGTGAAGCCGCAGAAGTCAAAGTAGGTGTTCCGCAAGGAACGGTACTAGGCCCAATTCTGTACCTGGTTTACATAAATGACCTCTGTGAACTAAATCTCAATGCAAAAATCACTTCGTATGCTGATGACACAGTTATAACGGCTACAGGTAACACTTGGGAACACAGCTTCAATACAGCCCAGGAAGCTCTAAACACTGTTCAGAAATGGTTAAACCATAATCTGCTAACTATAAATGAAAGCAAAACCAAATTCGTCTGCTTTTCACACACTGTAGCTACACAACCACTGGACCATCAAACTCTGATACTCCACAAACCTACATGCTATAGTCATACAGAATGTAACTGTGTGAAACTACAGAAAACAAAAACCATTATGTATCTAGGAATAGAAATAGACTGTAATTTGAGATGGAATCGCCATGCATCTAATTTAGTTACCAAACTGCAGAAGCTTGTTATATATTTTTTAGAATAAGAAACACTCTCCCAATAAAAGCCTTAAGAACTCTCTATTTTGCACTAGTCCAAACACACTTACAATATGGTATAAACAGCTGGGGAGGAATACTAGATACACACTTTACTCAGGTCAACAGATGTCAAAATTACATTCTGAAAGTGATGTATAAAATGCCATACACTTTTCCAACTTGTGAGTTGTACAAACAAAGCCAATTGCTAAATATCCGCCAGCTGTTTATTAAAAAAATAGTCATGTACATAGATGCCAACATAAACATCTTCAGAACTAGTGACCAACCACACTTAAAAACTAGACTACAAAAAAGAAGTGGAGCATACATCCCTCGCCGGAACACTCTACTAGGGCAAAGACATCCAAGCTGCTTGGTCCACGTATTTATAATAAATTACCAGAAGATATTATCAATAAGCCGAAAGAAACCATGAAGAAACATATAACTACATGGCTTTTAGACAACCATGACTCGTTAAACGAACTAATAAACTTCCATTACCTGATATAAACAATATTTATATATGTATGTACAAATAAATTGTGATATGTCAAACCATATCAAACTAATCTTTATAATGATTGTATTACTCACATGTTGCAATGATTGTTATTCACGCACAGTCATGTATAGTATATCTCTTAGATCCTAAGTCACTGTAAATATTTGTATTATAAGAATCAAGCTACCTGCATCCTGAAGCCCACACACAAGTTTTTACCTTATGTGGGATTCACAAAATCATCTTATGTACTATAAAATATATAAAAGCTGTATCATTGTCCTTTGTGAATAAAAATAATAATAATAATAAAAAAAAACTACAACATTAGGGCCATTCGCTATAAATTTATTCATTGCTCTCAATAGGATCATATCGTTCTCAAAATTTTTGTTGGTGTAGTGTAGACAATTAGCATATTGTTAAGGTTCTTTGGTGGTTTCATTTACTGCATTAATTAATTAATAAAGTCCACCAAAAACAAGGTTATGTTGATGCTCGTTTATTTTCAATCAAAACAAGTCTGCGACATTCACAAGCATAGTTGTTACAATCCAAAGATGCAATACTGACTTACTGAATACTTGAATTGAATCGAAAACTGAATGAAAACTTGCATGAATGTCTCTGTAACACTGAATCAATACTTAATGCAAAACTAAAACTCTCTGTCCAGGCGATCTGTTTATATAGAGTCTATCGAATTTACGAGAATTCTTCAAAGGCATCCGCCCGATATTTCTCGATCATTAACAATCACTCAAACAATCAAACATATTAAAAACAATCGGAATTGATACAAAATTAATTAATAACATTACAAAATGATTAGAAATGGTAATTAGAGATACTTGAATACAAAATTGTTTACAGAAATCCTTTCAAATGGTGGAAAATTGTCCTGTAGACATCGTAACTTACATTAATATATGGAATTACAAACTTTTAATAAATTTTCTTGCATCATTCGGTTCTTAAACATATTAAATGGTCTTTAAATAATTCTCTTACCTAAAACAAAGTCTATATACACTTATTTACAAGAATTTACAAAATAAACATATCAAATCACTTTCAAGCAAACTTTGGCTCACTACAAATATTTCACACAGTACAATATTATTCAAAATTCAAGTATTAGGGCTGTTACAACCCCTCCCCAGGATTCACTTAATTTTACACAGATAAAATTGATTGAATCCGTCACGAATCTAAGCAGGTTGAATGTACACATAATGCAGACATGAACAGATTACAATCAACCATAATGACTTTTACAATGGACAAATACAATTCTTCATTACATACAACATCTGCACATAGTCCATGACACTGATTTTACAATAATTGTCTTTTCTCAGATCCAATCATTTTTTCAGTTACTGTGTTTACACAACAAACGTTCAATGCCATCACCTTAAGTTACAATTATTTTTACTCCACACTTGATGTCTGCTTGTTAATTACACCAGTCTGTTTACATTTTACAGCTGATAATTTGTCACCAAAATGTAGAAAGTCACAACATCATGAAAACCCCCAAAAGTTTCTACACAAAACTGTCAAAAATTGATTTATACAGTGAGATGCTTACATCTGCATCTGAACTTAAATACTCACACAAACTATTTACATGCATCAATTCACAAACTTATTTACAAAATTAGATATTTACAGGTAGGGACCCCTCCCCAAACCATGCATTTCAATTAATTCTCATAAGTGGGTTCCAGGATTTCCCTGGAAACCCAGAACCATGTAAATTACCTTTTCCTAACCTTCCAGTTTTCTTCAACTTTTGATACACATTTAATATTACATTTCTATTTTCACAAAGCTTCATTATATATATACAGAAACACAAACTTCCAATCATCTCAGACAACAGACTTAGGTACAACCACGCAACAGCTGAGACATACAATGGTTCTGTTTTAGCAAATTGATTGTCACTTAAAAGCAATGCTGTTGACTCAACTGGTAATACAAATTTATTATTCTCACTACTACAGTTTTGTCCATCATTACTCCCAACCCCACTCTTCATCATCTGATTACTACTTAAACTTACCAAATTATATGAATCAGTACCTAAAACTGTTTTAACATCTGGCTTACTGACTTCATCCACCAAATAATTATTTTTCTCAGCAACTACTACTTCACTATCAGCTTCCACATCAAAGAGGGTACAAAACATATTGTCATCTAAGTCACATTCTGTACATTTTTCCAAATTAGAAACTGGTTCAAATAAATCCTTACTCCCACCCATTTCTTCAATGTCATCATCTACACCAAATACGGAGCCAAATAATGTATCAGCTAGGTCAAAATTAGGACATTTTTCTAACTTAGGGATTGGTACATATGGCATTTCAACCTCTCTCTCTTCAGAAGACAAATACTTAGACTTACAATTCTCCTCCTCATCTGGGTCTCCTATCCACACCACTGTATCACCTTCATCTTCAAGATATTTGAGAAACTCCTCGATTTCAGCACTTCTACAAACTTCATTACCACCTATGCTAGCACACATAGTCCCAACTATGCCATTCTGGACCTTACAAGTTTCTGATAGCCACACTGTAGTATGCACTATAAATTCTGCACCCCTTTTTGTAATTAGGCAGTGACCATTTCGAAAATCTTCTACATGAAAATTATTACTTTCGCACACTGATTCTAGTGATAAGGTACTATGGTGGTCCCCTTCCCACTTTATCTTATTATCAGTCTTTAAATCATCAACATCATTAATTACATCTATCATAACCTTATCCTGAAATTCACTTGCTGCTACCTCTACCTCTTCCAATAACTCTTCTCAGGAATTATTCATGAAAATGGTATTAACGCTATAGCAGTTGGTACCTGGACCCACATTCTTGTCCACCACTGCGGGGCCCATCACAGGGGTGGTCTTTAGTTTGTCTGCCCCCCATGCTGCCTTTCCCTTTCAGATTGATGGTTCTGTTCTCTCACTTCCCCATTATCATTCCTTCTTGCATAATTATTACGATACCGTCCCCTCGATCTACCATCCCTTGACCCATTACCTCTTCTAGGGGGACTCCTGCTGCCCCTCCTATGGTGTTGATGGTGGTAATGTTGTTCATTGAATGACTCCTGGGCATCCAAGCGTCTCAACAATTCAGAAACTCTATCCACATTTACTACATCCAAAGTGGCAATTAAATTTCTTGTTTGCTGAGGTAGCCTAGCTCCTATCAAATCAATGAAATTCCTCCTCTCCATAAGGATGGTCTAAATACTTACAACGGATCCAACATTTATGAAAAAAGTCATGTTGAGTTTCCCTACCAGGTTTATAGGGTCTACCAGTCATCAACTCTCTCTTTTCTTGAATCTGCCTGCTTGTTGACCAAAAATGTTTCAAAAAGTTTTCTTTAAACAGCTTGTAGTCAGTCACTTCCCTAGCTTGTCTATCACCCCATGCCCTAGCATAAGATTTTAGATGTTTACCCACAGGTGCAATTTTCTTACTGTCGGGTAACAAATTAAAATAGTCTGATCTTTCAAAATTATCTATAAATTCAATAGGGTGAAGCCTCCCACTATCATCATAGAATTCAAATTCTTCTTTTACATCGACACTGAAATTTGGATTACCTGTTACGGGAACCTGACTTAACTGAATCTGTAACCCAGTAACCTTTTTTTCTAACAGATTTACATTACTTTCTAATCCATGCGCTAACTGTTCCTGCTGCTGCACCAATGTATTAATATTTAATCCCACCTCTTGTCTCAACTCATTGACCCTTTGAGCAGCTTTACTATCACTGGCTTGGAATAAAGCAACATATTCCTGCTTCATCTTATCACAATTTTCACTGACTTCTTTATGAATCAAATTTACACATTCAGTCTTATTCTGTTCACAAATTTCTGTAACTTTTTCAAATTTCTCCTGACATTCAGTTACTACCTTCCCCAATTTAGAATCTAAATTGTTAATATCCTCCTTGAATTGAGAGCTAAAACCCTGAAATTGCTCTGCGATTTTAACATCAAAACATTTAGTCAAATCAGAGAATGTTTTGTCATTGTTTTGTTGCAGTTGAGAAAACTGATCATTGATTACAGCAAACTGAGAATTAATTTCAGAAAATTTGCTATCAAGATTTAACTCAGTTTTAAATTCAGAAAATTTGTTATCCAATTTGGAAAACTTACTATCAAATTTGGAAAATTTATTATCAAATTTGTCATCAATTTCGGAAAACTGAGACTTAATTTCAGAAAATTTGCTGTCATTATCACTTATTAATTCACTTCTGAATTCCAAAAACTTGCTGTCAAGTTTACCATCAAGTTCAGAAAATTTTGCATTAAAATTGGCTACAAATGACTCTAGAAAAGCTTGCAGGTTCTGACTATCAGCCATTTTTAGTAGTTAGCAAAATCAACATAAAAAAAAACAAAATTAAGGAAAATTAAAATCTTTCCAATCTGTCACACTATAACATACAAAAGAAATCACTTGAATATTCAATGCCGTACTTACAGTTATTCCTCACTTTTGTATCACATTAAATTTCACTTAGAAGCACTTAATTGATCATTAAGCACCACACTGAGTTCAAACACTTAACCACACTTTTCACAATTCACTGTAGGAAGACGATTTTGAGGCCGAAGGAAATCCACTCGACGTCGGAAGATTACAGCCGATTCCCGATGAAAATTCTCCGCCTTAGGCCGAAGAAGATCCACTCGGCGTCAAATCTGTGTCGTAGCCGGTCGAAATTTCCTCGCAGGTTATGTTCGCTTATGGCCGATAATCCGTCGCAATTTTCTGCAGATTCTTTTTAGAAGATAAACATCCCACAGATGTTTAAGAACTTCTCGTCATGTCAACGGTCGCCATGTTAAGGTTCTTTGGTGGTTTCATTTACTGCATTAATTAATTAATAAAGTCCACCAAAAACAAGGTTATGTTGATGCTCGTTTATTTTCAATCAAAACAAGTCTGCGACATTCACAAGCATAGTTGTTACAATCCAAAGATGCAATACTGACTTACTGAATACTTGAATTGAATCGAAAACTGAATGAAAACTTGCATGAATGTCTCTGTAACACTGAATCAATACTTAATGCAAAACTAAAACTCTCTGTCCAGGCGATCTGTTTATATAGAGTCTATCGAATTTACGAGAATTCTTCAAAGGCATCCGCCCGATATTTCTCGATCATTAACAATCACTCAAACAATCAAACATATTAAAAACAATCGGAATTGATACAAAATTAATTAATAACATTACAAAATGATTAGAAATGGTAATTAGAGATACTTGAATACAAAATTGTTTACAGAAATCCTTTCAAATGGTGGAAAATTGTCCTGTAGACATCGTAACTTACATTAATATATGGAATTACAAACTTTTAATAAATTTTCTTGCATCATTCGGTTCTTAAACATATTAAATGGTCTTTAAATAATTCTCTTACCTAAAACAAAGTCTATATACACTTATTTACAAGAATTTACAAAATAAACATATCAAATCACTTTCAAGCAAACTTTGGCTCACTACAAATATTTCACACAGTACAATATTATTCAAAATTCAAGTATTAGGGCTGTTACAATATGTTACTATTTTGCACCTGAAAAGCTAGCCTTATTGTAGACAAGTGTCGAAAATTTTATTTAAGCGGGTCATGTTTACATCGCGACACAGTGAATATGGCATCCTGCATGCTTTACTCACGTTTAAGTTTACACTGAAAGTGTACGATGAAATTAATTGTGATAATTTGTGCTGTGCGAACTACTAAACGTGATGAAATAATCTTTGTCGTCCGAAATGTAGTTCGCGATGCATTTCTTGTGTTTAGATGTTTCCACATAGTTTGATTTTGTAGCGGCAATACTAATGAAAATGTGGGCAGGTTGAAATGCGGTGTGTACCAGAAGGGAACAAACAATTTATTTATTATTAGCTGTTAGCTTCTGATTTATGGATGCACTGATTTTTCTAACAAAATTATATAGGCCACTAACAGTACAATATCTTCTAAGAAAGCTCAGAAACTATGAAGTTTTTTGAAGTATTATTTTTTAAAAAAGTTCTAAACATTGACTTATGCTATTTTTAAAATTTCAGATAAGATTTGTTTCTGTTTGTAAATATGTCTACAACTATATCTCTAGATTTTAAAATCTTTCTTATAAATTACTGAAATAGAATGTGAAAATTTGAACATCAACAAAAATTTAAGGACTGTAGAAATAAACAGTTTGTTATTCACGTTAAAAAGAATTAGCTGCTCATTAAATTACGTCCTAATTCATTATCAAATATGGACATGGCGAAAGTTTTCTTCCGGTCTAGGCCACATTTCAACCTAACCACGTCAGTTTTAAGGTACAATATCTAGAACTAAGCGAGATATCAAAAAAAAAATTTTTCTTTACTTTCAGTTTCTCTCATCGAGTTGCATAAGAATTCGTCATCAAATTGCGGCGCCACGGTTAACGTTGAATCCCCTTATAACCTAACAACTTCACGTTTGAGACAGTATATCTCGCGAACTAAGCGAGATATCGTAAAATTTTATTCTTTATTTTCGATTTTTATCGTCGTGTTACATAAGAATCTATTACCAAATTTGACTTTGGGGACACGTTTCTTCTGATTTTCAACCAGAAACTCCACTTTTTTGAGACAGTATATCTCGAGAACTAAGCACGATTTCAAAAAATTTTACTCTTCATTTTTTATGTGTCTCGTCGAGTTACATAATAATCCATCATCAAATTGCGGTGCCACGCTTGTCTTATGATTCCCTTGAGGTTTTTGTGCCTATTTCCCGTCATTCTCCTGCCAAGCAATATGGCGGCATCCCCTCCCCACTTCAGTCCACCCGGTTTCACTCCAGTATGCGGTGAAGGTCCCTTGCGTCGTCTCCATATATTCCTTCCTCCATGACACTACCCACTGACAATGTGTTTGGTAATGTGTAGATTTCTCGAGCTTCGAAATTACATTAGATATATTATTACAATCAATATTTAAATAATAATAAACTACACTTAACAAAATAATATTTAAAAATTAATTAATTTCGTAATTCGGGTGGTAGCATATGTTACAAGGTAACAAAGTAGTTCAAAGTTACTAAAATGGTGTATGGATCTTCCTTGTGTTAAACCCGTTTACAAATACAACAATTACAGTATCTTCAAATAGCATTCATATGGAGTAACTAACTTGGGATAATATAAATTTGCAGATTACAATGGAAATCGATTATAATGGGTTTCGACTAACTAGCTGGTTATTGCTGTTGATGATATTATTGATTTGTTGTTTGCTCCTAATTCCCCTCTCCCTTTCAGATTGAAATTTCATTCTCTTTCTGTTCGTTATACGTGGCTCTCAGTTTACCTAACCAACGTCACTCCACTTAGAGATGACTTCCCTATACTACAATCTTATTTGCGATTACACATCGAATATGAACTAATTCACTAAACCATTTTGAACATACAGATTTTAAAAGAAATATAACATGGATGTAGGTTTGCCTAAGTAATTAGGTTTGTAAACTGATTGCATTTATTACTAATGAGGATCGCATAATGGTTATGTCTGTAACTTGGATCTGTTGGTACATGATGAATGTAAGTTTGTTTGCATAAACGTATGAAGTTGTCGGTAGGCTTTTGAGTATGTATTGTGTCGTAAGTAAAGGTTCATGACTCCTTTCCCCAAGTACTGCACTCGTGTTGTGCCTTTTTAACTCGATTGAAGGGTGTACACCTAAATGTTGCCTGAAAATCAGAGTTCGCCAATTTCCAATGCTGTCCAGACTATTTTTACATCACTCAATTTTTTAATATACATGGTATTCCAAATATTTCTAACATGTGACACAGAGTTTGGCTTCTTGTGTTAAGTGAGTATGTATTATTATTGCAACACTGAAAGACATGCCACTGGGTTTATACTTTTCTAACTGAAACAGCAGTCTTGTACAATATTGGTAATAATTTCAACTTATCCTTGTTATTCCTTGTTTCGATTCCGTTCTAACTTCGTTCTAATTTAGGATTTTACCCGTACAATAACTTCAGACCTAAGCAAGACAAAAGTGATGAAATGTAGCAGAAATGACACCAATACTAGTAGAAGAAATAAAAAAATAGGGTCAGATGCGATAGCAGAAGTTAGCGAATTTTGCTACTTAGGAACTAAAATTACAACTGATGGCCGAAGCAGGAATGATGTTAAAAGAAGAATAGAACTAGCGAAAAGAGCTTTTATAAAAAAGAGAAATCTTTTAGTTTCAAACATTGATCTAGGAATCAGAAGGAACTTTTTAAAATTCTTTGTGTGGAGCACCGCACCTTACGCCAGCGAAGCATGGACTTTAGGAATACCAGACGGAAAGAAAATTGAAGTATGCTAAAAATTAAGTGGATGGATAAAGGACGAAACGAAGGTTGTAAGAGTTATGTTGACATGAAAAGGTTAGCGCAAGATAGGAAGGGATGGAGGATTGTATGAAACCAATCGAGAGACTGATGACAGCAAAAAAAAAAAAAAAAAATATCAGACCACGCGTTTGATTACACACCGTTACTAATTCATTCCTGTCAAGTTCAACCATTCCGTGCATTCCGATACATGTTAAATTTGATGTGGCAGATACTTCGTTGTACATCTACTCTTTTTAGTCCAATTATCCCATGTATTCTGTTTTAATTCACTGTGACAAAACTTCGTTTTATATACACTCTACTTGCATCTAACTGTCCCGTGTCATTGAGCGTATCAGTTAACACAGTTGAATCTTTTACAAAAATTCCCGGTATTAGAATGAGTATTTGAATGATTCCACGGATTATTTTAGAATATGATATGCAATGTTAGCACGTACGATTGACTTGTTGATGTCCGTATAGCGGTGGGAACACGCCTGCTCCTCAACCTGAACACGTTAGAAGTCTTTGAACGTAAGCCGAAAGTATCCACTCGTGTGGTCCTATTATCAACTGTACGTTTCACACGTCCACGACTGCATAATATTTCTATATAAAATTTAATCCTGATATCCTGCTGTAAGCTCTGTACAAATAAGGAACAACCTAAACGATTGCTTTGAATATCCTGGAGCTTATACTATCTAGTAGTTGATACCCCTAACACTTCAACATTTCCGGGCCGAGACCGGTAACCTGCAGACTAGTGGCTCTAATTTTTCCTCCCTGCAGACAACTTCCCAACAATGAAGACTTGAGCACCAGAATCCACCAAGAAATTTCTTCCCTTTTTTATCATTAAACCAGACTTTTCGCCCTAACGACCCACCCCATTCTTCTTGTCCCGGTTTGAAGTTACCGGCATTACTTAAATGCAAATGGGTGGAATGGAGCGCCTAAATCCTCACCAGGTCAACGTACTGTACCTGTGAGTTATTTCGAAAATGTTGGCGTCCAAAATGAGGCAACTCACCACACATTTAATTATCGGGTCTTGCTCAGTCAGTCCCTTGCCGCCTTTTACCGCAAAATATTCCGCTTCATTTGATCATGTTGGCTTTCCTACCACAGTTACCTTGACACGACGCCCGACCGGTTTCATTTTTTTTCCCCGGCAACAGTAATTTTCCAAATTCTTAAATTCAGCCATTACGAATTTGACCAGCATTTGCCTAGCAATCTCTTTTGAAATTCCTACTCCGCTCAGTAACATCTGGATGTTTCTTAACATTAACCTCTACCTTATACACTTAATTTCGTACTTACCAGGATAACTCGCTTCGATCTGTTCATAAACATCTGGATGTTTCTTAACATTAATCTCTACCTTATACACTTAATTTCGGACTTACCAGGATAACTCGCTTCGATCTGTTCATAAACATCGCCGCTGCTATGTCCTCCGAAAATATTTTTGCCTCACTCAAAGATATATCTGGCGAAAAACATGCATTTGCTAACAATAAGCAACCCCGCTTCACTCACCATTATAACTTCGCCCACCCGCGTCTCCAAACCCGAGATCCACCCGTTCAGTATCCCGATAAATGTTGTAGATTTAATTGCTGCCACAGTTACAATAAACATTGAGGTCCACTCACTCTATGTCTTGTTCTCGTCGCCGCCGTCGTAGTTGCTATCGACGTCTGAAGACCGTCCCGTGGCACCTGCCGCAACGTGTTGCCTCGCACCACGGCAATCAGCTATGCGTGTTGATTCCGCACTGGGCTCCGCTGTCGCTCGTATGTTGACCCAGGCGTCCGATGTCTCCAGCCGTGTGCTGATGCCACGCTTCCCGCGTTCAACTTTCGAGCCATGTGTTGATTCCTTAGTTGCAGTGATATTCAATAGAATTAATTATATTCTTACTTCTAACACCGTTGTGGATTGTAAAACAGCGTGTTCATTTGCATCTAAACATGTTTTATATTATGGAATAGTGTAACATTTTAAAAAATTTTAAAAAAATTAAGAAAACTGAAGTACAGAAAACGTGATATATGTGTGAAGTGTGACGTCACAGAATACAGTTCGCCCATTGTCTGGTGCTGTGAGAGGACGCTTTCTATGGTAGTTTTGTTAGTTCTAGCAGAAGGCGCCATATTTCAAATATTTTTTTTAATTTGAAACTAATTTTAGAGCGTCACGGTAATTTGCTGAATTTTTTCTGTCGATACACTTCGGAAAACTCGTATTTTCAGCCCTCTTGAACAGGAGCCGGACATGTAAACACAGTTATTTTGACGTCATTTTGGCTTAACTTCCCCATGGTAAAGGGGTGAAGCGAGTGCCTCCCACCCATCCACCCCTCCCCCCCCCCCCCCCCCGGTACAGCACGCAGAGGCACCAGCTCCCTTGGCACTGCGTACCAGCGAATAACATTATTGATCTATTATGTGTAATGATTGCTGCATATTACTTATGAGAAGTAGTACTAATATCAGAAAATTTAGGTATATCATCAGGTATGTATGGTTTGTCTTTTATACTTCAATGCTGATTTAATTTATGTATTCAGGTAATTCGAAATTTTTAGGTGAACGTCCTAAACATAATGGTAAAGAACGAAAAGATAATTATAAATAATATTTTTATTACCGGCAATATAAACGTATAAAGATTCCTGCAAATGTGCGTCACTCTTTTACTGCAATTCTATTTAAAAAATAGTCCGAAATTTACGATCGCCTTATCAAGTGATTTCTCTCATTCTAATTAAGCTTGAATATCTTTCCATTCAAACTCTTCATCTCGTTGGTTGAAGAATCTATCATTTGATTGGATGAAAAACTGCTTCCAGCCAAGGTAAACGTGTGACAGGTAAAGACCAGCATTAGTTTTCACGGGCCTTCGAATCACGTATTCTAACGATGAACGTAATTCTACGGTATATAGAATAAATGTGTTGCAAACTTACTGGTTACATGTTGATTGTGAGTTTTTGTGTACCTCTCTGTGGTGGCGATTAAGGTTTGACTGACTAGCAACTCTATCACATTTCAAACAAACAAGCACTTTCTCTCTATTTTCAGTCTGAATTTGATGGATGTCAGACAGTGTCTTAACAAATTTGAATTTGGGGTAAAAACCTTATGCAGATACGCATACTTTCTTCCATCTTCCGTGTTGCGCCGGCGTGGTGGGGAGATTTGTTCACGGCATCGAGTATACCCACAGACGCTCGTAATTTTTTAACTAATGCAGCACATTCCGCGTTTCTCTACCGAATTTCTTGCCACTGCAGGACTGATACATTTGATTCAATGACAACGTCTTTATGTTTTTTGAACTCTTTAGTGGAATCATATAACGGAATTCCTCACCTCCTAAATTGTTGTCCGTATTTCTTCTGCTTCATACGTCTCGTAAACTAATTTTTTGTTGATGCACTTGCTATCGTTGTCTTTCACGATCTTCACTAATTGTAGATCTACTTACTTCAAGCAATAATTTTGTTTCTCAGCAATTTCTTTATGCCTTATCTCTGACTCGTTCGATCCTCTTCTCTAGTTTCTTTTCGTTTTTCGTCAGTTAAGTTATCTTTCAATCTTTTCATGCTCTGCGATTGTGAAGCTAAACGTGCTTCTCGCTCCTCAGCTGTATAATTACTTCGCTGGTTTTTTTTTATTATTATTATTATTTCTTTGAATAAATCACTGATATGTTCTCCTCCTCTTTTACGTTTCGGCATCCTAATAAATGTTAATATTACTTAACATCTGTTCACTACCTTAATAAATTCATTTATTTCGCTTTCTACCACTGTTCTACTCTTTTCCTTGAACTGTTCTATGCGATTTGCAAACGTGTGCAAACTCATACGTCTGTGCATACCCTTTTGAGCTGGAAAGTATCCCCACCACAACAGAATAATTGAACATTTGAAAATACTCAGATGTTTTTGTACCTCAACTTCCGGTTTCTTGGACATTCTATAACGTTCAGGATCATTTTTGCCACTCACACAGGAAGCCTCTTGGATGTTACAGATCCATCTGGAAAATTGTAGAGTAGTCTGGGAAATTCTAGAACATTCAGGAACATTCTGGTCAATCTCGGCCTCTTCAGCACTCAATTTCCTCTTGATTCACCGACTTCCCATGTAGTCAGTGACTCGATGCCCTCTTTTGACACCACATATTTCCAAAGCCAACTTTTGCAGTTCCAAACCGAATCCTTCATCATGGATACAAAATAGCGATGGGGCTGCGGATTGAGGAATTATGTAAAATATATCGAAGTGTGCTTGTAGTTCATCTACAACCTTAGAATATTCCAAATTAATGGCAGATGCTAGAAAGAAATGATGCTTACAGAACTGTTTAAAACATTATCATATTGTATATTTAGAAGGAGAGGAAGAAATTGAAGATAGAGCGAACAACAGGGCTGCTCCTTATTTTTTTTTATTTTTTAAACTAACATTTCTCTGTTTGTTTATTTGTGAATTAACAGCACAAATCTCATCTTCCTCATGTACGAAGTGACTGACATAGCTAGTAAATAAATGAATTGAATGTCTGTGGTTTTATCATAAGAAATGCCATTACATCAATGCTTAATTTCACGGGCAGATTGGATGTATTGGTTTTGTAGAGGGTAGATACAATACAGTAAGATAAAAAATCGTTTGGGATAAAAAAAGTTTTACTGCCAAGTGGAACACAGATTAGGGCAAATGAGACTTAGTCCGTCATTGTTCCACCAAATTATCGGAAACAACTTCCGTCCCAAGTTTGGTTTACTTATCACTGCTATCTTCAAGTTATTTCGTCTTTGGTATCATAGACTTCTACGCTATGACATTTTGAACAATATGATCTATGGATTTCGTCTGACCATTCAGATGCTAGGTTGGGTCCATTTTGTTTGGTGATTGGAGAGTATCTCATATCAACAGTGATTGGTTCTGACTGTGTTCTTATAAACGCGCGTTTTGTAATTTCTCTGACATTGAATGTTCTAATTACATTGCGTTACATTTTATGGAAAGTGAGAGTTGTGTAGCTGCAGCAGCCAATTATGTCTGTTTACTTCGTAAATGCGTACGTATCCGAGTTGGCAATATGGCCAAGCCTTTTAATCTGATGATATATAACCAAACATCAAAATATCTATTGTTCAATAATGAAAATATAATTAATAAATCATGGTGGTGAGCTAAGTGGTTTGATGTGTTTTCGCTTTAAATATCAGGTAATGATTTCCGGGAGTAAAAAAGAAAAGTTTTGGCAGGAATCGTAGTAAATCTAGATTACAGTGTAATAGCTTTAAGTCTGCGAAACGAAATTTATTCATTTTTGATATACTAACTAGCGCGAGAATTAAAAAATTGCAGAGGCGAGGGAGAGAATGAAGCAGATACGTCAGACACCAGCTCAAGCATGCAGGGCCAATCGGAAGCGCATCAGGCGCTTGCAACATTTTGGGAACGAGTGACTGATGAAATTAAAAAAATTGGTACTGTAAGTACGGCGACAGAAATATTTTATCAATCGTCCTGTTGTTGAAAATTTGCTACATTTTGATGAATTTTGTAGGTTTATTAAAAGAATCCAAAAGTTGCTTTTACGCGAAAACTATACATTTAATCATTCGGAGTAATGGTTCTTTTCCAGATGGATCTGAAGACACAGGCTCTTCCTCTGGCTAGAATAAAAAAGATTATGAAGCTTGATGATGATGTTAAAATGATAAGTGCTGAAGCTCCCATGCTGTTTGCTAAAGCTGCAGAGATATTTATTCATGAACTGACACTTAGAGCATGGATACATACTGAGGATAACAAGCGAAGAACATTGCAGGTAATTACTGCTGATATATATGTCTTATATTCCAAGCGTATGGTGAACGTTTACTGTAGAGTATGCAGCTTATGGGTGGGAGGGGATCTTCTCCACCACCCAAAAACTGGTACTGACATGTTGAAATTTGGATTAACTACTTCCTTATAATGTCCTCTTTTTTTGGTTAGGTTGAAATTCGGCCTGTTTACTTCTGCTACAGTTCAGAATACAGTGAATTTATTTTTGTGTGTACATAGAATTTTTGCTTTTCAAGCAACAGTTTAGCAGAGTTTGTGGTTAGATTATAATGACCACTGAGATTCTGTTAGTTAGCATAAGAAACCAACATAATTTCTTGTGTGAGAACTGTGATAGACTTGGGAGATACACACAAATTGTGAGATTATATTGACGGAAATGGAAAACAGATTTCAAGAAACAGCGGTTGTTGCGCAATCACTGGGACTCGTCAAAGAATTGTAATTTTGGCCTGAAAACTGTTGCACACGTTCATTGGGTGATATTATATAGTATAGGTATGTTACTCTTAGAGTTATGAAATATATCCATCCTTACAAATTTCACTCAAAAAGTGCCGTAACGTTAAGCGGCGAGAAACTGGGAGAAGGCTTATAGCAATGTATAATGATAACGCGAACATTCCTTCGACTGTATTATTTAGTAGTAATTTTCTAATACACCCATTAAGATAGTATATAATGCACAAACTCCAAGAAAAAAAATCTGCTGTAACATTACACACTAAGCTATTAGAGTACACCATTTGTTATCATATGCGACCTCCGGCAATACTAATATTACGTGCAACATAATGCATCAATGACAAAAAAATGATGAAAATCAAATCAACTTTATAATTAAAACAAAGTCCATTAATCTACAAAAGGAAGCATCTATGTTCATTCTGGTCCAGGCTACCTTCCAGCTTATCCACAGTCACTGCTAATGATTCTGCTCGAAAATCGTGATAATTAAAATGTTTAATAAATCCAAATTTTAGTGAATTATGCTTTAACAGCAAGAACAAAATGCAATTTTGGTACTGGTTGTATTTCAACTATAAAAATTAAATGCCTACGTTCGCCAACGGTTCGAAGTTGTTGCAGTTTTTTTTTTTTTTTTTTTGTATGTATGAGATTTGTTCCATATTTATATTTCTGATGATTGTGATAGCAACATATTCCCGAGTAATATCGTTCAAAGAACGTGTGATAGATCATTAATTATACTTCACTATATAGCTTCTCCCAGTCTTTCGCGTTGTGGCACTTTTTGAGTGAAGATTCTGAGGTATGTATATATTTTACAGCTCTAAGATCAACAAACATTAAACAGTTTACTCTATTGAACATGTGTAACAATTTGCAGAGCCAGAAGGACAATTCCTTTGAGTCCCAGTGATTATGCTAGGGCCGTAACAGCTTTTTTTAACTGTCAGTAAAAGGAAGCAGCAAAAGTTGGGTTGGTAAACATGGAATGAAGATAAGTGCAAAGAAGAGTCAGCTTATTAGATACACAAATAAAAAACAAAAGGTTAATTATGAATATAAGGTGGGGAAAGAATTGCTTGCTGAAGACTTGAAATGTATCTTGGAATTACTTTTGATAACAAACTTAACTGGGCAGGACACATAGGACAGGTGGTAGGAAAAGGTTTCAAAGTTCTGCACTTGTTGAAGAGAGTGATGAGGGGATGTACCAGAGAAGTCAAGGAATTGGGTTACAAAACTTTGGTCATTGCTCGAATATGGTAGTGTAGTATGGGACCCTCGATTTATGTATCAAATACAGTAGTTGGAGAGGGTGCAAAAAAGGGCTGCTAGATTTGTTTCTGGAAATTATCGCAGAATGCAATCAGTGACGGATATGATAAAGGAGCTGGAATGGGATTCATTGCAAGACAGGAGGAGGATGAGGAGGGTCATGGGAGTGTACAGGGTATATACTGGCGATGAGGCATGGAAAGATATTGAAATAGGTATGAAAAGTAGTGCATGGAAGGGAAAAGATGACCATGACCACAAGCTGGCACTCGATTTCAGGCACAAGGGTGTGGGAAGATTCTCTTTTTTAGGTAAGGGTGTCAGGGATTGGAATGAGTTGCCAAGAGAAATGATGAATAATTTACCGAAAACTTTGAAAGAATTTAAAGATAAAATTTGTAGAGGGCAAATGTTGGTAGGTGCAGGATAGGGGGAAGATGGGTGTGTAGGGAAATTGCCACCGAGCCTGTGCTCCATTGCAATTAAATTAAAGTAATTTAGCAGAATGCAGTCCTAGTGGAGATGAGACACTAGATATTGGTTGATATATGTCGTGTCGTATTAGTGCTAGCTGGCTATTGGTTGCGTGTTCTGTATATTGTAGTTATTGGTAATGAAAATGGTTGGAAAAGATTTTCAGTTAATGAGAAATAGTTTTGTAGTCCAACATCCATTATGCAGTTTTCCTTTATTTTCTTGTGTTGGAAGACTTGCTGCGTACATCACACATATGAACTAAAATATACAAAATATAATTCCATATTGATTGACTCCCAGGTTAATTTCTTGAGTAGTTTGTCCACAGTTGACACCAGTAATATTGACGCAACAATGTAGTTATATTTTTCTGTAGCTGGTGCTTAGCTGACACCTCTTTTTAGCACAGTTGGAAATTTATTTGTTTTTAGATTGTAATTCAGTAATAGTGATACATAGGACATGAAAATAAAACATCCACAATATCTTGTGCAGTGGTTGTTTTACTGTGGTCCAGGCTGCATTCTCAACACGATGTGCAACAAGTTTTATAAGATTTTTTAATATTTTCACACCAGAAACATTACTACCCAAGCCCTTTTCAGGGCCACAATTAACAATTATCTCTGTTAACATAGAAGGCATGTCACCAGCCAAGGAAGAGCTGCTACAAGACCTATGTAGTCAGTATCAGTGCCATATGTTGTGCCTACAGGAAACACACAGAAGCTATGAAATGCGTAGACCAAAAATAAACGGAATGCATCTTGCTATAGAAAGACCTCATAATCAATAAGGAAGTGCAATCTTTGTACATCCAGATGTACAAGTAATGTCCACTGCATTCACGGAACAAAATGACATTGGAATTCTCACTCTGGAAATGACGAACTGTACCATTTCGTCTTTTTATAAACGACCTAGTGCTGTATTCACTGCCAACAAACCACCTAATTTCCATAATAAAGACATACAGATTGTAATTGGTGATTTCAACAGTTGTAGTAATGACAACAGATCGATACTTATGTGCCGAAAGCTTCCACCACCCTGCTCAGAAAAATGCTGGTGCATAGAGCGAAAGAAATCTCTGATGTTGACAGTCTGCCGACTGAAATGGAACATCTCCGTATTACGTTCAGGAGAAATGGATATTGTAACCGACAAATAGAAAGGGCACTACAAAAAACGCCAAACAAACAGGCAATGGAACCTAAAGAACGGTATAAAGATCTGGCATTTATCCCATTTGCTGGTAACATATCCGGGAGAATAGGCAGGATACTAGGTCGACATGGTATTAAGAGCATATTTCGTCCTCCTGCCAAAATACGTGACCTGTTACGTTCTGTGAAGGACGACTTGGGGCTGAAGACGCCTGGAGTGTATAGTATACAGTGTGAATGTGGGAAAACTTACATTGGACAGACCGTACGCACAATCAAGCCCGTGTGGCGGAACATCAGTGCTACATTCAGCTTTTTCAGATGGATAAATCTGCTGTTGCCCAACTTGTAATTGAAAATGGCCACAGAATGGATTTTGACAGCGTGAAGGTGCTGACAAAATGTTCGTTCTTTTGGGATTCCGTGGTTAAAGAAGCCATAGAAATACGGTTACATAACAACCTGGTTAACCGTGACATGGGTTATTTGCTGAGCAACGCTTGGAAACAAGGATTATCTATACTTTGCGGGTCACGTTCCCTGGTTGCCGGCGATCCGGTGGAGTGTGGACAGCCAAGTGAGAGAGACCTGTAAGGGACGCATTTTATTATATTAAAACCTATTTTATTTGTCGACTCTGAGCGAGTCGTACGTGCTGCAAACGCTGAGCGGAAATGCTCACATTGCTCAGCAGGAAATCTTAGGCACTTGCAAAATAACACGCGTGGCGAAGGTCACCTTGCAGAGATGACTTGTAACTTTTCCACATTCGTGTCTGATCTCTAGGAGCGACAGCTCGGCCTCGGGCGATACCGATCGGACGCGATTCCCGCCAAGATTCTCGTTTACACATGTCGTAGGATATTTCCTACAACATACCTAGTTTGCTGGCATTACGTTCGCGTGAAGTTGCAGATGTATTTTCCTTGTAACCAAGTATCCAGTGTTGCAATAAACATCGGTTAACGACTTCAGTATTTCATTCAACGAATGCAAGCCGTATGTTCTCCGTTCCCATGCAGCCCACAGTTAATATTTTTAGGTGTCAGACAAGCAAAGAAGACTAACAGCGTAGCGGAAGAAGAGTACGTCGCAAGTCTTGCCTATAGTGACTGAGTACAGACTATACACACAGCCATCCGACAAATCAGTCACTACAGTCCCAATCGACCAATCAGGGTGGGGACTCGACGACTTCCTAACTGTGGTACCTATTGGTTGCGTGCCACAACAGCTGGATTCCGGCAATTAAGCAACGCTGAGCGTGGTGAGAACTTGGATGGGTGACCGCCACAGCTAAGCTCCGGCAGTTAAGCAACGGTCAGCGTGGTGAGCACTTGGATGGGTGACCGCCGCCTCGACCAATCACAGTGAAGCGGGACTGCGAGCGTCATGAGGTTGCTAAGCGACACCAGTAAACGCCTGGTATCAATCAAGGCAAGATCGCCAATACATAATCGACTTGAAGATGGCTACTGAGCTAGTAGCCGTAAGCTTGTCGCTTTATAATAAAATCCGGCTGCAAACCCTAGAAGATTTGTTGTCATTTATTCGCCAGGAAAGCCTGCATTCGCATATAGTCATAGTAATGTTTGGGGCTATGACCATGCAGATGAGAATGGGGCTGCAGTACAAGAATGGGCTGAAATAAATCACCTCTCTCTAATCCATGATGCAAAACTACCTGCATCATTCAACAGTGGTCGGTGGAGGTGTGGCTTCAACCCTGACCTCATATTCAGTAGTAGCAGTATTAGCCACCATTGTGTTAAATCTGACTGTTCCCCAATACCCAACTCGCAGCATAGACCAATAATGTGTCAAATATATGCCGCAGTTAGACCACAGGAAGTACCTTTCCGTAGAAGATACAACTTCAAAAAGGCAAATTGGTCTGAATTCTCAGAACTGTTGGATTCCGAAGTTCTTTCAATAGAACCAACACCAGAATGCTATGACATCTTCACCACGGCTGTAAAGAGATGTTCCAGAATGTCTATCCCTCTTGGTTGTCGGACATCTTACATTCCCGGTCTCACATCAGATCAAGCTGCTCTACTTAAAGAATACAGCAATTTATTTACAGAAGATCCTTTTGGTGAAGCAACGGTGGAAGTAGGAAACACTCATTTGCATTATTAAATAGACAAAGCGGAATCAGTGGATTAAAACTGTTGAAGACTTAGATTTCACAAGAGACAGCCATAAAGCATGGAGACTACGAAGCATCTAAACAATGATCCAACTAAGACCAAAGTTCATTATAATGTTACTGCCAACCAAATAGCACACCAACTGCTATTAAATGGGAAAGCTAATCACAAGTCGAAAATGCCCAAACTGTGGATAGGAGACTAATGACCTCGCAATACCATTCAGCATGGAAGAATTAGATAAGGATATAAGAAATTGCAAAAATGGAAAATCAGCAGGTCTGGATGACATTAGGACAGAACAAATTAAGCACTTTGGTATAACAACAAAGAAGTGGATGCTTCGGCTCTTTAACAACTGTTTGAGTATATGTCAAATTCTATAGATACGGCGGAAGAGCCGAGTGATCGCCTTGCTTAAACCTGGTAAAGAAGGAAACGGTCCAAAGAATTTTAGATCTGTTGCACTTTTATGTCACCTCTACAAACTGCTTGAAAGAATGATCTTAAACCAGCTGTTGCCTGTAGTTGATCCTTTGCTTATTCCTGAACAAGCTGGATTCCGCCCGGGTAAAAGTTGCACAGGACAACTACTAAATATCACACAGTTTATAGAAAATGGATTTGAAGCTCCTAATGTAACAGGAGTGGTATTCGTTGATTTGTCAGCAGCGTTTGACACCGTCAACCATCAGCTACTACAAGTTCTACAATCTGACCACGAATTTGTCTTAGTAAGTTCATTGCTACTCTTCTGCAGAACCGCAGATTCTTCGTTGACTTCCAAGGACAGAGTAGCCATTGGAGGTCACAGAAGAATGGTCTACCCCAAGGAAGTGTGCTAGCCCCATTATTGTTTAACATATATACCAATGATCAGCCTATACCACCCAAATGCAGGAGTTTCGTGTATGCTGATGATCTTGCTCTGGTCTCACAGAGCAAAGGCTTTGAATCAGTGGAGAGTACCCTTACCAACACTCTGGAAGATTTGTCAAGGTATTATAGCACGAACCAGCATAAACCAAATCCTACGAAGATACAAGTAGGGGAGACCGGGCCAAGTTGACGAGCGGGGCAAGATGACGAATGATTTATTTTAAATTCCCGCTTCTATGTGCAGCACTGTATTCATACTACTAGCTCTCCATACGACTAGGAACTAAAATATAGAGCACTGGTGTCGCTCGTGCCGTATTGTTCCTCGCTATTCGCTGATCGAGAATTCTCTGTGACGTGTTGTAATTTTCTACATCTCTGAATTAAGACTTCACAGACTAACAGGTAAGATATTGTTTTATACTTTGTCATACATGAGTAGCTTAAACAATGTGCTTTCATAAAGGCTGTGTATTTGTATCTCATTCTTTTTTAAACTGCCGCAATAATTGATAGTTTCTAACATTGTCGTTCGGGGCAAGTTGGCTGGGGTAAGTTGACGACCTCGTCATCTGGCCCGAGATGACTTTGGCTGTGTCTGTTTTAGTCTTTGAGTGCCTTTTTTGGGGTTTCGTGTAAGAGTCTTGACTTGCATGACTCACATAATTTCTCTTAAAATTTGGAAGGGCGCTACTTTACTTATTCATGACACTTTATGATCCAGATATGGTGAGAACTTTTAAAAAGAAGTCCCCAGAGGCGAGTGGGACCGAAATGCTTTGGCTGTTGTAATAATTGATGTCAAAGGAGTTAAAAAGTCCTGCTTGGGTGCAGCGAACGTTTACAATAACCCTTAAGCAACACTACCTCGCCATTTGAAGAAAAGAGATGACGTAAGAATTGGATGTTTGTTTCATACGCACAGGCTCGGGATGCAAGAAATTTAAGTTTTACTAAGAAACTGACGTTTACCTCTTCTGAATTAAAGAAAAAAACCCGTGTTGCGACAACATCAAGAAATGCTTCCGAAGAAAGTTTAGTTCAGTGTTCAGGATGTGCTGAGATCCATGAAGACCCTCCATCAGAACACTGAATACAGTGTTGCTTGTGCTTTAAATGGTGGCACGAAGACTGTTCAAACTGTGAAGGAGGGAAATTTGTATGTGACTTCTGTTAATGTGTATACAACAATGTACACATATTGATGTATAACAATGAAAATGTATTACAGTTTCATTAAATGTCATCTTGCCCCGTGGTCAAAGTCATCTTGCCCCAGTCCTGGGGCAAGATGACAGATTTGCATTACTTTCTAAAATTAATAAAAAAGCTTTGATAATATGAAAATAAAGTTGTATATAATTAGGAACATTTCAATAAAAGACCAGACTAATAATATTTGCAATGAAAAAATATTTTCTTCAAAAAATGAATTTATTAAAAATGTTTAATCGTTAACATCGTCAACTTGCCCCGGTCTCCCCTATGTGCTTTTCATTTAAGGAATAAAGAAGCAACTCGTAGGTTAAAGGTAACATGGTCGGGGGTCGAACTAGAACACTGTGACACTCCAAAATATCTAGGAGTGATCCTTGACAGATCACTTTCATTCAGGAAACATTGCATGAACTCCAAGCTGAAAGTTTCCAGTAGGAACAATCTCGTAAGAAAACTGGCTGGATTGCAGTGGGGCAGCCAACCTGAAACAATTTGAACTTCTGCCTTAGCACTACGTTATTCGGCTTCAGAGTATGCCTGTCCTCTATGGCACAGTTCAACCCATGCCAAACAAGTAGACATTGCACTTAATGACACGTGCAGATTCATAACAGGCTGCTTAAAATCAAGTCCAGTCGAATGGCTTCACTGTCTCGCAGGAATATCACCACCTTCTGTTCGAAGGGAAATAGCAATGAACAAGGAAAGGAGGAAAGTGAACAATGAAAAATCTCATCCACTATATGGGCATATCCCTCACAGGCATAGACTGAAGTCCAGGAAAAGTTTCCTAAGAACATCTCAGGAACTTACAATGACAACTGAAGAAGCCAGGTTACAACTATGGGAAGCTAAGACTCCCCTTCCACATGGCTGGGGAAGAGTGTCTGAATCTTTGCCATCTGGTTATGACAAGGGATGGTTGACGTGGAAGTCTTTGAATAGGCTGAGATCAGGAGTGGGCAGATGCAAAGTGAACTTAGCATCTGCTATCTCATATTATGCTGAGATCAATGATATCCAGTGTCGACTGTGTCCAGCATCCTGCTCGGCAGCTAACCTGTATGAGGCCTCAGAAAATGCACTGGAAGTGGTCAAGTTCTGGTCCAGTATAATTTGATGTTGTGATTGTGTAACTGTATGTCTCTGATATGGAATAATAATTAAATGTAGTGCCCTACCAATTTCATTTGAGAGTTGCCAATTAATGTTCAGCCAATAAGGGTACTCATTCTTGGGTCTACCCAAAAATTGTGTCACAATCTGTGATATTACCTGTAGTTTTTGTTAGTACCCAATGATTGTTATCCTGCACCTTTTTTTGTCATTATATTTTTGTCGTTATGTTTTGTGGTAGATAAAAGTTGCATTTGGATGAAAGGTAACCTACCTTGTGGAGTGCATTATCGTTGTATTATATGATAGCAGTTGTGTTTCAAACTACTAAGTGGACAGTGTAAAATGCCAGCCCCAACAAAATTAAATTTAGAAACAATCCATTTCAAGCCAGTATCATTATTATTTTTTAATGTCTCAATAGTACTGCTGCTACCTCAGGACTTATCAGCGGCATGCCATATGCAAGGAATTCTGAATACAAAGTTATGGCCAATGGTGCCCTAAACGATCACACTTGTCTGTTCTCTGTACCACTCAACAATGCAGTCTGCTCTACTGTGATCACCACACTATGATGGAATCACTACATCCTTGATGTTAATTCCATAGTAAAAAACAATATAATTTTGGCAAAAAGAATTTAAATCCATGGAGAGAATGATAATTAAAGTGGGTAAAAGTTATTGAAATAGCAGTGTTGACCATGGGTATCTGCTAGCTCAGTCCCATGTCTCCATTTTCTCAAAGAAGGGCATGTACCAAAATATTAAGTTTATGTTACTGCTGCCCTTCTCCCTTCAACTTTGGTTAATGGTGGATCTGTCATTTACATTTAAAGGGGATAAAGTATTATTGGGCCTAGGGGGGGGGGGGAGTGGGGTAAGCAACCTTAAAAATCTTCTTTTCACAGAAGAAACATTAAATTGATCAACCAGAGTGCGGAGCCACAAAAATGATCAACACTGAGAATAGGTAAATTAATATAGTCTTCTTGGATGAGCAGGGTGTTTTCACATGATATTTCAGCGATCAGAATCTGATGGTGACAGATTCTGATTTCCGAAATATCGTGTGAATACACCCTGCTAACTCACACAGTCTCCCGAGAAGACTATATTAATTCTCAACGCCGAGAGAAACTTCAATCTTATGTACTGAGAATAAAGACAAAACTTCCAATTGTTGTTCAATGAAATAGAAAGGAAATGTATCAAAGTCAAATAAAATTAGCTGCAAGGCTAGGATGAAGTGTAAAATAGATGTCGTTAATAAGGTGAAGGTGCAGTTTACTGATAAATCTAACATAATCTGGGGAACTGGAAGAAAGAGGATTTAAAAATGAAGGCGCAAGTAGTATGTCTTTTATGTTTGTTGGGGAAACTGTACGACAACAGCTTGAATGATAGTTTGTGTCAAAACAGAAATGTTGGTATTGATGATGCAGGAGTGTTATCTTTAAGGATCTTTAATCTCCCTCCTGAAGTATCTGGGGATAACAGTACAAATTAACATGAAATGGGACTTGCACATGACTTCCGTCATAGGCAAAGGTAATTCTAAATTACGATTCATAGGTCATATTTTGTGGAATTGTAATGCCCTTACAAAGGAAATTGCATGTAAAACACTAGCGCGTCTACATCTGGATTACTGTTGTGGAGTCTGGGATCCATATTGCAAGGGCTTGATTGACTCAGCGGAGAGGTTACAGAGGAATCGTGACTGATTGCTGCAGCCCTAATGAAAGCGTCACAGAACTGATAAATGGATTGGGCTGGGATCATTTGGAAGACAGATGATGTCGTTTGTGTTTGAATTTATTTGAAAATATTCAAAATTCTTTCTCTTAAGAGTGGAATGAAATACTTCTTCCTCCAACCTATTTAGGTCACAATGACCGGAGGGGATAAGAATTCAAGGAATAAGATGCAGTGCTAATGCTTTTATATATTCTTTCTTTCCTCGTGCTATTTGGGATTGGAATGTGCAGAATTAAGATTGGTGCTTAGCACCCTCGCCACCCACAATGTTTGTGAATTGCAGAGTATGGATGTAGATGTAGATCATCTAGATGGGTATATATGTTTCCCACCAAACAGCTCAAGTCATTTATAAGAAGCGGCAGAAGACAAAAGTTTATAAGCCAAAAGATAGTGCTAAATCTTTAAAGCTCCTGTAGTACGCTTGAATTTTTCTGATTTTGTCCTATCGGCTGAATAAATCCTGAATGATTTTCAGCCAAGTAACTGGAGAGAAGTTTGTTCTAAATACAAAGTTCATGGACAGTGTTAGAACTGGCAATAACAGTAATATATTAAATATCCAGATTGGAATACATGCAGGAGCAAAAGACAATTCTAGGTAATCTTAGATTTTTAAATAACCATTAATAAATATAGCAGCAGCTCTGCTTTATAGAAGATCAAAATTATTTGATTAATAAAATATGAAATGCACTTTGGATGTAATGGGTGGAGAAAGAAGTTTTGGGAACACTCTTCTGTCTATATATACTATTATATATCTGTAAACAAGTTGCGTGTGTCTCATTATTTGAATGGGAACTGCGCATAAACTACTGCAGCGATTTGGGTGGGGTTTCATTTTTTAATTTTTTTTTGAGCTAATGGTTCAAATTAAAATCTGCAGAAATAGCTAATGACTAATATCGGTTCATATTGTATATATCTTTGGTTATAGTTATTCGCTTTCAGAATTCGTTACTCAAACTACTCTATAATATATTAAATCTTCAATACGAATAAAAGAATTGTGATATTTATGGTAAGTAACTTAATATGTATATTAAAGGGTTTTATTGCCACTGAAATTTGATTGTGAAATCCTGGCCGCTTTTCAACCTAACCACCACCACCACTAACTTTACATTGTGATACAGTGGATTTATCATTGCGCAAGTTTTAGTCCTGTTGCAGTTCATATGAAATTGTTACAATTTATGCTATGCGTACTTGGGATCTTGAAATATGCCGTGTTGTCATTACCAAAATTGTAGTTAGTGAAACATTTAATGTGTTTAGGTTTATCTGAATTGTTTGATTTTGTAACAGCAGCAGGGCCGCATGTAGGATATCCGGGCCTCTAGGCTATACCTGTGATGCGGGCCCTTTTATATATCGATTACTTATTATTAAATTAATAAACCTTTTAAAGCAAAATATTGGATAGAATAATGGTAGTAAAAAATATAGTAAGATAACATACTGAAGACTCGAAAGTTCGAAACGTGCTTTCTGTATAGTTTTCGGAGACTGAAATGAATGAGGTTAGCAAGTAATGCTCGCACATTCAAGTTTTCAACTGATGATCGATAAAGAAGATGCTGCCTATTGTAGTTGAGTTGTTGCTAACAAATACCGTCAACAAAGTTCTGCGGAATTACAAACTCAAAAGTTTTAATAACAATATGAAAGAGTAGGCCTGCATATTAAGATGAAAAAACGATTATTCACACACGCATGTGAACAGGAAGACAATGACTAAACTGTTTTTAGACAGCTCTCTACTAATTAGAGCCTCTCCATGCCACACCAAGTGATCAAGATTCCTGAATGCTGAAATAAAGTTTTAAAGGAAATAAAAGGTGACTTAAAACAACAAATTAAACAAAAACTAATTAATATTGAATTCTGAATACACCTATTTCAATTGTAAACGAATGTAATTTTTTTTTTTATAAATACACCAGTCCTGCTAACCCAAACTAATTGAGACCGGGCCTTGTTCAGATTAACGATTTGTTCGGATTATCCGGTATTACAGTGACCAGTTTCTAGAATGAAGTATACCAAGCATATAAGTAGGAACACCATGGTAACAATGGGGAACAAGTGGGGGGACACTCTCACTCCCTCCCTTTGTTGTTGAGACGTTTGAACTGTTAGAGGTCAGTGCACCGTCAGCCCGCTCGCAAACTGCTCAGTTAATGTTAACTATTGATCGCTGGCATGCTTGACAGTTGTAATGTATGCATTCAGGTATAGTGGTGTATTGTCGTCGTGAGTAAATGGAAACGTAAAACGTTAACTCTCAAAGAAAAACTATATGCTTTGAAGCGGTTAGACAATGTATCTAAACTGGCGACGGAACTGGGTGTTGGTAAGGCAACCATTTGTGATTGGAAGAAGAACCAAGTGAAGCTTGGTTGAGCAGTCCTGTGCAATGTCTTCAGGAAAAAACATTTGAAATTCGGCAGAATTTGAAACAGTCCCAGGACGATAAAGTGGATGATGCTCTTCGCTGGATACGCCCATGCCTCTCTGCATGGCACATAGCTTTTTTGCCAATTGATTCCAGAAGACATTTGTACCATTTTCTCTTGTCAGACTGTTGTAAATTACATACAGAAATAATTAAATGACTGAAATAAATATTTACTTGCTGTTTGGTGTTCTGAACCTTATTTTAAGTGTGACAAATAATTTGAATAATAAGCTACATGGTTTGCCTCAGAACCCTCCACGTAGCCCAGTGTTGCTCCCTAGCCAATCTCCCTACCCCCCAGACTGAGACTGTTTATGGATGCTCCGTTATTACTCCCACCATAGGAATGTATTCGTATGGTATTACAAAATCTTGCCAGTGATCATAGTTGCTGCAAATGCTGTTTTTTTTAAGTGTAGGTAGTTTAGAATTGGCCACACCTGTACTTCCATCACTATTGCAGACAGTAACTTTCATGTTGCATTACATCTAAAGTACATTTATTTTTGCTTTAATATGCACTTTTTTATCAAAAGGTATGTCCTCAGGAAAGTGTGTTCCAAATTTCTGACCTAGAAGTCAATCGATTCTCCGTATGCCCTTATTGGACTGTAAGTGATAATGTTTCAGGTAGCTTTAATTGCCTATATTACATATATTATAGTGTGTTTAAATATAAGTCCAACAAAAATAAAGAAACTTTCGAACATCAGTTTGAAAACTGAATCTAGTGTAATAACTTAACTAAAGGAAAATTTTTGATTGAAATTTATATTTTTTTCTTCATTACATTAACCTATACTTAAGTTATAACGCGATAGTAACTCTGGGTATCTGTCTGTTACATTTCTTGGGCTAAACGGCTAATCCAGTCGTGATTAAATTTGAAAAGGAGATGCTATTTGGCATTAGAATGGAAATAGGATACTTTTTTTGTATAAATAATACTAGTGTCCTATAATTTTTTTAAATTACTGAATGGCGACAGATAGACGTCCACAAATTTAGGAGGGCAATGTGTGGCAAATGATAAGTGGTCTAACAATGCTGTAGTTGTACACTTTTTTACGCTGTATTTAACCCTCAGGCGTTGTTTCTCTCACAGTCAGAGTGTGTGTGTGTGCTTGCTTGCTCTGCACTCATAATATTATAAATGCGGAAGTAAGTCATGTCTTTTTGTTAAGTTTTGACCGACGAAATGACTATACCGATATTGATGGAATTTGACAAGGAAATACTTTGTATCTGTAGTAAGGACACGGGACATTTTTTTCTGTATGAATAACAGTTTTAGTGACGAAAATTTTGAGAACTTATCGAATGGTGACAGACAGACGGATGTGTTAGCCTGTAATGTTACGTTGGTTGCTCAAGCTGTGCTTCTTGTGCAGTCTGTTATGATTTGTTAGTAAATTTCGTTTAAAGACAAAACTTGTTATTTAGTATAGATGTCAGATCTGCTCTGCACTATGCTATTACTTTGTATCTGCCTAAAAGTTTCTGGCACCAGTTTATTTTGTCTTCTTTTTTTACATGCCTTGCGGGCGTAACCTGGCCTAACGTGTAGCTCTAGAAGAGCATGAACATCTAAAATTATTAAGATTCAAAAATCTGATGCTCATGCTGAAGAAAGAAGAAAAGACCAAGCTGAAATAAAGCTGCCCTCAGTAAACCCCCACCCCCCACATCCCTGCACCTTCATTTGTTTTTCTGTTTTTAAATGTTGGAAATCGACTATAGAATGATATAGTGAGGTATTTCCTGTCATATTATGCTGACTCAGGTGTTGTTTGGGACTAATGTTACGTTACTAACAGCTTTCTATATCCAATTCTGGCAACGAAATTCTATGTCCACGCATACTGAAGTCGCGGGTAAAAGCTAGTATCTTATATCTTTAAACAAGCAATTCTTGTGTATATGTTTATAAATATTTGGTATCTCGGAAATGACTCTAACAATTTGGATGAAATTTCATATTTAGATAACATTTTGTTTTTAAGTTTATCTAATTAGGTGTCTTCACTGCAAAAACGTGAATTTACAAAATACGAACATATTTTTGTGTTTGGTATCTTGGAAATGGCTCTAACACCATGTCGTAGATGTTTCAGGTACCAGAAAGCCTACTGATAGCTAGGTTCTCTTTGGTTTCAACAAGGAGCTCATATCTTTAAACAAACAATTCGTGTATGCTAATTGACCCATGCGAATATTTTGCAGAGTACCGTGATCAGGCACCAAATGGTGAGGAAATAAGGAAATGCAAGTAATTATTAATGAAAGGTATTTTATTTTGAGAGTAATAATAAATAATACTTTCACTATAAAAATTCGTTATCATTAAATACTACATGTTTAATTGTAAAATATTTAAAAAGTAAATATTAAAAAAATACCTCTTTGAAAACAATATTAGCAGTTATAATGTGATCATCATTGACTTTTCGACCATAAGTGTATCTAACACACAAATAAATAGTAACGATTCTTCAAACTTGTGAAAACACCACTTATGCGTATCCATATGAAAAGTTCTGATAAATAAAATCCTGCCTTTTGAAGCATCTGACCTTGTGCTTTATTAATGTTCAAAGTGAATGTTACTTCTATTGTGAATTGTTTACTTATCATTTGGAAAGGCGCGATTGGTCGTGCGAGGTTAATGCAAGGTAATAGAATAGTTTTATCAGCGTGAATTAATTTAGCACTGACAATGTACTCGTCTAAGAGAATTACAACTAATCTTGCACCGTTAATTAATCTCTGATTAGCATTGATATTTCTATATAACATAATACTAGCATTTTTCTTTAAAAGCAATTTATGGGGTGGTAAATCCAGACGATCTCGGGAATTGCTCTAGCGAATTTGGATGAAATTTCATAATGTAGAAAACTATTTGCATTTAAAGTTTGTAATACGATTTACAAAAAATCAATTCTTGGATTGGGTGTCTCGAAACATGGCTCTAACCTCATCTTGTAGGATTCAAATACCAGTAAGCCCACTGATGTTTGTTAAGCTTCGCTTTGCAAGGAATTGTGCATCCAAATATGCCTAGAAAGCCTTAAAAATTTTAATCAAACTTTAGTCAAAATCTTGCACATTGAACAGAAATCGAAAGATTCCGAGTGAAAATCGGTGACCCAGGTACTATACACAATTACTGAGTTAAGATGGCCGCCGCGTCGTGTCGCCAGTCGGGTCGCTCTCGCTTTTGATCGCGATACTTGTGGAAAAAAGAAACTTTAAGTGTTTAGTATAAAACACATAGTTTAAGAAAGTATTCTAAGACCTGTGCGCGAAGGGACATAAAGCTTTTCGAAACGTTGAGTTTTTATCGAGTGATAATCGACTGATTGGTACGTGGCTGACGTGTGAACAGTTCCTCGCCGCGAGCGCTGTCGTCGAGCTGAGTCGGCGCCTTCCAACCTGCCAGCGGTGCTCTGCTGAGTTAACGGCTACACGCGGCGGACACGCCGCGCCGGACACGCCACGCCGGACACCTGATGCCGGCGAGATCAGCTGAGTCACTACAGTAAACAACTTTTCTGCTGCCGCCAACATGGGGTCACCAGAAGAAAACTCTGACAGGGTTTAAAACCAGTGTAGTGAAAAAATTGGAAATGAGTATGTGGAACTAGTCAAGCATCTAAACGATTTTTGTGGCCAAAAACTCACTGAAGTTAGAGTTAGAGAAATAAAAAGATAAGCTAGCCTGTTGGGCAATAAACATCGCCTTCTTGGAGGGCCAGTTGTCTCAGCTAGGAAAGGAAAATGAAACACTCAAAAAAGAAAATGAGCAACTCAAACAAAATAGAGGAGAAATAGTCCCCAGCTATGCTGCAATGGCGAAATCTGGAGGATCGACTGGTGTGAATCCCAAAATCACTCAGTCCACAAAAAGTGCGGTTTTCATTACTTCCAAAGGGGGGGGAGAACCCGAGGCAAGTGGCTGAACAAGTTACAAAAATCATAAAACCTGGGAGGGATAAAATTAGAATCAACAGAATTCGCACAACTAACAATGCTATTATAGTGGAAACAGAATCTCCTGAGGATTCGCAAAAAATTCTAAATAACAAGGAATTGGCTGATAAGATGCGATGCGAACTCCCTAGAAAACGAAGGCCACTCATGATTTTTTATGACATACCAATAACAATTCATGTAGACAACCTTGCTGATGCTGTCTACCAGCAAAACCTTGAGGATAAAATAGAGGAAAGGACAATTTATGGATGGTTTTCAACCGAAATTTAAGACTGGACCTAGGGAAAGAGCAACAGTTCATCAGGTTGTGGAGGTGAGTCCTTCTGTTAGGAAACTTCTGTTACAGCAAAAGAAAGTCTTCATAGAATTTTCCGCTATAGCAGTGAAAGACTACATTGTCGTTCCAAAATGCAATAAATGTTTGGATTTAAGACACGTCAGTAAGCATTGTAAGAAGAACAATAGTTCTTGTTCACACTGTGGAGAAGAAAACCACCAAAGGGATCAGTGCAAGAAAAATTCTCAACCTTCAATATGCATACCGTGTAACAGACGGGAAAAAGCTGCAACAAGAAGGGCAAAGAGTGTCCTACCTACCAATTACTCCTACAACGAGCTGTAAACAGGACTGATTATGGATAGTTTACTACAAGGAATAGATATGGGAAACGACATATACTCTCAACTGGCTAATGTAATTAGGAAAATAGTTGAGGATGTAATTGGGAAGCAGACTACAAAAACGAAAGGAAACCCCCCTTCAAGACAAAAAAGAAATACAGAAAGAGCTGCCTGCTTCAGAGAGAAACTAAAAATGGAGAAGAATCGTAAGAAACAAGATGTTGGAACGCAGACGGACGACCACTTATTACAGATTAACGAAATCTCTTCGAGTTCCGCCAGTCATCCCCGGAACCCTTATGTCAAAAGGATTGGTCTGACAGACCAAATTGGGTTGAACATTACTCACGACCTGTAGCGAGTCCAAAATTGGAGGAACAACCACTGAAGATTGGAAACATAGAAGACAGACGCAGTTCTATAAACCCTAAAACAATATACAGTGATTTTGAAACTAATTTAAAACTCGGTCGACTGGAGGAGGCTCCGAATCTCAATGTGGCGCTGAGGCATCTAACTCGAATAGCGCATCCGGCCGGTAAATATGTAACCTTCCCTCAGCTAGAAGCGATTGATCGTATACATCTAAAATCTATCAATCTTCCTACAGAGACTTCTCAGCTTCTCTCTCTTGTGCATAAAGTCTTCGAAAGAAGGAATGAAACTTTTGATCCCGATCAAATATATAAAACAGTACGTATTAACTCATGGGCGTATAGTTTTCGATTCAAAACTCCCGTGGCCCACAGTGCAATATCCACACAGACATCCATAAAACACAAAATGTCTTGTAAGCTACGAATTGACACAACTAAACGCCAGGAGAAGCAAGTTGGTTTGCAGGAGGTGAGGAAGCTGTCAGAGGAACATAAATGGGATGTTCATGTGCCTTCAGGAGGACACATTCATGCTTCGGGAAAATTCCTTACATGCCGGTATCGTCACAGATAATCTCAACAGGTAGAAACCCTATGACAGCAATAGTAGTGCTATCCAGACAGTTACTGTAACTAAGATAGTGCAGTTCTGTGATGAAACATACGACATGTGTGGAACTCATTGCTGACTGGGGTAGTGTAATTCTCGTCAACATGTATTTTCAATATAGTGATCCCATTGAACCATACATTGGGAAGATAAGAGAAGTGTGCACTGCCCTAGACAACAGACCAATAGTGATAATGGCTGACGCCAATGCTAGATCCGAACTCTGGCATAGCGGGGAGACAAATATGAGAGGCGAGCTTTTAGTGGAAGCTATTAGTGAACTGAATCTAGAAGTAAGAAATCTACACATAAACCCTACACATATAGCAACCGAGCAGGAGCTAGGTCAAACATTGATGTAACATTGACCAATCTGCGAGGTGGGAACTTATTGAGGAATTGGAACGTTTTAGAGTTTTTAACTACCAGTGATCACAATGTTATTACTTTTGAGTTGGTCAGAGGGAGGAACGATTTTGACACAATCAGAGGCGCAGACTTCCAAGGTTCATTACAAACATCCGACAGGCAGACTGGAACAGGCTGAGGAAAGTTTTACACAACAAGAAATCCTATTAGATGATAATGATGTAGATTGAGCCGCAAAGGACCTTACTCGGGCACTCCAAATATCAATGAGGAGATCTATTCCTCTTAAGAGAACCATTGGCACAGTCGACAGACCTTGGACTGATAGACTGCAAAGACTACGACAAAGGATGCACAAAGCAAGAAAGATTACCAATGTTGCCTCATCTACAACGTTAGAGGACAGCTCCTGGAAAGATATAGACAAATTAAGAGTGAATTCTGAGAACTGTTAATACTAAGTAAACAAAAAAGCTGGGAACATTTGTGAAAACAAACTTGCGTGCAGACCCCTGGGGTATCCCATGCAAAATTGCAGCAGGGAAGGTAAAACCCCCAACTACACTGTCTACTGTACAGAAACAAGATGGAACCATGACTACGAGCTGGAAATCTACTTCAGAAAGTGTTACTCCAGGAACTCCTCCAGATGATAAAATGGAAGATGACGAGATGGAGCACAGAGCGCTCCATCTGGAAATTGACCAACATAGGCAAAGTACCACCGACACTCCTGATATTAGCATCTTGGAGGTAGTACAAGCAATAAATGCCTTGTCCAGGAATAAAGCTCCGGGTCCGGATGGTATTCCAGCTGAAGTAGTACAAGAACTGGTAGTGCCAGTAGCCCCCACTCTGTGTAAGCTCTATAATGCATGCCTGCATCAGGGAAGAGTACCAAACATCTGGAAGCAGAGTGAGATATTAATCATCAAGAAGGGAGATGACAAGGATCCAAAATTACCTAAATCATATCGACCCATCTGCTTGCTAAACGTGCTGGGAAAAATACAAGAAAAGGTGCTGTGCAAGAGGTTACAAGAACATTGGGAGAAGGAAGGGATGAATCCAAACCAATTGGATTCAGAGCGGGGAGATCTACAGAAGATGCAATCAACCGGACAATGAATCTGATACAGAACTCAAATCAGAATTACGTGATAGGGGTCCTTGTCGATATATCTGGGGCATTTGATAATCTATGGTGGCCTGCACTTTTTGCACGGCTTAAGGAACTTAATTGTCCAAAGAACTTGTATAACACCTTTAAAGATTACTGTAAGAACAGATATGTTAAACTTAGGTGTCCTGGAGTATCCATTGATAAAAAACTAACAAAGGGTTGCCCACAGGGATCCATTTTTGGTCCGATATTTTGGAACATTGGGCTTGAACCGGGAATGGCAAGGCTGCAAAGAATGCCGGAACTCCTAGCCAAGATCCACACGAGCGAAGCAGCAGGTAAATGTTAAGGCGCATTTCCACTGAGGCAACAACGAGCAAGATGTAGCCTGATGCATGTGTTATTTTGTTGCTAGATATTGCCGTGTGTCCTCATACTTTGTCGCAAGTCAAATGTCTCCCAAGAATTTGTTACCAATTGTCACTTGTTACTTGTCGCCGTTGCTTGTAGTTAATTGGCACCAGTTTGCCAGCAGCATGTGTCATGTCATCTGAAGCAGTGGCAGCTAAGATTTTGTAGGGAGGAGTGTTTCACTAAATTTATTTTACCAAAAACTAATGAAAAATGAACTTGCATATCCAAATCTATAACTTCTCCCTGGAAGTAAATTATCTCCTTACATTTAGATCATGCATTTACTCTCCACATACCAAGAAAAAGGTTCTAAGAATAGAGTATACAATTACAGACAAGTACGCGCATGAAGAGTAGTGGGAAATACTTTTGGATTATTAGCATCAGTTTTTTGTGTATTTTGAAACTCTTTAATGATAAATGTTGAAAATGCAGAAACTATCACATTTGTGTATATATACCCACACAATTTTCTTTTAAAGAAAAGCAGTACATCAAGAACTCTTTCTGCACGTTATTGAACCATAGATATTGATACACAAGGTGGAACTGTTATTTCAGGATCATGGAGGACGGTAATAGAAGATGACACGGGTATGGTTAACGTCAGGCTGTCGCATTTCTCTCTCTTGGTAGAGCACACTGATGCTCGCAGATGGTGGGATTTAGTACATTTTACGAAAATGTTTGAAGCAGCAAATTCTGCTGACGCGGTTGCCAGTGATTCAGCTTATTAGCACACTTAACCGTGTCAAGAAGAATCACACAAAAAAAGAATAACAAAATTAACTTTTGTAAGTTTAATAGAGTTCAAAATCTTTACCCACACTAGTCGTGATCATATATTTCATCAGACTTCTATTTATACAAGTACCCGAAGGTTGCAGAATCCTTACTTAAAACGGTTCACATTAACAATCCTTTATAAATCACACTCGCATTTTCACAACTCTAACCGAAAATAGTTCAACATTAAAAAAGGGAGTTCGAGAAAAACTCACACATGGGTGGCGTGCCCGATGAGGTCAGCTGCCCCAGGAAGACTAGTGGGTGCCACATGTTGGGTTCGCAGGAGTTTTTAATTGACTTCTGGTAGCCGGCATGCACTCCGGGGTCTTCCACGGTACTCCCACGGACCGGCGAGAAATTTAACATCCACTCGGCCGTTTTCCAAATAGCACAGCCGGTTCTCGATCTCCCGGTCCAGCGGCTTTGGAAGCAGCCTTTATCATACGGCTATGCTACAAGGTGAAGATGCAAAAGACCTCTGGGATGAATTCGTAAGGTATTTTGTGACAAAAGAGTGAAAAGCGTCTTTGCAAGGCAAATACAAAGAGACAAAACACAAACTGTATGTTCTCGTATGACTTAATTTCTCCCTATCACCCAGAACCATCAAACGTGAATGGTCAACTCAAGAAAAGTTTATTTAATATTTATTTTCTAGAATCTAAATCGAGAAACATTTTTGAATGCAAGCTGTAAATATAGGCTATATTAACAACATGTAAATCCTTTTGTAAAATTTTTATTATATTATTTAGATGAGCCACTCATCGGTGTAGTTATCCTTTCGTTACCTTTGAAAATTAGACTTTAAATTATTTATTTTCCTTTTTATTTCATCTACTAAACATTAGTATTTGTTAGCAAGTAATTTTGTCACTTTTACATTCGTGTTTTTGTTTTAAACACTTTTATTGTTCCACATCTCCCGTTGAGTATGGTAGTCTTCAATAATAAGGATGTCTTCTATATGTTCCTCTCCATGTTGCCCATTTTCTCTCTCACTTATCCACCAACAGTTGGATACAGGCAACAACGTGTGTCATGCTATATTTTTGTCGTACAGTGGCGCATGCGACTGGCGACACAGTCCAACATGTGCCATGTGTCACTGTTACTTGCTACATGTCGCAACATGTTGCTTCGCATGAAATACTGCTTGCCGCATGCGTCAGTGGTGCATGCCATATGTTGCCCAGAAGTTTCCTCCGTGTAAACGTACCTTTAGTCTTAAGGTGTGATGTGGAGGATGCAGGGGAACATGTTCAGTCAGTTAGTCTTGATTAATTTGGTAGTGAAGAAAAGAACAAATTCATAAATTTGAAGCAAATATGTGAGATAATATGAAGGAACACGGAAATATTCTTATTGTTCGAGAAAAATAATAAGGGCAAGCTACAAAACGTGACATTTCAGAACTATTTGGCAGCCGTCTATTTCTTATAATATCTAGTGAATTATCAGCAACAATGGTAAGAAAGAACTGCTGTAAGGCTATATTAATATGGAAAGGATAGATGAAATACACCAACACTCACCAAAGCTGAAGGGAGGAGGGCAGAAGTAACACACAAAACACAAACACACAAAACACAATATTTTGGGATTAACCCTTTGTCAAGTAAGAGAAGTAAGAGAAACAAGTGGCTGACTTTTAATGTTAATATAGAATAACTCATATTAGCTGAAAAGTTTCCTGACCACCCTCATAGGTCCTAATGAGTATGTTGAGAAGGAGAAATTCATCAGATTGTTTGACATATAGGTGGGGGCAGGAGAAAGGTATGAAGAATTTTAAAATAACCTGGGTTTCCTATACAGAGGAAGTCATTTTTATAATTAGGAGGTATACAAACAACTAGGTACAATCTTTACTGTTATTGAAGAAACCGAAGTTTTCTTGCTTAATTAAAAGTTACATTTGTGTATTATTGCACATTTAATATTTTTACTTTGCTTTACACCTTGTTGACATTGAAGACATTAGAGGTTGAAAAAGCTTGGACCAGGTAACAGAGAGGAATACAGCCATGGCCTTTTGAAGGCACCATCCCAGCATTCATCTGGATTATTTTTAGGAAATCATTGAAGATTGTTACTGCTCACCCTTTCACTCGGTGCATATTTAACAACCTCAGATGTAGCTCTGTCATCTATTTCATAAGTATATTTTAAAATATATGCATTAATGATATCTTGTTCATCTCATAATTATCACAGATTATTGTTCTTACTAGTCCACAGGCATAGGAAAACAGAACCTCATAGTTTGTTTCTCTTAACTAAGTCGATTACTGTAGCACAAGTTTTACAGTTATGTTCAGATTTATTTCACAACTTCACTAGATTAATCCAAAATGTTCAGAGTTTATCTGTGTCACTGGAGATTGTGATTCTGCTACAACAACATTCACTAATAACTTCATAATACTGTTGAAATTAGTCGCAAAACCTATTATTTTCAAGCATTGTAATACTACATGGAGAAATATGACACCGTTAAATGCACCTTTAGTGGTATCTACTGCAGTATTGATGCCAGTTCCATGCAGAATTGTGATCTCCAGTAATCCCCTCCATCTTTATGGTTGGATTTAAAGTGATAGCTATAATTGTGTTTGTGATGGATTGTCAGAATTATCATACTTTATTAATTTGCAGAGAAATGATATAGCTATGGCTATTACAAAATATGATCAGTTTGATTTTTTGATTGACATTGTACCAAGGGATGAGTTGAAACCAAACAAGTCAAGAGATGACAGTAACGTCAGAACAACGGCAATGAACCCTGATCAGGTAATGAAACAGACAAAAGTTACTTTTAGTGAAAAAAGGTTTTTGAATGATTTTATGACTGTTAAAAAGTGAAATGTGTGTGATATAATCTTAAAGTAAGGAGGAATTAAATGTTTAAATAAAGGCAGTCACTACACTTCCTCACACTACAAACTGTAATGGTATGATGATTTTTGCCTTATTAATGAGTCTCAATAAAATTTGGAAGTTACTATTTGGAGAATTGTTATGAGAAGACAGTTGCACGATATTAATTAGTTGAGAGGTCAGAAACAGATCGACATGATAATGTTAGCAAGTTAGGAGTATAAAGACAGTTTAATATCATTTTAGAATAATAAGTTGTAGTCTTAATAATATTTGTAGAATGATGTTACTTTGTATTTTCTGGTGAGGGAAAAGTTAAAAGCCATTACATATTTTGCAAATTTAGAGACCCGTTGGAATAAATAACAAATATTGGCATCTAGGAATATTTATTATATATTTACAGCAGACTGGCATTAATTTTTAAATATGGTTTAAGTCTTGTACCGAGCGTGGTGGTGTAACGGATAGCGTTCTGGCCTCGCATTCGGGAGGATGGCGTTGGTTATTCCATGGTTTCCCAAATCACTACAGGCAAATGCAGGGATGCTTCCTTAAAAAGGCCATGGCCGAATTCCTTCCCATTCCTTGCCCCCATCCTTTCCTGTCTCTAAAGACCTCGCTGTTGAGAGACATAAAGCAGTTAAAAAAAAAAAAATAAGCCTTGTAATTGGACAATGGCAAGAAGAGATAATGCTAAATGTACCAGAATTGGCCAGTAAAACTTGAAATATGTGAAGATGCTTGTTATCGTTCGTGACATCATTAAGGTGTAAGAGAATTTCTTATAAAACGAGAATTGCAGTAGATAGTTGCCAGTCTTTTGGTAAAATGTGTAGAGTAATTCTGTAGTATCCAGTGAAATGTGATTGCGTTAGTCGGTTTAAACCAAGGCTGCCAAACCAATTTTGGGGTTTGGTGACAATTTCGATTATAAGTTAGCCTGTTGGCCATTTAGTACTTGCCCCTTGATGCTGGGAGGGGGTGGAAGGGGTTTGCACTTGCACCCTATAACCAACCTGTCAGTAGATGCCAGTTATAACCTCCTTAATGACCTTAACAGAAGTTGTCGGATATAACCTTCCATTAAATATGAATTAACTGCTCCTGCAGAGGATTAATTGCTATGAGCTTTGCGATTATTGACAACTTCCTTCTAAAAGTCTTTGGACAGTATTTGTGGCCCCTTTATATACCATCTCTCAACCGTGTACGTAGTATGGAGAGTATCGTTTAATACACAGTCAATTCTAACTTTAGGTCAGGTGAATGCTTCTAATTACAGATTAATACTGTGATGAAAATTCACTATGGTTGGATTTAATGTTTAACAAAACCACCAATATACACTCTAACAAGCAAGAATAATTAATGCCGCAGCATTCATAATACACTGCACGCTCTGTATAACCTCCGCGATAACAACCTCACTCTTTCAGAGCACGACTTAAACTCCACTCTTTGGCCACGCCAATGGACCAAAGATTATAGTAATTTGAAATTATCCAATGACATTACAATTATTAATAGTCTGTGGAATTCGTGAGTGATTACATTATACAAATTATTCCATTTCATTCATACAATACAATGCCCATTGATTTAATAAGAATTAATATTTACAAAAATTATTTACTGCTATGAAAAAAAATTCACAGAAAAAGATTAAGAAACAAAAATTTTATTATTAAATTCACTGTTTGAATAATAACTTAATGCGTCTGGGTTGTTGTCCACATTTGTTCAACACCTTGTCAATAAATTCAGTATCCTTAGTTAATAAGTAACAAGTGTTATATATAATGTATAAAAAAATACACACATGAACCTCCCTTAAAGTAATCCTGCCGGCACCCATGTACTTGTCCATAGTTAGAATAGATATTTAAATATAAAAAAGATATAAGTAAAATAGTTTACTTACTGTCTAAAAGTAAAAACCATCAATGAAACCTTTGTAGAGTTTGTTGAGCTAGCACATTCTAGACTGATGCTGTTGGCGGGCCACCTCATGGCCTTGGTTTAATCCATTTGGATGTTGGCTAGGCAGCCATGTTGGTGCCACAAGACACTATTTAAAATTTTGACAGTGAATTTCTTCATTAGCTTTGAGCTAAACAATTCAATTTTTTTTGGGTGGTCATTTCTCCAGCTTCCAAACCTTCAGTTTAATTGTTGTGAATGATTGTGTACTTGTTGTTCAGTGATAGTTTTCCTCAGATAAATCTGCAACCTTTAAAGATGGAAGTTCTTATGAAGACATTTTAATCTATACTGAAGATGCTTGGGACAAATCTATGTGAAAGCTGTAATAATCAGTGTTTGTGGACTCATTTCAACATGTAGTACGCATATTATTTATTTCAAAAGTGGATTATTTAATTCCAGATATCATCAATCTAGTATTGAGTGGCAGTCTTTTAAACATGTTTGGAGTTTATCTTCAACATTTATTCAAAATGCATTTGTGAATTAGCTCGCCACCAGCAAACATTAATAACACAATATATGGAGCTAAACCACAACTTTGCAACAAAACCTTTCTCTGATACATCTTCAGAATTTATTTTTACTGTTTTTCTCAGTTTCTTCTTCGAATTAACAGACAAAATCATAATGTTCATATCAAGCCTTTTTTTTTTTAGCAAGTGACGTATTCATTGATATGGTGATTAAAGTATTGGATATTAATAAAATTCTCATTGAACATTTTTTATCAATAACAGATGTAAGTGCTTTGACTGTTTATGAGGGAGATTAGTAAGTTTAAATAAGAAGTTATAAAGAACCCTTTGCTAACCACGTAAATGGTAGATTCTTGAAAGAATTAAGACATTGTCATTTGTGTTAAGTTTGTTTATACTTGTGTATGTGACAGGAAACAAGTTATGTAACTATTACTATTTTATGCTCTGTAATTCTGTTATGCCATTGAGGACATATGGCAATCATGTTGCAGGTGCATTATTATTTTCAACTAGCTCAACAACATCAGGCTGCATTGCAACAGACCAGTCAACAGGCTAATTCAACAAACCAGGCTTCTCCCGTGCAAACCATCCAGATAGTTCAGCCTGGACAAGTCCAAGCTGTAACAGTTCCAAGTACAGCTGTTGAACAGGTACATTGCTGACTTACAGTTGGCTATTATGTAAAAAGTTGACATACCAGCATAATTAATGAAAGTATATCTTTTAATCAGATTTCTAAAAAGTTAACATGTGCCGAAAGTTAGCTACCCATTTATGTAAAATTTTATGTGCATGCAAGATGTGACATGTAAATCCAGAAAAAAATTAATGTTTTTGCTAAATGAAGGTTTTTAATCAAAAAATTGTAGCAAAAAAATCCTTTTGCATGTCAATAGGGGACCAGGCAAATTTTCAGAAAGTTTTTTAAATTGACCACCATTGTGGATATATTTAGCCAAGACAAATAGTAATTTACTTAAATAAAGCTTTATAAGTACATAAAACCACGTGTAAATGTTAAACTGTTTAAATTCCCGCACAAACAGGATATCACATGATCTCGTCGCGTGTGATGTCAAACGGTATGTAAAGCAACTTGACCTCCGATTTGTTATTCCAACAGTATTAAGCGATTTTAAGCATCCTAATGGAACGAAAGACATATCATTGGTGCGTGGTACCTAAATGTACCAATAATTCTGTATCTTCTCCAAACAAATTATTTACAAGATAGGATAGGGAAAATAAACAGTTACCCGTCACTTACCACAGATGAAGGCAGGAGGGCGAGACACGTAGAAACACAGAAACACACGAATTGCACAATATTTCGACCTTAGTCTTACTCATGTGGGAGGCGAGACATATGGCAGGGGGAAAGATGTGGTCACATCCCAACCCGCCAATCATGTGGCGGGTTGGGATGTGACCACATCTTTCCCCCTGCCATATGTCTCGCCTCCCACATGAGTAAGACTAAGGTCGAAATATTGTGCAATTCGTGTGTTTCTGTGTTTTTACGTTTCTCGCCCTCCTGCCTTCATCTGTGGTAAGTGACGGGTAACTGTTTATTTTCCCTAGCCTATCTTATTTTCAGTGCCTCGCGGCAGTTTCTTTGTTTCCTTTATCCAAACAAATTATTTATTGATATACCACGAAAAGCAGAAATACAAATCAAGTGGTTGCAACTAGCAAGACATCAATACGATGGAATTTCAATGCATAAGATTTCGAACAAATTTTGCGTTGCGTTCACACCTTGCACTTGATAGTACATATACCTGAATCACGACGAAGTTGTGCATATCCTATGGCATTGTCACCGTAGGATTGTCTCGCTGATCTAAAAATATGTGAAACCAAAACTTTAAGTCTAATAGGTATGTTCTAACACATAAAAAAAAATCACACAACATTCATCATTACAAAGATTAGCCCATATGCACTCGGTAGAGGTTATGTTTTCTTTTATTAGGCAAATAGTTAAAATACATGGTGTTCGCCAGGAAACGGACCCTGCTGCCAGTATTACAACGAAGAAACGGCTCCCGGCAAGTGAGCGGCCAGCTTCCCACATAGTTCACCCTTCAATCACAGAACCACTTAGAAATAATTACGTATCATACATGTATAAGTATGTAAAAGCATATAAATATTACGTATTCCATTAACTTATCTTACAAAAGATGCTGAAAGTGTCTTTCCTCTTGCGTAATGTGCACATTTGACATCTTTAAAAGATGTTTCGAGGCACCCGCTGGATTTCACCTCTCTCCATGGACATTATTACTTGATATTTTTTGTTTTCAAGTTTTTCAAATGTGTGAGGATTTCCTTTCCATTAAGCTTTCCCCAAAGATAGAAGTCACAAGGGTTTAAATCATGGTGATCTGGCGCAACTGCTGATTTCCTGTTTCTCTTACTTTTTTTTAACTAAATGCAGAATTGTTGTTTTAGCTGGCACTAAAAGTGCCAGGATATTTGTGACGTTATTTATTGCGACACCTTTTAAAGGACTTTTCCTTCACACACGTATCATACAGGAATATTCTTTGTTCCAAACTATAATGTACCGTAATTCAACTCGTGCTCACACACAATACTGATTAGAAAGAGACTGAAGTCACAAACCACAAAGAAGTCTGTCTTAACAATGGAAAAGTTTGTGTTATACTGCGTCATTTGACTGCTGGTTTTAATCTTGCCGATCATTCATGCTGCCGTTCGGTGTGAGCTGGCCTTTCGCAGTGAGATGCGGTTGGCAAGACATCAGGTATGTAAAGTTTCCAGGCGATCTCCCTGTACTTACACAGATGCTTTCACACTTCGAAACTCAGCAGCACTACAGTCCAAATTAGTGACAAAGAAATTCCAAACCATTATTATATTCACTCTCGGGAGGTTTCGACTGTCGGATTTAGTAACTTCTGGATTCAGAAAAACAATGGTTTAAAGAATCTGCAACAACATCTACTCGAGTGCTCATAAGCTTATTTTGTAATGTTGTGCATATTTCGGTCGTAGTTAACACACTGATACAGTTGGAACTTCAACTGAATTAATAAAAATGTCAGAATTAGGGAACTAATGAAATTAAAAATAAGTAGGAATCCCAAAACCTTATACTATAGCACGTGATATTGGTTTTAGTGCTGGTCCAGGTCTCTTCCAGTGTGGTAAATGAGGAACTACTTCCATTCCTATGAAAACTGCTTAGATTATTTATAAAAATAAATTTATTGCAAATTATTCTGTAAAAAATTGTCAGTTATCATTATGGCCCTGTCTGCATTCTGAACTAACCACAACTTATACGAATCAAAAATGACTGTTTGAATGCAATATTTTGGCAGTTTGTTTGTTTGCCGTTGGTTAATTATACAGAATTGTTCTTACATAATGCTAATGGCCTTGATTTTGTAATGTTCTACATATTTCATTTGCAGTTCACTTAGTCATAGAGTAGTAACTTCTACTGAATTAATGATGACCAATGAAATTAAAAACAAACTAGGAATCCCAAAAACTTTTGCTATCAATGTAATATCATTTTTATTCCTGGTCAAGGCCCAATTCAGCATGTTACATATGGAACTACTTCCACCCTCATAATTAATACTTTCTGTAACATGGCACTTCTGAAAGCAGTTTAATTAGTTTGTAAAACTCATTTCAGAGTGAATTATGTTGTAACAAAATGTGTCAGTTCCGATTCTGGTCAACTTAACCACAACCTCCACTAATATTGTGTTAAAAAATTGTAGCTTCTATTATCCTCGTATGAATAACGATGGGCATCACCTATGGTGGCAGTAGGAATTTATTCAGAAAAAGCTTGTAAGGAAAAACGAATAATGATCGGGTCTACTGGAGATCGTGATTACGCCAAAATAACATTCAGTAATGACGTCATAATACTGCTGTAGTCAGTCACAAGACATATTATTTTCAAGCAGTAATTCCGTTGTAATGCAACCTGTACCATTATTTTCAAGCAGAAATAAGGTTGTATTACAGCCTGGACCGGCATAATACAGTTAAATGTACTTCAGAAAGTAAACTTCATTGTTTCTTATCTTCTGTCCAAAAAAAATTTAGGTTATGTTTTAACCTATTTCTTATAACTGATACAGGTAATTTAAGGTAATTATAGAATACCCTTCTCCTTACATGAATTTATGCATCTAGTTGTTGTAGATAAATAAAAAGCAAAATGTAAATTTAAACGAACGTACCAACTTTGTGACATATAACTGCCTCACATTAATCCCCCCCCTTTTCTGCTCTTAATATGTTTGTGTAGCTACTTCCACAACAGACTATTTTGTTTTATCTAGCAATGCAGTTACAGTATAGCAGAGACCATGAGAAATTAAAGTTTCTTAAATGTTACTTTCATTAGCGACATGTTACTGAAAAGTAGTTGTAGTTCCACGTTTATTCAGCTGAAATATGTTTACACATTTTTTAAAGAATAAAATGCTAAGAAAATCAAGCTTAATGCCTGTATTATCGCAATTAATCATAGCATTTGATATGTATTAAACTGTGTAAATAATTTCTAATATCTCTGCTCACTGCTATTTTGCAGCAATAATATCATTGTTGTGCGAACGAAGACTTTCCCGGCGTGTCGATGCAATGAACTCTTCACAGGTTTGCTGCCGGATAGCGTTTGTGAACGACAAGCTTTTGGCGACCAACTCCGTCGCCATCTTCGGGTCTGATGTTAGCGCTGCGGCGACCAGAGTTGGTCGCCGAAAGCTTGTCGTTCACAAATGCTATCCGGCAGCAAACCTGTGAAGAGTTCATTGCAATAATATCATTGTTGAATTACGAGTGTCAAATCGCTTATACAGTAGTCATATCCTTTATGATTTAAATCTAATAAAAAGGTTATCTTAAATCTCATTTAATAGCTAACACATGTATCAAAAACTAAGGGTATCATATATAATGGTAGTTGAAACTTATTCTGGAAAAACTTGTAAGGAAAAACGAACAAGTCATTTTTATTGATATCTTTTGTTATATGAATACGTTACTCTGATTATATTATGAGAGTATTTGGTTAGGATTTTACATAAATAAATGCATTTATAACTGATACAGATAAAATAGCGTAAATATTGAATACCCTTCGCCTTACATGAATTTCTGCATTTAGTTGTCGTAAATAAACAAAAAGCAACTTGAAGGAACGAATGTAATATGGTGGCTGTTCATTGGCGAGTGAAGGCTGGCACGTGACCGTTCTCTAGCCAATAGCTATAGACGACGTACGCAGTCTCCAGATTAGCATTTTATATAAGAGGATTGCTGTTTAAAATTCATAGCTTCTATTACCAGTGTACGATATAAATTTGACCCACTGGAAATATTTACTTGTGTTTGATGTATTGACATCATTAATAATGATTATTAATGTATTAATTTAAATGCAGTACATACTTTTATTTCAGTGTTTCGGCAAAATTTGATGATTTAATAATTTCCTCGATTATATTATAAAAGTGACAAAATATCTACATCGAATGTAAATTTCTTGTAAGCCCATCAAAAATGAATTGTTGAGCGCAGTTTCTTAGAATTTGTTTCTTCTCTAACTTAATAGAATTTTCATCAAATAATGATCATAATCTTGAAAATGATGTAATGTATATAGTTCTTAGCTTGCTGTGACAGCGATATCACAGTATAGAAAATGTAAGAAAAATCAATATCAAATGAATTTTAACTAAGCAACTAATAATTAGAATGCTTTTAGTGTGCTGGCTAAAGATGGGTCATTGGCAAGTGAACCAGTTCTTTTGAAAGAGCGAGTGAGCAGTCGCTCACTAAAAACGAAGGGTAGTTCTTCTTGGAGGCCGTAATGATAGTGGTGTGTCGGTCTCGATTGAACTTAACTTCAATCGAGGGTGCGCCAAACAACAAATGGGTTTCGGCTTTGCCATTCTTGCCTGCAGCCTGACCCATGTTTATTCTTAGTTCCATCGCGTTATTATACTATTTATTGGCTTTGGGTTTCATGACCATACAGCTAAACCATGTATACTTTTACATTTTGGACTTACAGATGTGGCTCTAGTACTATACAGAGTTGTTTTCACAAATGAGCATATACAATTACCGACTTTAATATATATTACATGACAAGTTTGTATCTATGATTCTTCTGCCATACCATACTGCCTTAGACAAGATTCACATTTGCTTATAGATATACAATTTATATATATTAATTCTACAATCCAGTATACATGTTCCATATTAAGTTTAGTAAAGGGAAAATTTTCAAATTAATGTCAGAAATCACTCTTTCTTTTAATACCCAGGTTGTAAGGTATTCATACTTTTCAGATGTAATATAAATACTACATTGCTTAGGTTTACAACATAGCATATACTATTACCGGATTTCAATACTTGTTTATCCACTCCGCTCTGAAAAAATAATAAAAATAATATCAAGAAGAGCTAGTTCGTTCGTGTTGCTCTCCGATCCCAAGCTCTCGGCGCGGAAAGAGCTAGTTCGTTCACGTTGTTCACCAATCCCAAGCACTTGGCGCAGAAAGAGCTAGTTCGTTCGCGTCGTTCACCGATACCAAGCGCTCAGTACAGCGCGGAGCAGTGCCTCTGAGGAGCTAGTTCTTTAGAATCTGATGTCCCGCTCCGCTTCTCTTTGTGTATTCCGACTACAAGCGTGCCTTGTGAAAGATTATTTTCAAATGCTCGACAAATTCGCACTGAAAAATGAAGTAGGCTGCTGTGTGGCCAAATAAGTAAAATTTTATTTGTGAACCTTCATTTCATTTAATGTGATAACTTCTTTAAAATTGAAATTATGTAAAACTAACTATCCTCAAACTATCGCTCAAATATTCCCAGCAATCCGAACAATATTTCATTGACGCTTTCAAATGGCCTTTTTCTGTGTGAAAGTAATCCGGTAGTATTTAAGAGAGGAAAAAATGAAAATAACCAAAGTCAGATTAACCTAAGAAATCAGTCTAAATGTAAATAAAAAGAACAGATACTACACTCAAAATGGATATAACTGCTCATTTTGTTTAAATTGAGCTAGAGGTATAGATCAGTGATTCCAATGGTGGCAGTACTGCCCACCAGTGGTTATTGAAGAGATTGTAGGGGGCATTTGTTGTCCAAGGTAAATTTAAGAAGTGTTCAGGACAAACCACCGCCCCCCTGCTTTCCAGAATTATATATCTAGCTTTAAGAGTTGCATAAAATCAGTTTTTAATTGCATTCTCATGATAACAGTTTTTAATTGCATTCTGATGATCAGAAGTAACCGAAAGAGGATTTAGCAAAATAAACTCTGAAAAGGAACAGATTGTTAGTAGAGCAACACAGCGATTTAAGATTGCTGATAACAAATAGGGGAACAAACATTGAAAAATTGGTGTCATTCCACTAAGGTCAGCCCTATAAAGATTTTTTTGTTAATAATGTGTATTTGTTAATCAAAGTGTGTGAACAGTACACCAATAGATCATTATTAATATTTTTAATAAGATAATTATTTTAAACCTGTCCTTGTTTTTCTATGTGTGATATTGTACTCTTCATCAAATCACCATTTCGGAATTGGCTTATGAGCCAAAATAGTTGGAGCAGTACTTGTTACATTCTTTATTGCAAGAGGGGAGTCAGTGTTTATTTTTCTCCATGAAAAGGGAGTGGTGATTAATTTTTTGTTTGAAAAGAGGGGGTGAGCATTTTTTATTCTTCCTAAAAGGGAGCATCAAGTCAATGGTTTGGAACCTATGGTATAGATAATCCCTTCAGTTACAATTATTGCTTCGTTGCCTGCATCCTACACAAGCCCCTTGGTAAAGCACGGTTGTCCAAATAGGCAAATGTTACTTTGAATACTGTGTGTAAAGATTCCATATCAAGGTGACTGGACTTGTAACTCTTCCAATTATGCTCCAAAATAGTCAAATGAGTTCAATTTTGGGCTACTGGAGGCTCCAGAACCCTCTTAATCAGAACACGTCAACATTACTTGACAACCATGTTTGGAATAAATGACTTGTGTGTGTGTGTGTGTGTGTGTGTGTGTGTGTGTGTGTGTGTGTGTGTGCTAGTGTATCATCCTGCTGTAAAACCAATTTCCCCACAAACACAGTTTCACCACACTCCACTGAACACACAAAAACTTTCTTTCTAATAGTTTTTTCGCTCTTTCTCACAGAAATGTCTCTGTACTGGACACAACACGTAGCATGTAAAAACTGGCTGGAACTTTTTCCTGCCAGTACTCAAGACAATCTTCAGGGCCGTGGGTGAGTCAGTGATCATTCCTGTGGTTGATCTTGGCGTAAACAATAAAAAAAAATCATCATAGAAGAATCTGATACGACCAACTGCTTCATTTTTCAAACAACACAACAGCAGGTTACATTCAGCAATTTGCTTTGTTTTAGGAGCATCAGTCAGCATCTGACAGATCTTTATTGCAGTCTCATCTGCAATGCAATGCATTGTTCGCTTATTGACACCCGATAATGATGCTGACACCGACACCTATTAATGGAGCCATTTGCCTTGGAGACTGATTTTGACCCTCCAAAATCAATTCTTGAGCACTTTCAAATCCGCCAGAGTTCATTTCTCGCATTTTCTAAATGATTCTTCGTTCCCAGTTTTGCAACAATATCATAAGCAATTGCTCACAGGTACCCAAACAACTGAATTTTAACAGTCGCCGAAAATCCCAGCTCGGTGATTTTTTTCTATGACTGTTCGCTAGAAGCATGTGGGTTTCACGCCTGGCAACAATGACCTACAGTGCATCTTTTATATTGTGAAAAATCCTAATTTAATTGTTTTCGGATGTAAGTGCTGCTCCTAATACAGGGCAGCTTGATTTCTGTAAAAAAAAAAAGCATGATTCGAATTCTAATACCAAGTTACTGTGTCTAATTTCAGTACACTATTTCTGTTTATTTTACCTAGAAATAGTTACTGATTGTATCTTTAGCATTTAGGAAAAACTCTTAAGTGGAAGTATCAAAGACAATTAGATTTATTCATCAACTTTCTCAGTTTTTTAATGGTTACTTTTTAATTCCAACCATATCTCAGACAAGATTAGCTTACGTGTACAGAAAGTATTAAAATAATTTACGAAAATTTTGTCATTTGTTCAATATAATATAGATATTTTCCAAATGGAAATAAGTCTAACATTTTGTGGTTATGATGCAGAGTTAAAGTAAAATCTATACTTTTACAGTACATTAAAAAACTAATAATAGTAGAAGGAAAATAGCTGTGATATTTATTTTATTTATTTCTGTGAAACTGTTGCTTCTTGGAAATAATGTCCTAATATTATTATCCTATTAATATTGTAATCTAAAATTATATTTTTTTTGTTTAGTGTTCCATTATCAGAAATTTTATGTCAGTCTATTTCTAATAAATGGCATTGTATGATCAAAAATATACTTTGTTACTCTGAAATTAGCTAGATTGGGTATGTGATTAAAGCCACCTATCATAAAGTGTTACTGACCTCTTCAAATTTAAATTAACTGCTTAGTTCAGATGATGTATTCTGCATTTTTTTGCAACATGTAACTGTCAATCCATCCCCAAGAAAGTTTAAAGTGTTAAATTATGTCACTATTCGGCAGCTTCACCAACATTGTCATTAATAATAATAATTTTTTAAAAAATCAACAAATCTCTCAACATCTAGGTTGATTGTTTCGTAGTAGGCCTATTGTGTTCTTGACACTTTTGCTGCCAACTATTATGAAAAGCCACATCAAAGAATCTTAACACACTGTTGCTACATTGCCAATCCTCACCATTAGTAAAAAACTGTTAGTTACATTATAGACTGATATCTGTGAAGATATATTGATTGAGAGGTAGAAAGTGCCACCCTCTTCAATTTGGTGTATTAACGACATTAGAAATAAATTAGTGTTCACAATTGTTGGTGACATATCACTGTGCCATAAGAAGCCGTTACTGCCTAATGTACTAACTAATCTGTTGGATGAAGGAAACAAAGAAACTGCCGCGAGGCACTGAAAATAAGATAGGATAGGGAAAATAAACAGTTACCCGTCACTTACCACAGATGAAGGCAGGAGGGCGAGACACGTAAAAACACAAAAACAAACGAATTGCACAATATTTCGACTTTAGTCTGTCATGTGGGAGGCGAGACATATGGCAGGGGGAAAGATGATTCATGTGGCGGGTTGGGATGTGACCACATCTTTCCCCCTGCCATATGTCTCGCCTCCCACATGACTAAGACTAAAGTCGAAATATTGTGCTTCGTTTGTTTTTGTGTTTTTACGTGTCTCGCCCTCCTGCCTTCATCTGTGGTAAGTGACGGGTAACTGTTTATTTTACCTATCCTATCTTATTTTCAGTATTAACTAATCTATCATTGTAACTGGATATGATAGTACAAGGTGGATGTCACAAGAAAAATGACTTGTAGGTTCAATTACTTTTTTTTCTTATGATGCGGGCCACATTTTAACCAGACCTCAACTGCCAAGATGCCACCAATTGGAACTATCATTTAGTTTAGTTTGATATGATCCGTGGACCAATAATTTTCATAAACTAATCATGCAAAATTGGGAATATGGCTTGTAACTTTCTTCAAGGTTTGAGCTGCTTACCATCGCATGTTGTGAAATGTACAGATGTTAGCATCCTTTTTTTTTTATCCGAGGCAGAGGGTCACATAGTACCTGCTAGTTATTAACTAACATTATATTTTATAAGCACTCACTTGGGGCCATAACGGTTTGATACATGTTGTTTGCAAACTGCCAAATGCAAGATTATATTCTAAACCAACAAATAACACTTTCTGTAAATGTGGTTACAGTTGAGAATGCTTAAAACCACTCTCACAATTGAGTCAAAGTTCAGTTCAAATTGCAACCATAGTGTGATGTTGTTCATCTTTTGAAAATCAATATAATACTATTAAAAAAATTGTGGGCTTTCTATCAGTGTAGCACACCAGTTTGATATATCGTTTGACGTCCTTCGCCTACTTCCGGCAATGTGTTGAGTACCTTGAGTAATTGTCCTTATACGGCCCATGCCAGTCAGTGGTTGCCGCTGATGTCAGTTCTGTATGCCAAGCACCTCTCCATGTAGTGTGGTGGGAAGATGCGGGCAATGGGGTACACATGGTGGAGGGAGTCGATTGTTGCCAGTACTCCATGTCAATGGTTTTGCCTTGTCACTTTTAATTGGCTAATAACAGGATTCCAAGCTGCACTAAGCTGATACCTAGTTTCTCCGTTTACAGTGTTTTCCACAAGATTAATATCCATAGTCTCCTTAATCACACTGTCACAGTATCCATTTGCATAGGATAAAATTTGTGTCAAACCTGTGTGTCTTTTCTGTGCTGTGCAGGTTGCAGCTGACTTTTTTTCAATTGTCCCAGATGCACACATCTTATGTGCTCGATACAGCACTTTAAAACTGAGCATACTGTCTGCCCAATTTACTCTTGCCAACACTTGCAACTGTCTGAGTAAATACCAAAATCTCTGTGTTCCAAACCATCCTTTGCACTGCGTAACTAACCCTTTATCTTATTAGATGGAAAGAATAAAGTTTTTACACAATCTTTGCCTGACAATTTGATGGTTTTTGCCGAAGTTGCTCCAGTATGGAGTAAAAAAGGCCTGTTTTCAGCACCTTGCTGTTTTGCTTACCTCTTGTCTTTCCTATGAAAAACCCTATCGATTTTAGCTTTCGCCGTATCCATTCATGTGGAGTGTACGTCACAAATAGTTCTGCTAGAAGACTTGTTCCATTGCATCGGTGGGAGGCCCAAGAACTTTTAATACAATTGATACACCGGGAATGCCTTATTATGTCAGTAAACAATTCCTCGACTCTAAATAAATAGCTGTATACACAGTAGGATTTTTTCCTCATCGCCTTGCACCTCATCTAAACTGAGGTGGAAAATAAGGGGGGTAAGATAGAAAGGAATTTGGCCACAGCTTTTTGAAGGATTATTCTGGCATTCACTGTGAGTGATTTCAGAAAACCATAAGAAACCAAAATTGGATCATTGGAAGGAGATTAAACCAGTGTTCTACAAATGTCAGGACTGAGATTGAGACCTTACCCCTCAGGCTTGATTACACAATAGAAATGTTGGAATATGTAACTCTCAGTGTGATTTGGTTAATACATTGATATAATTTCCTGATTTCAGTCCTGCTGTTCAATGTGTTAGTTGTACTAAGAGGTTTGCTTACAGAGAGTCTGATCTTACTCTGAAGTATAGCAGCATTCACACCAGTTCATGTTTACAGGTAACACAGGTTACAGCAAGCAATGCCAATAGTTCTGCTGTGGTCACGCAGCAACAGGCCACCTCACAGCAGCAGGCACAAGTCATCCAGTTGCAACAAGCTGGCACAGTGGCATCCCAACAAGCTGGAGGACTTCAGCTCATCCAGCAGGTTGTCACTCCCTCTGCTGAAGTGCAGCACATACCGGTACTTTTAATCTTATTACTAGAGTATTTTGTCTACAGAAATTATACTGCTTTAAGTGTGATTGCAATCATGAAATTATGGCCTCCCAGAGCTATGAGTATGCAGTGAAACTGTTTTTATGGTTGTTGGCCTCACTGTTATGATTTGTTTTCCCCCACTCTCAAACAAAGTGTATGGAGAGTCATGCATAGATGTCAGAAATGTTTGCAAGATTACAGCCATGAAATTAGAGCAAACCATGTATGAACATTGCAGAGATCACTCATTAATCTGTCCCCTTTCCAGCCACTTATTTTTTAATTTATTTTTTTAAAAAGGCAGTTATAACCAGCCTTATGTTATCCCATGAACCTGAATTATATCCAGTACTATTTGGTCCTGTCAACCCATGTTTCTTTTCTTTGTAAACTGTAAAGATAAATGTATATTGTCCCATTTCTCAGCCAGTGGTTTTTTGTTGCAGTGAATCTGCATCTGAGAGAGTATCACATTAAGCTACTCATTCTCCTTCTTCACCACCTTTTCCCAACATTATTGATCGGCTGCCATTGAGTTTTACCCATTGGCATGGTCAGATTTGGAGCTTTCGTTTTACAGCCTCATCCCTTTGCTGATGCCAAGCATTTTATACCTACTGCCAGGTCGTAGAAGGTACTAATGGAGGAAGTGAAGTGTTGCTATCTGACTGTGAAATGTATAACTAGTTCTCTGTGTGATAAGTGTACAGTAGAACTCAGTTATCCGAATCAATTGGGACCGGACCCCATTCGGATAACTGGATTTTTTCCAAAAAATTGTCTATTTTAATTAATTACTGTATGTATGTTGAAAAGGAAAAAAAAAAACTATTTTTAAAGAAAAAGAGCTTTTAATTAATTAAATGAAAAGGCAACACTATTGCAAATTAAGTGTACTTAAAAGTGTTGTACATTAGTACAGTATGTACGTACCGTACTGTAAATAAAAATCATTGCTTGCCGAACATCTCGCTTAAAGTTAGCTGTTTGACTGTATTTATCCGTTTTCGAGCAGCCAAGTCGCGCATCCGGTAGACAGTGAGAAGTTGCACGTGGTCACACTTGGACTGATGCTCCATCCATTTTAACGCAGTTTCAAGGCCGGAAAATGCTTGACCATCTGATGGCCCCGTACCTGCTTCAACTTCACCGTTAAGGTCACACGTTCTTCTCTCTCACACTTACAGTAAGTTCATCATAACACACCACCCTCTCTCATATATCTTCAGCACTAACTTCTGAACATCCAGGAATTTTAATTAAAAAAGCAATTCGGATATTCAGCAATTCGGATAGTCGGAGTTCGGATAATTGGAGTTCTACTGTATGTTTTGTGTGTGAAATGTGTAGTTGATAGGTGATTGGGGATTATCCTGCTATTCACCTTGATGGATGCAGAAAACTGCAGAAAATCTTATCAGGACGGCCTATATGTGTGCAGTGCTTCAGTGTACTGAATCACTCGGACGGGTCCATGATGCTACTCATTCTAGACCATTTATTAATGATTCTACAATAGCCCATGAAGATGTTAAATATCATTAAGAAACATCCTCAATATAGTAATATGAAGGATTATTTGGCAGGAAGGCTATTGAGAAATTGAATTTTGAAATTATTTTATTTCCTCAAAGTTTCCTTCTACTGCTGATTTCCCCCCCCCCCTTTTTTTTTTTTTTTTTTTTTTTTTTTTTTTTTTTTTTTTTTTTTTTTTTTTTTAAGTAACAGATTTATTGTTATTCATACAGCTGAAGTATACTAGTCATTGCTGAAAACTGCAACTAGTATATCACTGTTCTATTATTACTAATCAGTTTGCTGGGAAAAGAAAGAGCTATTGACATACAGGAAATAGAGTTGCTCAGATGTATAGGAGTGATTAAAACATTATGCAAACTCATGTTAGAATGTTACAAACCAATGTTAACTAATCTTTGTAAAAGCATTGTTTTCTGATCTTTCCTAAATGGGCAATACGGTTAAAAATTTAAGAAAGAGGGATCTTAAAATTTGAAAGCTGTTTTATCATGTTTTAACTCATTTATATTATTTTTTTTTATGAATATTGGTCTCCTTTTGCCAGCCAGAGAAAATAAAATACAAATTTTCTCTGCCATTGTGATCTGTTATCTCCCACGTTTTTTGGTTCCTTGTATGGTACATAGAAATATGATTTATTTTGTTAAAAAAAGGATGTATGTATCTAAATCTGAGACTGCTCAGTCTTGATAGTACAATTTTTTTGTTATGTATGACATGTTTAATACTAAATAATTAATTTTAATCAGAATGACTCGGGTTTTTGATGGAGGACAGAGATAGGAAACACATGGCCTACTAGAACACAAGATAGAATGCAAAAAAATAAAACAGACCTAGAAAAATCAAATACAAAATATTTTGAGTTGCTCCTTAATCATGTGGGAGAGTAAATGAGATACGGCAAGTTTTACACAGGTAACGCTGGCAGAGTTGGTTTTATTACTCGTTCCTGTGGTTTGGTTATCATATTTAGTGTTAGTTAATGGTAACAATTAAAGTGCCATTAGGCACTGAAAATAATGAAGGATGGGGAAAATAATGTCACCAGAGATATGAAGGTCAGATAAACTCAAAAACATGAACACATTTACTGTATTTTGGTTTTAAACCTTATCCATGACCCAATTCTACCTACATGAATAAGTTTCAAAGCTAAAATATTGTAAATTGTGTTTTTTGTGTTCACCTGGCCCCTCTGCCTTTATCTGTGGTAAATGACAGATTATTTTCCCTAACCTTCCTTATTTTCATATCTAGTGACAGAGAAGATATAAATAAAACTGTGTTGCAGGGTTATGAATATTACTCCATGAATTAAAATCAACTTCAAAGAGTTATTCAGTTGTTTCAATTGTTCCTATTCTCATTTACAATTTGCATCGTTGATAATCTGCGTTCCGTGAAAAAAAGAAAAACCTGCCAACTCAGAACTACATTAACTCATGCACTCGATTTCCAGTATAAGGGTGTGAGCATTTTCTTTTATAGATAATAGGGTCAAGGATTTTAATAAATAACCAAGAGAAATGATGAATAATTTACCAAATTGCTGAAAGAATTTAAAGTTGAAATTTGCAGAGGCCAAAAATAGATGGGTACATGAAAGGGAACAAATGGAAGTGTAGGGAAACTGCCACCAGAGCGTGTGCTACATCGCAATTAAATTAAGCCAGGGTGAAAATTGATTTTAAATAATTTATTAATACAGAAGAATGGAATTATGAATGGTAACTTTATTGAGTTTCATAATGATGCCTAATTTTCATGAAACTAGTGTAATAATTGCATTATTGGAAACAACAAAGTAAGGGATGTGTATGGTTGGTGAAGTATCTATTTTAATGATTGTAAATTTCTTCTGCCTCTTTTACATTGTAAGCTCTCAATTACTTTTTTTCCTGTCTTGATAATGCCTGAAACCTTGAGACACAGTGGATAATTTTTATGACAACACAGATCTCAAATGTGAAGAAACATCCATTCCATAAAAGTATTAATAATAATTTGTGGTCAGTATGTGACTTGGCTGTTTATAAGCATCAGTTAGAGTAGGATTTCCCAACCTGGGGTTTGTGAACCTATCCTAATAGGGTCCATAGACAAAGTAAAATTAATAATTATGAAAAGCCAAAATGTGATGAGTTGATGACTAGTAACAGGTCGCTCATGGATGGGCATGGGTCATGGGACATGTGACTTTTGCTTTCCTGCCCTTTCCGCCAGCTCAATTAATAATAGGTTCATTCAGTGCTTTCTTGGGTTAACGGGCACGCCCGTAATTTAAAGTTTACAGATATAATTAGTTAGTGACTGATACAATGTTAGAAACAATGAAATGCTGATTACATTGTAATGTGATTACATTATAATGAATTATCCGAATAAATTCCCTGGTTCTTCATGTTCATTAAGCATTAAGTGTTGTGCAGCAGCAAAATCAAAGTGTCATTAGTTTACAGAAGGCTACCTTTCTTTCGGTTTCACAAATACCATTGTAAATCACAACAACAAAAAAACCCTCAGTGTGTCATATTGTACGAAGTTTTGTTGAATGAGTCTATGAAACTACCCAAACTTCGACGTCATTTACAAAGTAGTCACATGGAATATTCTTCCAAAGGAAAGGAGTTTTTCAAATTAAAAGCAACTTAATTAAAACAGGCTAAAACAACAATAAAAGACTGCTATTGGAACTAACAATGAATATGTGGTATCAGCTTCCTATTAATTATCAATTGGTTGCAAAAAGTGGCAAACCTCAACAGCGTATACCATAGGCTGGTAAAATTATGGTTTTTGCTATGCTGCGAGATAAAGCTGCCATAATAATTAAATATAATGTAACCCAATAATATGGTAAAAAACAGAATTGATGAAATGCTTCGCAATTAGGTGAGAGCACTGACATTTATAATGATGCAAACTTCATTCCCTTTGTTTGCTATGAACATGAAAATGACAAAAAGAGAAGATTTCCTATTCTGTATATATAAATACTACAGGTGAGGGGTATTTGGAGTTTTAAGCAACTTTTCACTGACTCATTTAGTGGTATAATTATGTGACAATAAGCACAGAAGGTGCACATGCTATGACAGGAATACGGGAAGGGCTTCAGGTTCATGTCAAAGGAATGAACCTGTCAATCATCTGGCATCATTCTGCATTCATAGGTAAGCTTTAGCTTCTAAAAATATTCCACTTAAATTAAAAATTGTTTTCGGGGAAATTATATAAGTGCTGAATTTTGCAAAAGCTAGGTCCTTAAATTCTCAAATTTTCCATGTAATTTGTGAAGACATGGGAAGTATTCACAAATATTTACAATTACACACTAAAGTGAGCTGGTTATCTGATACCAAAGTTTTTGAGCTGAGAAATGAAATCTCTCTTTTTGAATGAGAAAGTCTGTTCAGTTCCATGACTTTGAATGGTTCTCCATGGTAGCCTACTTAGCCAACATCTTTAGCACTCTGTGCTCATTTGAACTACAACATTCAGGAGGACATGGGTTCGAATCCCCATCCTGGCATCCAGATTTGGGTTTTCCATGGTTTCTCCAAATCACTCCAGGCGAAAGACGGGATGCTTCCTTCAAAAAGGCCATGGCCGAATTCCTTCCTGTTCTTTGTTCCCAGTCCCATCCCGCCTCTAATGACCTTAGCCGCTGATGAGGCATAAAAGCAATAAAAGTAAAATTGAACTACAAGGAATAAATGATACCAATAATTTGATTGCCAAAGATAAAATCAAAGCAATGTTGAAAAATTGGTTTTTGTATAAATTGTTCACTTGAAAATAAAATATGATCATTTTTCTGCTCTCTTGTCAGTTTTGCAATCAACTGATGTCATGTTGCAAAAGCATACTCAAGAAATAATAATTCAGCACCTTCAAGCATTGAAGTCTTCATTTAGATATTATTTTCCAGAACCAGATCTTATGATTAAATGTTACTTGGGGTAGGCATGAGAGATTCTCACATAAGCTGTGATTGCAGATGGAAATGTTCTTTAATCTGATATGAGATTGCATAAACTTTCATTTAGAAATGGTTGTCAAACTGTTGAATATTCTACTGCAACAGATAAGTCAGGTATAGCATAGAAATAGTCACTGTTGATAATTAAACAATTTATTCTTTTAAAGTTCTGAAGTTAGGCTAGTATCAGATCCCATGTTTTGCAGCAATAGTTGAATACTAGATCAGACTGCAAGTTATTCAAGTCATGCACAGATATTCACTCTTGCAACCTTGAATTGAATTGCAACCTCATTTAGTGTGAACTTATAAAAATTGTTTTAAACCTTGAAACAAACCTAGGCCACACACTGTTAGCTGAAGTTCCATATCACTGAATGTCTTAACGTATGCTGAAATTTCTAAGTATAAAAATTATACATATTTGAAATATATGTAGAGTCCACAAACCGTGTTCGAGGCTTAAAATTTATGTTTCACACTAACAAATCTACATCTCTAACTCCTGATCGTGACATTGACTGACTTTGCCTGTCACCTGTAGACTGACTTGAAAAGGCAAAGATGGCCACCTATTTATACTCTCTAGCTGGAAACTTCTGGATTATCAGTGGTTTCCTTCCCATGGTAAACTCACTTTCTCTTGTAAATTGTAACAAGTTTTCCATGAAAATTTGTTATAATATAGTATGATTTTTGCAAATACTGTACATTAGGACAACTTTACTTGTTTTAGAAATTTGTGCAGTGAGCTACTTCTGTCTAAAACTATTTAATCTTTTGCAAAAGTACTTTCATCACTGGATTACTTTTTTCTCTTTAATATGAAATATGTCTCAGTTCCGTATCTATCTTTATTTGGTTATAATCTTTAATTTTCTTAAAAGCACAAGTAGATTTTCAAATTTCTTTAACTTCTTAAATAAAATTTTCCGTCATTATAAACCTAATATAGAAATGTTTGTTTTTAATTGTACTCTAATGGGAAATGAATGTGGCAATTTCTATACACTTTTATGACTTTTATTTTTGCTATATTATTACAATATTAGTTTAATTTTTAATTGCAAAGTTCCTTATTCTTAAATTATATGTGTATTATCATTTTGCTGTGTTCAAATGAACCCCTTTTATCAGTTTTGGAATCCATTACACAGACCACAATACATATTGAACTGTTTATCCATTTTATATCTGAGTTAAGGTGTCACATGGCTGAAACCTAGCCAGGAAAATCCATTAATTGAAATAAGTTGTGATTTAACTTCAAAAACAAATTACCAAGAATAAACTTTAACCAGCTTTTAGCTGAATTTAAAACAGGTTTATATGGAAGACTTCTGAATTGGTACTGAAACAATTACTACCTTTCTTCACAACATATTTGTATCAAAAAAGATTTTCTACTCTGGTGTATAAAAAAAAAAAACCATATAGGAAGTCTGGAAAGTCATTTCACGTTTTTGATTTGAAGCAGCGGTGCAGCTAAAGTTGGGGGAAGCATTGTGCTAACCATATTCGCAAGTGAAACTTAAGGAAATTAAGTCGCCACATCTTGCTACACTGGGCAACAGTGTGTTTTCTGCATTTGTTATTTTGTTAAAATGCCAATTCTTTAGATACAGCTCAACATTTGTGGATTAACGCCAAGCAATTGTTTGATTAAACATTGGATAAATACTTTTGAGGAGACAGGATACACCACATTACCTTAAAGTACAGGATGTGCAAGGAAATTTCAAACATGAATCATGTTCAGGAAAATGTGCAGGATAATCCACATGGGTCCATACATGAAAGATCTTCACATTTAGCCATGCGTAGCTTGATACTGCACCAATCTTGATGAAGAATTTAAAACTTATGGCTTAAAAAATCCAATTAGTGCAAGAACTAAAAGCTGACAGTATTTCTAGATTTAATTTTGTTACTGAAATGTGTGAGATTTGCTGTCTTCAATGGTTTTTGTGATAAACTCACGTTCATGCTAATGGACATACAACAAGCAGAATTTGAACTTTTAGGGAGATACGAATCCTCAATTATTGCACCAACACCCATTACATAGCCCCCAAGTGACAGTTTCAGCCACAATATTGTCTTGAGTATTCATCACACCTTCTTTTTTGAAAATCACAGAAGACAAACAGTCACAGCAGATTCGTCTCGCTATAAGCAAAAGATAATATATCATTTTCAACAAAAACAAATTGAATGCCAAGGTTACAATAACATTTGGGTATAGCAACATGGTGCCACACATTTAATGAGTCTTGAGGTGGTGAGTAAACTCTTCCCAGGAAGGCTTATTTCAAGAAGGGATGGCAGTAACTGGCTCCAAAGAAGTCCAGACCTCTTCCCTCCCATTCCCCCCTCCCCCCCATCTCCCCCACCCCCATTGGAATATCTCAAGAACAGATGATTCTTGGCTGTCCGGGTGGCGCCGCGTCATGTTTCTTGAAACCGACGTTTCGACCCTCATTCTGGGGTCTTCTTCCAGGGCAGAACTGCGTCTTCGGTCAGCGAATGAGGGTCAAAACGTCGGTTTCAAGAAACATGACGCAGCGCCACCCGGACAGCCAAGAATCAACTGACTCTGGCCGCGGAAGCCTACGGTTACACTCTCAAGAACAGAGTTTGCGAAAATTACGCATCCACTGTGGCTGATCTAACGCCAAGTATTAAGGAAGAGATCAATAACATAACATCAAAACTTTTATGCCAAGTTTTCATTAACTTGCAGTTTATATTTAAAAAATGGCTAATGCAATGGAAGTCATTTCGATGGTGTGACTTTTTTAAACATAAATTCACATGTTTTTACTTTAAAATTTAAAAGTAAACCAATTGTTTAAGAATCAAAACCCAGTTTTATTTTCTATCCAAATTTGGAAAAAAACTTTTGAGATATTGTGTAGAAAGAGATTACAAATGAAACAAGATTTCAGGATGCAATTGAGTAACATCACCAATTTAGTTTAAAAAAATATCCAACCTTCACATTAAAATAAAATTAATGAAATAAGTAGAATAAAAAATATATATTTTGTTATAAACACTTTTTTGTACCTGTGTGTCATTATTTAAATAAAAACTATAGTACTATTTTTATTGTTTTTTAATTATTATTACTAAGGTGTCTGTGGCGATCGTAGTCTAATCTCTTAGTGGTAAAACATTGAAAATTATTGGGAAAGCCTGAGTTAGTGTGTAGGTCTTGAGTTTGATACATCACCCCCCGTATTTAAGTTGTATGTAAAAAATTTCGATTGTGGAATAAGATTTTAACTAAAAGAAATTATTATGTCTGAGTTTTATTATATTTTCCTATTTGGAAATGGAGAAGATATATATAAATTCATTGAATTTGTAAATAAAAAACTGGTTAGTTATCTGGCTAAACATCTTTTGTGTATCAAAAAATAGAAAAAAAAGCAGAAAATGTCAATTTCATTTTTTGGAATAGTTACAATTGGTGGCCAGATCAAGGATAGTAAAAGCAGTTTAGCATCCTAAGGAGCATAGTAATACGTTCCATCTTTGGCTGTTTCTAATTTCTTTCTCTCCAAGCCTTCCCATCTTTCAGGACTTCATCATCAACAGTGTTTCCATTGGGGAGGGGGAAGGGAGAACCTCTTTTTTTATGTCTTCCTCTGACTCTGAACTTCTTTCGAAACCTGCATACTGCAGCACAAAATAGAAGTAAAGATAGATTATTGAAGAGTCAGAGTTAAGAAAAAAATCACAAAATGGCACAAGGAAAAAAAAAATAAAAACTAGACAGATCATTAAAAAAACAAAATTTATATATATTCTAAAAGTGATTGTTAATGAAAAATGGGGAGAATTTTGTTGCAGGATGCTAGATTAGGAGACGTTCTGAAGTATACAAGATTAGTTAACTTGGTTTTGTTCTTAGTTTTTAGCTTTGGCAAATACTGTACATTGACATTACAGAAGGTCAAACCATAGCTTCTTTCGCTTGACAGATGCCCATATGATGCAGAATAAAGTGATCCTGGTATTTGCATTTTGAGATAACCACTAATAAGCAGGTGCATACCTCAGACATATAGGTAATAGGCACATAGGACATGCTGATCCAATACAGGCAGAATTTGGAATTCACAGTGAGAATGTGACTCTGGAGGAAACGATGATGAACAAATGGAAAAACCTCTGATATATCATGTCCATACCTTAGCACAGACAAAAATATATTAATAGTATTATAAATGTAAAAGTTTGGATTCTGTTGCTCAGTAATGCCATAATTGCTCAATAGATTTAAATAAAATTTGGTAACTAGTTTGTATGTAGTCTGGATTGTAACATAGGATAGTGTAGAAGTGTTGATGTTGCTTGTGGGTTTCTGTCTGAGCATTAGCTTTTACTTCTAACTCTGACCATGTCACTTGCTTGAACTGGTTGGATTCTTTGCCACTACTAATAATTGGTTAAACTAGGTTCACAGTTACTAAAAATGCCACCACTGTCAAAAAGTCTCAGGTTGTACTAACTACGAAAATTAAAATAAGTGTCACTAGAAATGTGGTTTATATTCTTCAACTTGTCCAACAGTTCTGATACCATTTACAAGTAAGGCTTCATTAATTATAGAAGACAGCAGATCCACTGAATTACAACAATCTCCTAAAGCAACACAGCCAGTTATTGGAAACCCCCATTTCAAATTTTTAAGTTCACTGAATTCACTTCATGATTAGTTAAATGCCCATTCTATCCAAAGTTCTAAACTTTCAGGTTGTATTGCCGAAACAGATCCTATCAGAAATCTTAAGTGGCATACTCCGTGCACACTCCATACTCATCTCGCAGTGCTACACTCTCATAGTATCCCTCTGCACTTGGATTAACCTTTGCGCGCAACCACACCAATCCAAGGTCAACTTTAAACCGCTCCTCTAACCAACACACCTCATCCTCTATAGCTGCGACGAGACCGTGTCCAAATGTGTACTTTAATTTTACCATCTTTTCTTTTGTTGAATGTTTCAGACTTCTAGACTTTGTTAAATTGTTTTATAAATTATTTCATGAATTAATACCATCTCAAATACTCCAAATGTGCACCAAATTAAACATTGCTTCTTTACTTTGATTAAGCTGGTGGTTTGCCGTTACTATGACAACCTCCAAATTTTACCGTAAAACTAATTTCTTCAAGAATTGCTCTGAAACTTTCTTAATCAACAGATGTTAGCTTAATAAATGTTTTCTATTCTCATAACACATAAGCATAATTTTGCCATAATTTGGCTTTAAAGTAGCACATGTTGTGAACTTTTAATTTTGCCTTTCTTTCTTGATTATTAACCCTAATTGGCACTTTTATTCCTACTTTGTCTCTAATCTCCTTCCCTATCTTATTTCCTTCCAAATGTATGGATTACAGTCGCTAGTCTGTTTAATTAATTCTACCGCAACAGATCAGTCAGTTATAGCTTAGAAATGACAAGTCGCTGTTGATAATAATCAGTATATTCTTTTAAAGTTCTGAATTTAAACTTGTATAAGATTATAATGCCCTAGGATAGCATTGTATCTTCAAATTCCTTTAAGAAGAATGCAAGTAATTATAACTAAAAATTCTCATTCCAGAAAAATTTTCACAGAATTCCCAACTTTTCAGGGAAAGGCTATGTGAGTGTCAGCTCATGATCAATAAATCTGCAAACTTCTTTAGAGTAGTTTCACTTGGAAAATTTCTAAGTTCACATCACAAGAAATATTTTATAGTCCGAAACCACATCTCATCCGAAAAAATTCTATGATCCAAAAGTTACATGACTTAGAAAAATTACAAGTTAGGTGACTCCTACTATGTCATGACCATAACCGACGCAAAGACTGTTTCGCTTCAAACTGTGTAGTGAGGAAAAATAGGCTGTGTATTTATAGGCTTGGAGTGCGGAAACAGTAATTCCTGATTTCAATTTTTGATCCAATCTTTCTAAAACGTCGTACTTTTTAGACTTTTATTCTGATTACTTATTGTTATAATTTTTTTTTCTTGGATTGGTCTATTTAACCGCGATTAATTCTAGGTGGTTCATTTTAGTTATCTTAGTGTATCTTTTAAAGTATTTATTTTCTCGCAAATATTTTACCATCACAGGATTCCTTTTAATTCCCTCTTTCAATAGACACTTGTTTCAATTCTTTAATTATTTTAATTCTTGTGGAATCTTTTGTTTACTGCTATTACATTAAAATTTTAGTCTCGTCTCCCCCTGCCTGGTGTGCTATTAGTTAAAAAAAATAAAAAAAAATAAAAATAAAAATAAAAAAATAAAAATATCTCACTTATGTGTCTGATGACAGCCTACAGATTCGGTTAGGAAAATTCCTTTTTCACCCTCAAATCTCAATCTATTATTATATAAATTTTCTCTATCATTTAGGCTTATTTTCGGCTTCCTAACTTTTTTATTTACAGAATTGATTTTTATTATCTCTCTAAATAAAAAACATACTTATAGTTTATTTATGAGCTCTGATTTTTGTCAGAACACATTCCTCAGTGTTGACAACCTATTGTAAGCGATTTACTGCGTTTTATAATTAAGGTAAATTAATACTTGCAAAAATATGTTCTCTCAAAAGACACAGTTCTAGAAGCAGGTTAATCTAATTTTAAATAGTTCGTTGTCACTGTAGGTCCGCCAGGTAGCGTACCAAATCAGCCCGATACAAGAGGTGGATAGATAATTAGAAAAAAGTCATCAAGCCTGAGATAAGAAATTTAAGTCCACCACACAATTATTGCAACAACTTAGAACATCGAACCGGTTGGCCACTACCACATTTTGATTATTAAGGCCAATCGAAACTTCGTCAACCATAGATTGCAAAATTCTTCAGATAAAAGGAAATTGATAATTAAGTCTGCTTTACATCAAATTACTTTCAATGTCACAATTAATGTTTTTCTGTATTACTGCACTGTTCAAGCTTTATATAACACGTGCACTGTCCCAGCTAAATACAATTAGTCTTCTTCATGATGCATAATCCGCCACACTATTACATAGCTTCTAACACTCCGCGACGCGAGCCGCCTGCTGCCGTAGCTAGGTCATGACTAACTAAGAAGAATGTATCCGTCTGCTTACCCAAGTACAATTTGCCGATCGGCGGATGAATACTGTGATGTTACAATGTTCTCGTCATTAAGATTCGTATATCTCTTTTAAATCACTGACTTCTCATTGTTTAACATGTTTTCCATTATCTGCTGATTCTACAATTTCACAATCCAAAACACATGGCTAATGAACTTTAAAATTGTTTTACCATCTTTAGTAAAATTCTTACACCATATCTGACTTAACTAAATTTTTATTTTGTTTAGTGTATGATGCTACAATGACATAATACTCAATTACAGTCATACAGTACACCATTCTTTTAAAATAATTATACAGATATATCCGTAGTTGAGCGTACAAGGCCCAAAACTGGCAGGAGACAAGGCCTCTGACAGAATTGCCAGCCATAACCACTATAATGTGACACCAAGGCGCTCCAACCAGGCCACCGCCACCGGAGTAGCCAAATTTAAATTTTCAAGCCTTCCAGGAAAGGCACATAACTGGCTATCCTGCTCAATATGTGATACATTTTGTGAAACCTCACTGCAGTCGCAGAACAGAAAATCTGTCCAGTTCCAGATGTGGAGAGTTGAAGCAGTTCTTCCTGTACCACATCTAATACGGTTTAATTTGCACCAAATTGATTGCTGTAAGTTGAATCCTGGTAGTTTTGAGCAGGGATTGCTTATATTGCCGTGGTGTTGACAATGCCCATTCCGCTGTTCATCTATCTGTAGGGCTGAAGAAATTACATGTTAAACTGACAGCAGTCATAAAGGCAGGGTGACATGACTTTAGCCGGAATAGCCTCATTGTTCAGAATTCTCGACCATAACTTGATTAGGACCTTTTGCCTTCTGATGTGAGTTGGTGGGATTTTGCTGAGCATGAGTTATGATGTGCATTATTTGGCGAAGCCATGCGCTGGAGCAGTATTCAGCTGTGGAGTAAACCAACGCCAAGGCTGTTGTCCTTAATGTATTCGCATCAGCTCCTGATGAAGTTCCTGCCAGCCACTGAAATAGGTTGTTTTGACTTTTAAGCTTGGCAGCTGTATTTTGAAGGCACCTTTTGTAAGTGAGGGACCTATGTAATGTGACATCCAAGTATTTTGGAGTACTGTTATACTTCAGCATCTGGTCTCTGAAATACAAAGTAAAGGTGTAGATACCTTGGATCATTAAAGTGACCTATTTTCATAAAAAAAAAATTGTTTACGAAGTATATTAAAAAAAATCTGTGCTGTGAGCAAACAACTATGAAAGTAATGTAGCACCTTGGTATACATGAATGGTGCTTAAAAGCACAAAAAATTATAAACCACAGGTGGAAAAATAAGGCAAAGTAAAAATATTAAAAACATGTTTCTAAACTGAAACTTTAAACAAATACGAGGCATGTTTTTTAAGCAAGTACTGTTTTGAAATTTAAAAAAGACGTGCAAATATATATCAATTTTATTTTTACATTAAAGCCTGTACCGTACTCTACTTTTCTACATAATTCCCTTCAATATTGAGGCACTTGTCATAACGTAGTTTTTGAAAACCCTCCTCATAGAAGTCTGCCGCCTGACTTGTTAACCACTGCATCACAACTGTTTTGACTTTGTTATCGTCTTCAAGACGCTGACTGCCCAGGTGTTTCTTCAAGTGCAGGAACAGATGGTGGTCACTGGGTGCCAGATCAGGACTGTACGGAGAATGATCTAGAGTTTCCCATCGAAAATGTGTGATGAGATCTTTGGTCTGATTAGCCACATGTGGACAGGCATTGTCATGCAGCAAAACGATGCCGTTGCTCAACTTGCCACATCATTTGTTCTGGATTGAACGGCGCAGATTGTTCAATGTCTCACAATAAGCTGCTGCATCGATTGTCGCATTACGAGGCAGAAATTCCACAAGCAATATTCCTTTTCTGTCCCAAAAAACTGTGCACATGATTTTCCGGGCAGAAATTGTTTGCCCGAACTTCACTTTTTTGGGTGAATCTGAATGCCGCCGTTCCATGGACTGTTGCTTTGATTCAGGTGTGACGTAGGCCACCCATGTCTCATCGCCTGTAACATTTTGGCTTAAGAAATCATGCACTGCCTAAACGTTTGGTTTTGTGCACATCCGTTAACATTTTCAGTACCCAACATGAGTACAATTTTCGGTAATTCAAGTGCTCGGTCACAATGCCATACAAAACACTACGAGAAACATTAGGAAAGTCATCACACAAGGAGGAAATCGTAAAGCGTCTGTTTTCTCTCACCTTATTGTCCACTTTCTGCACCAAACTTTCATTAACGACCGAAGGACGCCCACTCCGTTGTTCATCATGCACATTTGTGCGGCCATCTTTTAAATGCTCTCACCCACTTTCTCACCATTCCATCACTCATAATGTTTTGTCCGTAAACTGCACAGATCTCACGATGAATATCGATTGGTTTTAGGCCTTTAGCACAAAGAAACCTTATAACAGCCCGTACTTCACAGTTGGCGGGACTCACGATTATCGGAGGCATCTTAAACACTCAGTGAACAATGTAAACAAGGAAGAATTGGACTGTAATGGTGTCAATGCGTAGGCAAGAGATGCAGGTACCCAGTGCGCATGCACGGAACGCCGACCGTAGCGCTGCAGCCACGGTGTGACATAAAAAATACGCCTCGTATTTGAAGTAGAAAAGAATATGGATATCGTGTTCCATTTAAAATATTCACAGAGAAAATAGTGTATGCATTCCTTTGTATCACTTTACTAAACTTCTTCAATTACTTAAAATGCACTGAAATACTATATTATCTGCTTTCTCACTAATCTGTATCTACAGTATTTAAAGATTCTCTTAGGATACAACCAAATTATTTAAAATAGTTGTCTGCTCAATCCTTGTCTACAAAAAATATTGTAACACTTCAGTTTCATCTTCATGTCGTAAAAGCATCTTTCCTTCAATAAAAAATCTGTAGAATCTGCTTCAGTCTTCACAGTTGATTTAAGTGAAAAGTGTTTCCTTTATGTTGTTAAAGAGCAACCCATTCTTGCTGGTAAAGCTTAATGAAATTGCTCTGTCTTACAATGTCATTGCTTTGATACATTTAATTGTGAATATGTCAGTTCAATGGCGTTCTGATAATGCATTGTATATGTATTTTTGTATTGTGTCATACTGCTGGCATTCTGGTTAGGCACTTAATAAGCAATCACAGGCTGCTCTAGGTGCATTCATTTATATTATGATTATTGATATGCCTTGAAATGGGAGTATATACTGATAAGTGCAACCCGGTCTTTGCCAGTGAAGCAAAAATATAGAAGTATCTCAGATGTCGTACAGTCTTTGCTGCTCACTACACCTTAAGTATACCTACATTATATTTCTCTCTCATCCTCTTAGTAACTTATTGGAAAACACATTTAACCTCAAACACCATTTCAACCGTTGGATCTTCATCCTTCATACAAAAGATAACAACTCCTTGACATTTAAATTCCGCATTGGCGTGCTCTACTTCAGTAGAGTCAGAAATTTCATCTTTACTATCTAGATCGCTCTACCAGAGTTTATATAGCTTAAAAAATCAATTGTACATTGTAGAAAAAAAAGTTTCTATAAAACTTTATCACTCACTACACATTTAAAAGATGTCAGCTGAATAACTGATTGAATGTCTATATATTGTATTGCAGAAAATTGTGAAAATACAAGCATTTGAGAAAAATAATGGACATCTGTTGTCTTAAAATTCATAGTATGACCATTCAATTGCAGTTTCATGAAGGTGTAGCAACTTGTCTTGAGGTTTAAAACATTTTTCCTCTTTCCAAACAAACACATTTTCTTTCTTCTGTGCAGATGTGAAAAAAATATTTTTTTTCTTTTCTGCTCCTCCTAGTAATTTTCTTCCTCCCAGTCTTCCTGTGTTGTGGGAGTTCACTCATGATTACAGAAAAAAACTATTTTCTTTTTAACTTATCCTTCCTTTTCAAAAATTCTTAAAATATTTCTCTTCCTTCTCTTGTTGCATTTTTGCATTAATGGATGAAGTCTCCCTAAAGCATGAGTTGGATGCTTGAAATAAGGCCCCTTTGTTATGAGGAAGTTTTAAAATATTTCTCTGTGATCAGCTGATAGATCATTGAAAAGAATTACTTGAAAAAATTTTCACCAATAGAAGCTTCAAAATTAGTATATGGTGTGATGAAATAATAGTTTTTCTTTCATTAGGAAACATTAGTTCATGTATATGATTTGCAAATTTTGAAACTGAAGTAATTTGTGATGCATTGCATTGACGAACTCCAAGTAGATTTGTTTCACTTCGATAAAAGAGTTGAAATAGTATTATTATTCTAAATAGACAAAGAGAAATAGTTGCTTTGAGTAAGTTGCATGGCAATAACTACTGTATCTCTTAAGGTATAATGAGGCTCCTGAACCAAAATGTTTGCATCAGGTAACTGAATTCTCAATTTTCTTTACTATGTACAGTTCATTGAGGCTGCATATGTAAAATATTTTCATTTTGAAGCCTGTTATTATGAACATGAAAAACGTTGGGACCATCTTTGAAGGCATCGGCAGTGTTTTGAATATCAACATCTATTTCATTGGTTTGAACAGCAGTGTCACTCTGTAATTGTTCACTAACATCAAATTAATCTAACAGAACAGTAGAAAAATCAATTAAATTATCAGTAGGAACAGTGGGCAATGGAGACTGTTCAGTAACATCAACAATGTCTTCAATTAATAGTGCAGGTGCAAGAACAACAAAGTCTGCAACTATAGTTTCATCATCATTACCAGTTTCAGTGCAGACAAGATCAATTACAATATTAGGACTGTCAACAGGTTTTGAAAATATTTGTTGACCAGTAGGTAATGGCTTTCTTATAAGTTTCAGCTGCCAAGGGATCAGCTGTTAGTTCATTTTCAATTAAAAATACGTTGTTGCTGCTCAGCTGAATTATATACAACTGGTAGCTTAGCAAAGTGAACAGAAGTAGAAAATGATTTAAATCGTGGAAGTATTGCCTGATTGTTACACAAATCCTGAAACTCACAAGGAATTAAAATGAGACTGCCAAATTCTAGAAGTGCATGAAGTTTTCTTGAGGTAAACAACCTTTTCTTAGTTCTAAAATAGACCAAGGTTCTCTTTTATTAATAGTATTATAGTTGCAGAGGTTAGGGTTACTTGAGGTGGTTGTGAAGTGGTATTAATGCTTGTACCCTCCATGGTAAGAATGTATATCAACAAATCAATACAAAAATAGAATTGACAAACAAGTTGTGGTTTGTGAAATATTTAAGTTGGTATAGACCAGTGATTGTTAGGGCATGCCATAGTGAATGTAAACAAACAACTTAGTCAAAATAACTGACGAAAATACTGCTAATAGGAACAGTTCAGATACAAATCTTCACATGCAGACATTATAAATATAGCTAACTGAAGTCAATATACTAATTAAACAAAGTAAAAAGGAAATGGCTTTAGGCAATATTAATTACAAGGAAAGGGAAAATAACTCATCACTCACCAAAGTTGAAGGCAGCAACGGGAGAAGAACAGATATCACGAACACCAAAAAAATATACACAATATTTCGGTCTTAAACCTTCACGTTAAAGATAATGAGTCATGTGGTTTGTTAGGTGAGCATACGCCGAAGATTCTACATGACTGAGTGGCTTATCAACATGGTGGTGGGACTAAGATGTTATACATAAATATGTATATCACAGAAGGTGATAGAGATAGTAGTATACCAAAAGGGTACAGAATGTAGAGACGAGCAATCAGAGTTTTCTCCGAAACCACCGCTGCTTCAGAACTTCGGAAATGGGAACTTGCATTCCAAAATATCCTAGATACCAGACACCCACCCGGCCTCAACCACCGATAAAATTCCTTTCTTTGTGACAAATCACTCATTATCAGCATTAGCATTATTGTGATTTAACCAACTACTTTTTTTCAAAATTTATGTATCTATATTTATTTCCTAAATTTTTGTTTTCGTCTCTACATTCTGTACCCTTTTGGTGTATTACTCTCTCTATCACCTTCTGCGATATACATATTTATATATAACAACTTAGTCCCACCGCCATATTGATAATCCACTCAGACATGTTGGAAACTTCGGCGTGTGCACACCTCCTGAGCCACATGACTCATTCTCTTTAACATGAAGAAGGTTTAAGACTGAAATATTGTATATATTTAATTGTGTTCGTGATATATGTTCTTCTCCCGTCGCTGCCTTCAACTTCGTGAGTGATGAGTCATTTTCCCTTTCCTTTTAATCTATGAAGTCAGTATACCAAATTACTTGATGACAAAGTCAAATGTAGAGATTTTGATGAAAGAAAGTCGTACAGTGTTGAAAGTTTTTGTTGGAATGTTTATAAAAGAAAAGAAAAGCAGCATTCACTGTTTTTTGTGAAAGCAGCTAAAGTGTAGAGTCGAACAATGTAGGGCTGTGTTGAGTAGTGATGAACAGTTAGCAGTGACAGGCAGCTTTATGAAATCATGTAATGTCTGCAGCATTGTGTGCAATGAGGACCTCCTTGGAACTGCTGCTGAATTCGGTTAGAAGCTGCCTGTACTAGTGATGGCAGCAAATGGTAGCATCTGCTTGTTGAATTGTTAGGATCCACAATGGAACAGCTGTGGCAGCATAGGTTGGTGCTGCATGGAAGCAACAACGTTGGTGGTGGCATAAAATATCAGTATCATTACCGAATGTTTATGCGTCAGTTGGATGGAATCTGAAAAAGCCAAAAGGTCTTTGTTCTATATGTGATTAGCCATAGGTTGTGCTGCAGAAGTATGCTGTCAGAGTGATCGTAGGACAGAAACAGTATGGAGTCGTTCATCTGTAGTATTATTCTTGGAATGCTCAAAACCATAAGTCATGGTGATTTGTTATTGAAATTCGCATTGACAAAGTGTAGCCTCTTTAAAAATGTTAACATTTGCTTGGGGTTATGCTCAGTATAGTGCTTAAACTGTAACCTTGGATGTTTGATAATCTGATACCTAAATGAAAGTTCCTTCTAGGTTTATTAAATCGGTCACCAATCTGTTTAATTCTGCCGCAGCAGATAATCTTTCAGGTATAGCTCAGAAATGAAAAGTCACTTGATAATGCATCAATATATTGTTTTAAAGTTCTGAATTTAAACTGGTGTCAGATTATGATGCCCTAGAACAGCATCGGATTTTCGAATTCCTTTATGAAGAATGCAGGTCGTCACAGCTACAAATTTTCAATCACCCCAGAAAAAAAGCTTCCACAGAATCCCCAACTTTTCTTGAAAGGCTAGCTTAAAGCTTCAGCTCATATTCAATAAATTTACAGAGTTCTTTAGAATAGTTTCACTCGCAGAATTTCTAAGTTCACACTGCATCTCGACCGGAAAAATTGTATTACACGTCTTAGAAAAATTACAAGTCCAGCAACTTCTACTACATCACGACCATAACCAACGCAGAGGATGCTTCCCTTCAAACTGTGTAGTGAGGGGGGAAAAGGCTGGGTAATTATAGCCTTGGCGTATGGAAACAATAATTCTTGATTTCGATTTTTGCTCCAGTCTTTCTAAGACTTCGAACTTTATAGACTTTTATTCTGATTACTTAGTGTTGTGATATTTTTTTTCTGAGATTGGTTTATGTGGCCGCTATTAATTCTAGAAGGTTCATTTTGGTTATGTGAGTGTATCTTTTGATGTACTTAGTTCCTAGCAAAGATCTCACCATCACGGGATTCCCTTTAATTCCCTCTTTCAATTTACATTTGTTTCAACTCTGTAATTATTTTATTTCTAGTGAAATCTTTCATATACTGCTATTATATTCAAAATTTAGTCTTGTCTCCACTCACTTGGTGTGCTATTCAAACTTAACAAAATAATAATAACTAGACGACCCGTGCAAAAATTTCGTGTATAAAATGCGATGAATAGCGAGGTTGAATGCTTGTAAAATAATGAAAAGTAGAACTGTACTTTTTTAGCAAATATTAATTTTTTTTTAGTGTAATAGGTACGCATCGAATTACTTACAACATATTACAAAACATTAAGGAAAATATAAAACACTCTGTATTTACAACAAACTGTCACTGACCTTAACAGAATACAACTAACCTGAACAAAATACACACAACATATCAACATCTCTGTAATATTTGTTGCTGTTCGAATAAAATGTGTACATTGGAATTGTATAGCAAAACGAAAGTGTTTCCATAACAGAAAAAAATATCCTAAAAGCTACTTATTGAATAAAAAAAAGTTTATTGACATCTCTGTGATATCTGCTCCTGCAATCTAGGGACTTGGCTTTGAACTTTCTCATACGCGCTACCACTTTAAGATCCAAATTCCGAAAAATTCTTTCTTAATTTATGATTATACCTAACTGATGGCCTTAATCTTTAAAACGATATGATTTTTATCGATTATGGCTAGGTATGGAAAAAGATAATTGGCTTGTAATAATAATAATAATAATAAAACATGCTGTACAAATATTATTGTTACTTTTCCCCTTTAAGGGTCAAATTCCAAAACATTTCTTTTATAAAAACATGGTGTGACCAAAGCAGCCACCTTGGACTTTAAAATTATACCTCATTTATCGATTTCTGTTAGTTATCAAGCGAGGTAAAAAAAAAAGAAGTTCTAGAAATGATGATAATTTTTCCCCTTAAGGGTTGAATTTGGAGAAAGTTTTTTCCTAAAATATGATGTGACCAAAGCGGATAATTTAATATTTAAAACGATACCTCATATATTAATTTCGGTTGGGTATCAAGGGAAATAAATAGCTCATGACAGAAAAATGCGTTGTAGAAATATTACTACTTTCGCCCTGTAAGGTTAGAATTTTGAAAAATTTCTTTCTTAAAATGTGGTTTAACGGAACCTAAGACCTTACGAAGACCTCAATCTTTAAAATGATACGTCGTTTATCAATTTTGTTTAATTATCAAGGGAGATAAATGACTCGAGACACAAAAAAGGCATTTTAGAAATACTAATATTTATGCCCTTTAAGATTTCAATTCAGAAAAACTCATATCTTAAAATATGTTGTTAGCCCAGCGAAACCTTAATTTTTAGAATGATACAACATTTATCTATTTCGGTTAGATATTAATGGAGATAAATAACTTGTGACACAAAAATGCGTTGTAGAACCATTTATACTTTTCCCTTTAAGGGTTGAATTACAAAAAACTTCTTTCGGATAAAGGAAACAAAGAAACTGCCCCGAGGCACTGAAAATAAGATAGGATAGGGAAAATAAACAGTTACCCGTCACTTACCACAGATGAAGGCAGGAGGGCGAGACACGTAAAAACACAAAAACAAAAGAATTACACAATATTTCGACTTTTTAGTCTTCCTCATGTAGGAGGCGAGACATATGGCAGGGGGAAAGATGTGGTCACATCCGAGCCTGCCACATGAATTCTTCTTTCGTAAAATATGATGTCACCAAAGCTGAGTCATTACTCCTCATAATCCTACTTCATTTATCGATTTTGGTTTGATATCCTTAGAGATAAATGGCTGTAGACACAAAAAACGTATTTTAGAAAAATTTACATTTTTGCCCATTAAGGGTCGAATTATGAAAAATTCTTCTTAAAATATAATTTTACCATGGCGGAGACCTTAGTCTTTAATATGATACCTCATTTATCTATATCGGTTAGATATCAAGGGAGATAAATAGCTCGTGACACAAAAATGCGATGTGGAACCATTTATACTTTTCCCTGTAAGGGTTGAATTACAAAAAAAATCTTTCTTAAAATAGGATTTCACCAAAGCTGAGACATAACTGCTAATAATATAACTGGATTTATCGAATTTGGTTAGATATCCATCGAAATAAATGGCTCGAGTCACAAAAAAAGCATTTTAGAAAAATTGACATTTTTGTCCATTAAGGGTCGAATTACGAAAAATTCCTTTTTTAGAATTTAATGTTACCACGGCGGAGACATTATTATTTAATGATATACCTCATTTATGTATATCGGTTAGATATCAAGGGAGATATATGGCTTGTGACACAGAAATGCGTTGAAGAACTATTTATACTTTTTCGCTTTAGGGGTTGAATTACAAAAAACTTCTTTCTTAAAATTTGATGTCACCACAGCTGAGACATTACTCCTCATAATATTACTTGATTTATCGATTTTGATTAGATATCCAGGGAGATAATTGGCTCGAGGCACAAAAACCGCATTTTAGAAAAATTGACATTTGTGCCCTTTAAGGGACGAATTACGAATAATTCCTTTCTTAAAATATAATGTTACCACGGTGGAGACCTTAGTCTTTAATATGATACCTCATTTATCTACATCAGTTAGATATGAAGTGAGATAAATGGCTCGTGACACAAAAACGCATTTCAAATATATTGATACTTTTGCCCTTTAAGGGTCGAATTCCGAAAAATTCTTGTCTTAGTGTATGACCTCACAAAAGTGGAGATCTTAATCTTTAAAATGATACATCATTAAATGATTTCAGATAGGTATCTAGGGAGATAAATGACTCGTAACACAGAAAACCACATTTTAGACATATTAACATTTTTGCCCTTTAAGGGTCGAATTCCGAAAACTTTCTTTCTTAAAATATGATAATAACTCACTTAATGTTATAATTGTCAGTGAAATTTTGCTCCGTTTTCTCAGAATTGATTGCTCTGCCTTCTGGTAGCTATCTTTCTTTTCACAAATCCTTCCTTTTCACTCTAATTTTGACACATGGCAGATGATGAAGTATGCTATTTATGATGTGTCCGATGATGTAGTCTATAGATTCATTTAGGAAAATTCCTTTTTCCACCCATAAATGTCAAACTAATTGTTAAACTGTTATCGTATTACTAGCCTCAAAGCTTGTCATAAATGACAGGTAAACGGAGTGTTCTGGGAATTCATTTCTTTTCACTTAGCTAAATAGAATTGTTATAAAATAAAGATCATTGTAATTCCTCATCTCTCGTGCTCTAGCAACGTGTTTCAGTTGTCAAATTAGTCCAGCTTGTATTTCAGCCTAACTAATTCCGCTAATATTGTCACTAGAAAATCAAAGCTTCAATCACAAGCGAATTAATACATTCCCTATAATGCATGATAATGTCATCATTAGGGCTCGGATCTTTATGACAAAAAAAAAGGAGAAATATGCAGGCAAATATGTCCTTAAAAATGGATAATTATGGCCGAAAAACAACAAAATATGACCAAAGATTTAAATTTACTATTATCTAAAACGTGCTCAATTTTACATCATTTATTTTATCTAGTAGCATTGCTTTCATGTAGACAGCATAATTTGCTTCTGTGCACTTGCTGCACCATTGGGAAATTAAATTTTAAATAATTTTGTTGAAGTCGCTTTAATTTCAGATAATTTATGGAATACAACTTTCATCTGTACTAAAATATTCCTCTCTAAATCGAGTGATCGATTGTCGCCGCTCTGATAGATGACACTCCATTGTCGGTATAGTGGGCGGCAAATATATCTAGCGGTGACCTTTCTTTTTTTTTTAGCTCAACTGCTGCTTCTGGTGACGACGTTACTCGGCAGTGTTATGGCAACAGGGGGGGGGGGGGACAAAATAATATTCGAAGGGCCAGCAATCTCGTGACCCTGTTCGCGGAAAATTCCTAGGTACACCACTGGTTGTAGTTAGACAGGGGGTGGCATAATCTGTATTGCACAAGGGTGTTCAAACAGCTAGCGGTAGGCCTGCATGTTTACCAATAAGTTTAAACGAAACTTGCTTTGTCTATCTACCAGAAACTCCCAGCCTAGTCTACTAATCAGTTCTGTGACGCTTTCGTAAGGACTGTAACAAACGGTCACGAATCGAGTGGCTCTTCTCTGTACTTCCTCTATACTTTCAATCAACCCCTGACGAAACGGATCCCAAATGGCACAACAATAGTCCAAATGTTGATGCACAAGAGATTTGTACACTATCTCCTTTGTTTGTTCATTGCAATTTTTCAAGATTCAGCCTATGAATTGCAGCCGAGAATTAGCTCTACCTACTAACGAATTAATGTGTAAGTCCCATTTCATGTTCCTTTGTACTGTTACTTCCAAATATTTCATAGAATCAACCATATCAATAACTAAGTTGTTTAACTCGTATTTCTGAACAATTGGATTCTTTTTGCCAGTTATGCTCATTGCCTTGAACTTTTTTTTTACAATTTAACGTAAGTTGCCACTCAGCACACCATGCCAAAATAATATCCAGATCACGCTGAATTTCTAAGCAATCGGCCAAATTCCTTACTTCCCTATAAATAACCGCATCATCAGCAAACAATCTAAAAAGGTTTTCACTTTGTCTCTGAGATCGTTTATAAAAATTAAGAAAAGAAGTGGTGCTATTACATTTCCTTGAGGTACACCCGATTTAACATCTAGATTAGAAGAACTTTCTCCTTCAACGACGACGTACTGTGACCAACCAGTTAGAAAATCCTTTATCCATTTACAAAACTGATCCGATATACTATACGCTCGAAGCTTCGCTAAAAGGCGGTTGTGTGGCACATAGTCAAAGGCTTTCTGAAAATTTTAAAAAAATTGCATCTACTTGTGAACCTGTATCAATAACTTTCATTACATCGTGTTAAATAGGACCAGCTGTTTTTCATATGATCTTTTCTTCCGAAATCCGTGTTGATTTGTTGTAAGCAAATTATCATCTAGAAAATTCATAATGTCCGAGCATATAATATGCTCCATAACTCTACTACAAACAGATGTTATAAATATGGGACAATAGTTTCCAGGATCACTTTGATCACCTTTCTTGAAAATCGGAGTTACTTGCGTGATTTTCCAGTCTGAAGGTACTTTTCTCTCTTCTAATGATTTACTGAATATATCATACAGAAATGGCCCAATTTCTGCCGCATACTCTGAAAATACTCTTACTGGAAAACCATCCGCGCCCGGTGCTTTCCCCCACTTCAGGAGCTCTAATTGCTTAATGATACCTGCAGTATCTATTCGTAATGATTCCATCACCAACTCGACACGGCGTGAGAAAACAGGAATATTATCCTTATTTTCATCAGTAAATGAATTTTTGTAAAACTGTATTTATTATGTTAGCTTTATCGCGGCTTTCATTAACCTCGGAACCTTCACGAATTAGTGCTGGAATATTGCTATTGGTACAATTGACTTTTCGTACATACAACCAAAATTTCTGGGGATTTTCTGTGAGACTCTTAGAGAGTTGGAATGAAAATCATTGAAAGCCTCGTGTATTACATTCTTAATACATCCTCTTAACTCAGCTAAGGTTTCTAAATCACTGCGACACCCCTTCTTTCTTGAGCGTGGGTGTATTCTCCTTTGTTTTTTAAGTAATCTTTTGACTTCGGATGTGTACCACGGTGGATCATCCTCCCCATTTATTGTCTGCTTCCGTATATGTATTTCCATACCTTCCCTGACTATTCGTATAAATCGATGCCACACCTCTTCAACGGTGTCCTTTGTTGACTTGAAGTTATGGTAATTATTCCTCAGGTAGGTTCTAAAACACTCCTTTGAGGCCTTACTGAATCTTTATACAAGCAGCCCTTTTCTCCTTTTTCGCTTGGTGATTAGTTTGATAGTCGCAATTACCGCTTTGTGATCGCTTATTCCTGTGGTCGTTGAAATGTCGGTGAATAATTCTGGCCTAAAATATTTTCGCTACCATTATGACACCACATAGGTTCATTAACTACCTGCTCGAGATGATTATCTGACAACAAATCAAGAATTACTTCAGAAGCTGCCTTATCCCTGCTACCTGTAATGTGAACGTAATTATGCCATTCAATAAAAGGCAGATTGAAGTCTCCTCCTAGAATCATAGCATGATCCTGAAAACGGCTAGGTATACTGTTTACATTATTTCTTAACTCGATAGCTATGTCGGAATCGGGTGGACGATAGATGAGTTTTGACCCAGCAACATTGAGCTTAATCCATAATATGATCTCACAGATCGTATCGACGTCTATTTCATTACATGGGAGAAATTTATTCACAGCTATAAATACCCCACTTCCATGAGAATGTAATTTGTCTTTACGAAAAACGTTCATGCTATCTTTAAAAGTTTCAGCGGAACTCATTTCCGGTTTTAGCCAACTTTCTGTACTGATAACGATATCCGCTTCTGTGCTACAAATAACGTTTTCAAGTTCCGGTTGTTTGTTACAAACGCTTCTACAGTTAATTACGAGAACTTTTAACTGTCGAGATGCTTTTACGTTCCTCCTACATTCCGGTGTCGCATCTGTTTGGGTTGCCCGTAACTGTATTGTGTGTTTCGGGTCTTCCTCCCTCAGCCTAAAAAACCACCCAGTACATTCCACACGGCCCCTGCCACCCATGTAGCCGATTCACGTGTGTAGTGCACACCTTACCTATTAAGGGGAACCCTACATGACTCAACCCTATGGCGAAGATTGAGAAATCTGCAGCCACTATCTTCACAGAAACGTCGTAGTCTCTGGTTCAGCCCCTCAATACGGCTCTGAACCAGAGGTCCACAATCAACTCCGTCTACGATGCTACAGATGGTTAGCACTGCCGATATCTTGCGGCCACTGGCCACAGAGTTCACCCTTCAGCCAGCCGCCAGAAGGAAGAGAGGATAACCTCCGACCCAAGGCGACAAGCATCATTGGTGCCGACATGAGCCACAATCTGTAGTTGGCTACACCCCGTCCCTTCTATGGCATCCGAAATGACTTGTTCCACATCTTGAATCAGGCCACCCGGAATACACACTGAATGGGCATTGGATTTTTTCCCCGAATAATCCGCCATTTCCCTAAGGCGCTCTAATAACCGCCTAACTTTAGAGCTCCCAACTACCAAAATCCCCTTCCGTGTTTGCTCAGACCTAGCGGGCTGGGGGGCCGTCAACTCGCAGGATGACAATTGTGGGACTGAGTCAGCCTCCGACAACACATCAAACCGGTTGGACAGTTGAACAAGTTCAGTGTCTTGGCCTTTAAGCCTGCTCGACTTCCACCGTGTGCGGCTTCAAAGTCTTAGAGGCCATACGCCAGTCACCGACAGGCAACCGCATCACAGCCTCAAACTCTTCAGCCTGGGTTGCAGGTACGACGGTTGATATGGAAGAATCTGTTATAGGCATGGCCACATCAGTTTCCCAAATATTACATCTGCTGCAACCTTTTATGGCAGCTTCCAGCTGTGTAACTTTCGCTAACACAGCTGCAAGCTGTGCGCGGAGATCAGCCACCTCAGCTTGCGTCTGCACACAGCAATCACAGTCCCTAGCCATTCTGCTTTTGAAAAATAAAAAAAGAATAGAAATACGAAATAACCTGTACTTCGTACAAAATATAAACACTCAGAGATTACACTAACCAAATCTACACACCACTAAAGATCAAATACAAAACAACAATACGCTACTGTCCTCAGCAACTGTTCAACTGTACCTAATCTCTACTTTCTACAAAAAGTAAACACTCAAAGATTACACTAACTAAATCTGCACACCACTAAAGATCAAATACAAAACGAAGATACGCTACTGTCCTCAACGACTGCTGAACTGTAACTAACCTATGCTTACTACAAAAAGTTAACACTCAAAGATTACACTGTCCTATATAAGAAGTTCCACACTCTCAAGGAATTTTGCAGACTCAAGGTGCCCGGAGATTAAAAGCATCCTTCGGGGTTCGTAATAGCTGCCCAATCTTAGGTGGAGGCGAAAAGATAGAGCGGATGCCCTGCTTGTTGAGCAGCCTAGCTATTTTTGATGTCACTGCTCTGCAGAAAGGTAAGAACGCACGCAGTTTGTCTCGATTCCTGTCATCTGTTTGTGTGACGAATGTCCACACTAAACGTGTGTTCTAAGTGTCACAGCTCATGCTGTAGATGTTCGTTGTTGGACACTGCCTTTGCCCTATGGACAAGAGTATTCAGCACTCCACACTTCTGAGAAGGATGGTGGAAACTAAGGGCATTGAGGTAACTATCAGTGTACGTAGGTTTTCTATAAACACTGTGCCCTAATGATCCGTTTGGCTTCTGACGCACTAACACATCTAGAAAACGAAGTGTTCCATCCTTGTTTATTTCTACCATGAATTTGATGTTGGATTTGAACCCTGTTAAGATGGTTCACAAATTCATTTAGGCCTGGCATCCCATGCGGTCGTACGATGAATGTATCGTCAACAAATCTATGAAAACATTTAGGCTTTAAAGGAGTCATGTCAAGAGCTACATGTTCAAAATGTTCCATATAGAAATTGGCTACTGCTGGAGATAGCCAGGACCCCAAGGCCACACCATCCGTTTGCTCATAGTATTTACCCTGGTACAAGAAGCACGTGGACGTGAGCGTGTGTTTAAATAACTCCACAAGTTTTCGATCAAAATGTTTACTAAGAAGTTCAACCGTTTCCCTTAATAGCATCCGCGTAAACAAAGAAGTAATGTCCAAACTGACCATAATATCGTCACGCTCTAATCTCATTGCTTCAACCACTTCCACAAAAGCAGCAGAATTCTTGAAGTGGTGTGCACATTGACCAACAAACGGACTTAACAGACGTGTGAGATATTTGACCAACCTGTATGTCATCTAACCCATGGCACTGACTATCAGCCGTATCAGTACATGCTCTTTATTTATTTTTGGTAGGCTGTACAATCTTGGTGGTCTTGGGTCTCAGACTATTAAATTCTTCACCGTTTCTTCTGCCAATTAGAATGTTTGTTTTCCTGGCTGTCCGTGACGTGAGGGCTGTCCGTGCCGTGAGATCGCACGGAACCAAACAAAATGCTTCATCATTTAAAACTTCACAAATCTTCTGGTGGTATTCAGCGTTTGTCAAGATTACATTCAAATTTCCCTTGTCAGCTGGTGAAACCACAATTTCGATGTCTTCATTTAAAACACGTAAGCCAGCTCATTCAGCTGCAGTCATATTGGACTTAGGTGGTCTGGCTCTTGTCAGGATGCAAGTCGTCTCCCTGCGTATTTCCTCCATTGCGTCGGTTGGAATATTACGCACTGCTTGTTCCACTCTGCTGACGATGTCCATGATAGGTAAGAAACGTGGAGCTGGTGTGAAGTTCAGTCCTTTCTTCAGGGCTGGGACAGCACCTTCGTCAATTTCTTTCCCCGACAAGTTAATCATGGTTTGTCTATCTTAGCTGGGTGTCGTACCGATCACGTGACAGTTGGTTGAATTTGCAGCACTGCCTGCGCATGGCAATCCTCAATGTAGAATTTTGCTGTCCTGTGTTGAAGTTGTCGACCCATTCCCAATCCATCGGCGAGAGGGCTGCTACTAATAGTAAATGGTGTCCCATAAGTTCCCTAACATTTTTGTCGAGGTCTTAACGAATTTGACGAATCCTCTCCCTCACAATCGCCAGGCTGGTGTGGCGTAGAATCCTCTTGATGACAGTAGTGTTTGCCGTTTGTTTTACAACTGCAAACTGTGGCACTGTTTCGGTGTCTCTACATCTTAACAGGAAGGCCAGCAAACTCAGTAGTTTGGCCTTTTTGTGGCACAGCTTCTCCAGATGTTTAACACTGTGCGAAAAATCCTCCCTGTAGAGGTACATTAGATAACTATGTACGTTTTTGCAATGGCAACACAGTTAAAACTATCGTAGTCTCTTATATACAGCTACCAGACGGGAGAGGAGGGGGATTCGCATGAAGGGGCGGTCTAGCTGTGCAGTGTCTGCTTGTTGACGTCATGTTTTGATCGCTATAATGCCCTAATGTGGTATGGAGCCATGTGCCTTGCAATAATCTAATAACCAGCCTCTATTCTTGGCTTAAGCGGAGTCCCAGATCCCAATTTATAACATTATTACTAAGCCTAATTTCAGTCGCCTCTTTCACATAGAGTGTGGTGGGTGAACGGTTAACGTTCTGGCCTCTCATTCGGGAGGACGCGGGATCGGATCCCCGTCCGAGCATCCAGATTTGGGTTTTCCGTGGTTTCCCCCAAATCACTCCAGGCGAATGCCAGGATGCTTCCTTCAAATAGGCCATGGCCAAATTCCTTCCCGTTCCTTGTCCCCAGTCCCATCCCGCCACTAATGACCTTAGCCGTCGACAAGGCACAAAGCAATAAGTTAAAAAGCCTCTTCACGATACTATCCCAAAAGTTATGGCTAAGGCGTGTCGTTTTGTCAAAACATGGCTCATGGCCATTATCAATGGCGTGTTCAACTATAGCTGATTTTTCTTTCTGTTCCAGTTTAAAATATCTGATATGCTCTTTGTGTCTTTCATCGATCGTCCTTAAAGTCTGTCCTGTGTAAGAAGTGCCACACTCACAAGGAATTTTGTAGACTCCAGGTGTTCGGAGATTGATACCATTCTTTGGGGTTCGTAATAGCTGCCCAATCATCATCGAAATATGACCAAACTAGGAAAATGGTCTGAATATGCATTTATACGCTATATAAAATACATTTAAATACAAACAAAAATGTTGAATCAGTGTTTAATTCAGCATTTCAGCTCAAAAAGAAAGCAGGAAAAAGATATGATTTGTCCTAAAGATTCGAACCCTTGTCATCATGCATCGTGATATGAACTTCATCCAAAATGTTCACAAGTTCTTACATCTTTCCGTTTTTGTTACCCATGATGCAAATTGATGTTTTAACAACTGACAAAACATACGTGTGGCTGAAATAATTACCTCAGTAATATGACGTCGGTGAAAACGAAAGATGCTAAAAATAACTCTTAAAATTTATGTTATGCCACGTTATATTAGTTCCAATTGTGGTGTAGGCCGCATAGATAGCGATCAATTTGGAACTAATTTCATTCAAACCAAGCAATGATTTTAGTAAAAAAAATGATTTAAACAAAGTGTATACTTTTCTTTCATTGTTATGACTATTCACTTCTTTGATGTTCCTAAACTAAATATAATTTCTATAAAATTAAGCTTAATGTAATTCCTTCTGCTGTAGGAAGAAATTCCAGTTGTCATCCAGGTCCAGGTTACATTTCAATCTAACCACAAACTACGCTAAAATTACCACGAGAAATACTTCAGTCACAAACAGATTAATTACATCACAATGTAGACTTGATTAAATACTTCCTTTTTTGCCAATCTTGATTCAGGTTGATACTACAACGTTTAAATGGCTTGCACAGTTACATGCAGTGATTGTTACAAATGGAATCGGTGAAAGCAAAAAAATTACAAATAAATCTTAACAACTTCCATCATTCCACATAATATTGGTTTTAATTGTAGTCTATGGTGTGTAGATCGCTATCAGTGTAGAATTACTTTCTTTAAAACAAAGTAATGATTTAAGTAACAGAACACTCATGAAAACAGTTTAATTTTTTTTAATAATTACTCTTGCGCTCTGCTGTAACGTCAAGTGCCAGTTATAATAACAATCCATCAAAACTGCCACTAACATTGCTAATCGAAATTAAACCTTTCATGACCAAAGATTTTAAAGATTACTTTAAATCAAATGAATATTAAAGAAATATAAGAAACTAATAATTAATGTCGATTTAAATGGAATACTTACTTTTCTTTCAGTGTTCTGACAGTTAATTTATCCACGGTTGCTTAGCTAAATAGAACTGTTATTAGATAATGTGCATAACCTAGAACAGCGGTTCCCAATTTCTTTTCGGCCACGGAACCCTAATTGATCATACATTTTTTGGCGGATCCCCATTTTTAAACGCGTAAGCTGAAAACTCAGTCGGGCATCGGTAAGTCATCACAAATGGAAGCAGAACCATGATAGCCTTCTTACGGCGTGGTTATGACTCTTTTCAACGAACATCTTATTTAATTCTCGGACGGAACACGGAACTCCAGGGTTCCATAGACCACCATTTGGGAACCATTGATCTAGAACAATATCTCTGGTCATAAGTTGGGCATGAAGGCAAAAAGCGTGACGTCATGGCGTGACAGCTACAACATGACCAAGACTTGCATTTAAGTTGGGCAAAGAAGGCAAAAAGCGTGATGTCACAGTGTGACGTCATGGCGTGGCAGCTACAACGTGACCAAGACTTGCGTATTATAGGTATAGATTATTATATAAATTTTCTCTATCACTTGAGTATATTTTCGGCTTCTTAAATTTTTTATTTACAAAATTAATTTTCTTTCTCCCTCTAAAAAAACATACTTATGGTTTATTTATAAACTCTAATTTTTGTCAGAATTTGTTCCTTAATACTCACAACCTATTGTCACAATTAAGTTTGGTTTATCTCTTTTAAATCACTGAATTCTCATTGTTTAACCTGTTTTCCATTCTCTGCTGATTCTACGATTGCACCATCCAAAACGCATAACGAGTGAACTTTAAATTACTTTGCCATCTTTAATAAAACTCTTAGATTGGAATGATAAGACATTAGTACTATTAGCGAAAATGAATGTGGTGATTTCCAACAACTTTATTACTTTTATTCTTGACATATTATTATAATGTTGGTTTAATTATTTGCCTTGAAAAGTCCTTTATTCTTAAAATTATGTTTATATTATTGGTTTACTGTGTTAAAGACTTCAAATTAACCCCCCCTATTTGTTTTGGAAGTTTATTTATCCATAGTGATGTTCAGTGGCATGCTCCGTTTAAAAGCATGAAAATGGATACATTTGATAAAATTAATTTTCTGGAGCCATGAAGATAAATCTGTTCTTTTAAATTTTTTGTAATTGTATTAGTTTTGAAATTTCTCGTTGGATGACAAAATTGAAATAGTATTACATTTAAAGTTCTGTTCGGAGTATATGGGTCGTAATTCATGGGAAATCTGAGATGAGGGGGGGGGGGGGGGAGGGGAGGGTGAATTAAAATGCTGAGTATCTACAAAAGGTCATTAAATTATTATTGGAAGATGGTCATGCAGATTGAGTCAACATATTCCAGCAGAGGAGGCTATTTGTTTGATTCCAGCTCAGTGTAATTATTTTTCTGCACGCATTCTTTTTTGCTACTGTTCACTTTTTGTAATATTAAAAATTTATTTTTAAAAAAATCAATTTTTCTTCAAAGACTGGAGCAATTTCGTTTTTTAATGTCGTATCTACTTACTTTCAATAAGTTTTCAAGGAGTCATCTTCACTTGCAGACATGGAAACGGTACGACATCTTGGGTATCTCACCACAATTCCACCCATAGTATATGTGCCACGGTTTATGGGAAATCAATTTTTTACAAAAATTCATCAAAATTCTTATTTATTTGCCTTCGAAGGCTTGGGTAACTTTGATGAAAGTTAGTACAAATGTTTTTCCATTATGTGACTGAAAATACCCGGGCTCTCATAAATTGCAATTATCCTCCAGAATTAGTCCAGAAACAGATATCAAGAACTGTCCACCACACTGACACACACAGCCAAAAACCAACCCACCCAGTTTTTCCCTGGCCTGTAATCGCTAAACCAAATTCTTCATTTTGGCTAAGACTTCCTCAGATCCTTTCCTGAAATGTGCCTCATTCTTCCCACTATCCTGCCAACCACATCATGGGTCACCTTCAGCAAACCACCTAACTAAAAAATATACTTGTACACAAATATGAACCCTCTGGTGCTCCTTTGTAATATGCCTTCTTTTAAATGGCCCATTTTTCTTTCTCGTGATTGGGCGCAAGCTCAGCCACGTTTCTTTCCATTTGTAAAGGATTAACCCCGAAATATTGTGTTTGCGCATTATTTTGGATATAAATTATCTTTCCTTTCCACATAAATATTGTCTCGTGGCAGTTCTTTCACTCCATTGTTACCGAAAATACTGTAGAATTAGATAGGATAGGGGGAAAAATACCCATCACTTACCACATATGAAGGCAGGAAGGCAAGAAGAATAAGTAAAAAACACAAAAACAAACAAATTGCACTTTTTTTTACGTGTTCTTCTTGCCCTCCTGCCTTCATCTGTGGTAAGTGACGGGTATTTTTTCCCTATCCTATCTAATTCTTAATGTCTATCAGCGGTTTCTTTGTTTCCAATATTCAAATGAAAATACTGTAGGGTATATCAACCATGATACATAAACCCTTCATTATAGAAGAAAACAAAATTTACTTCAGGAATGAAATTTCTTGTAATCTAGATTCTATTTCATACATTTCCGATTTACTTGGGGTTATGCAAGTAGTTTCATTACAGATATTGTTCTGAGACTTGTTTCAGGATAAAGTGATGAGATAGTAATTGACTCTCAAGGGTTTTTGCAACATAGTTGCCTTTATAGACAGCTGAAAATGAGAAGGAAAAGGGTTGGTATCAGTTTGGGTATGATACTCAAAGTGATACTGCCTACTACCAGAAGTAGAAGGGAGTGTAACAATCACATTGGCATTGGTCTCAATCTTGTGCAAATTTCCTAAAGGGAGCTATGCGAAATCTTAGAATCAGAACAAAGGAGCCTCGTAGCATGGGTTACGCAACAGTCAAGAAATTTGAAATGGGTATGAAAGAATGATAGTCAACAAATTAAGATACAGGAATGAAAGTAATGGAGCTTGGTTTAGAAGCCCAAAAGGTATCTCGTTTAAATGAAATAATTAGTCCAAAAATAATCACTTTCCTGTTTATTTTCTTTTTAAGACATCAGATTTCATACAAAGATACTACGTACAAATCTAAACAAATGCCCCAGCATTTATAACTTGCAACACCTCCAAAACTAATCTTTTCAAAACTAAAATTCAGCTAACTAACTCGTCTCTACAGATCACTTATAAGGCGTTACAGCAAATTCCATAATAATTCAAAGACTTCCGACCAACATTTCTCAAATTTTAACAATACTTAAACAATTAAAATCACATTAAAACAATCATAATTAACACAAAATCTTTCACAATCATTATGAAATGTACAGAAATGAAAATTAAAGAGATTTACACACAAAATTATCCACATAAATCAATCCAAACTGTTGGAAATTGTCCTTCAAACATCGTAGCTCACATCAATACTTACTTTTAATCAATGGTTCATCCATAATTCTGTTTTTGAACATATTAAATAGTATTTACATAGTTTCTTTCCATAAAATAATATTCATTTACACAAATTTACAATTAATTGCAAGAAAAATATACAAAACCATATTTACTTAACTCAAGCTTGCTACACATAATTCTGAAAGTAAAATTTCATTCAATGTCTGAGAGCCATTATAATGGTTACAAATGGAATTTAAAGGAAATGTGATGAGTTTGAAGGTAGTTTTTCATTAAAAAAAGAAAAAATGACAAATTGAATAAAACTGGTAAACGAAATAAAATTACATTAAATTAATTTTTTTTATTTTAAAAAAAATAAGATGACAGTAGTTTGTGATTTTTGGGTTGAACGGAAGTATTTTAAAATTAATTTCAAAGCTAAAGTTTTTAACGCATCAGATGGAATGTTTCCAGAAGACAGCTCAAAGCTGTTAATGAAACAAAGACTAGAAAAGTTAAATTTGAAATATGCAAAATTTCTAGGAGGCACCATATTTTAATGAAAGTGCAATTTTTTTTAAGCAAGTTTGACATAAGTTACAATCAGAACAACCCATTGCTAATATAATATATTTAATTGTGAAGAATTTAATCTGAATTTAATAATGGTGGTGAAAGAGCGGCGAAAACTTTGAGAGGTTTTATATCTGTAATTAAAGACATTTAGCTTGGAATAAGATACATGAAACTAATTGTAAAAATATATAAAATTTTCTGACATTAGAACAAATACGCTAGAGCAAATAGTTTTGATATTAAATCTAAAAGGTCGGTTTTCGGACTTCAAAAAATTAATAGCGAGGAAACTAAAGCAGATACAATAAAATTTATAAGGATTTAAAATAAAAAGTTGTACATTATCACAAAGTCTCAGGAAGTTCGGAAAAACTTTGGAAAAATCCTTTGCAACGCAAGCCAGACAGATAGCAAAAAAGACGGCGGCATATGGTAGACAGATTCGTGAGTAGTTCAACTAAGGTTGGCTTTCCTTCAAGCTATGCTATATAAGAAACTCGAGGACAGAACTCTACCGCTTTAGTTTTTTGACAGTTTTCAGAGTGAGGACATGTGACGAGCATGCGTGATGGTTAAGGATAGTGGTACACTGTAGTGTTAGGGTTCTTATGGTGGTTTATATTACTGATTAATTAATTAAAAAGTCCACCAAAAAAAACAATGTTATGTTGATGTTCGTTTATTTTGATCAAATCAACAAGTCAGCGATATTCATTAGTATAGGTACAATACAGAGATGCACAGTCGCAAACTCAACTGAATGATTGAAACTCTCTGTAACACTGAATACTGTCTACTAAACTGACTTACTAACTGAATGAATTTCTCTGTCCAGGCGATCTGTTTATATAGTCTTTATCGAAATTACGAGAATTCTTCAAAGGCATCCGCCCGATATTTCTCGATCATTAACAATCACTCAAACAATCTAACATATTAAAAACAATCGGAATTAATACAAAATTAATTAACAACATTACAAAATGATCAGAAATGGTAATTATAGATACTTAAATACAAAATTATTTACAGAAATCCTTTCAAACGGTAGAAAATTGTCCTGTAGACATTGTAACTTACATTAATACATGGAATTACAAACATTTAAGAATTTCTCTTGCATCATTCGATTCTTAAACATATTAAATGGCCTTTGAATAATTTTCTTACCTAAAACAAAGTCTATATACACTGATTTACAAGAAATTACAAAACAAACATATCAAATCACTTTCAAGCAAACTTTAGCTAATTACAAATACTTCATACAGTACAATGCTATTCAAAATTCAGGTATTAGGGCTGTTACAACCCCTCCCCAGGATTCACTTAATTTTACATAGTTAAAATTGATTAAATCTGTCACGAATCTGAGCAGGTTGAATGTACACATAATGCCAACACAAACAGTTTAGAATCAATCAACCATAATGACTTTACAATGAACAAATACAATTCTTCATACAACATCTGCACATAGTCCATGACACTGATTTTGTTTACAATAATTGTCTTTTCTCAGATCCAATCATTTTTTCAGTTACTGTTTTTACACAACAAACGTTCAATGTCATCACCTTAAGTCACAATTATTTTCACACCAAATTACACACTTGATATCTGCTTGTTAATGACAACAGTCCGTTTACATTTTACAGCTGATAATTTGTCAACACAATGTAGAAAGTCACAACATCATGAAAACCCCCAGAAGTTTGTACACAAAACTGTCACAAATTGCTTTATACAGTGAAATGTTTACATCTTAAACATTCAGTATTATTACATCTGCATCTGAACTTAAGCACTCACACAAACTATTTACATGCATCAATTGACAAACTTATTTACAAAATTAGATATTTACACATATAGTGGCACACTTCATAAGTGACCACTTATTCATAAAAGGGTTTAGGGCTTCAACATTATACACACCCTTACATTTACCACTCTCAGGGTCTATTAGCTCATAAGAGTTTTTCCTTGGTATAGACTCTATCCTGAAAGGGCCTTCAAACAAACGGTTAAACTTACGAGTTTCTTGTCGCAAAGCTGATGACTTACTATGAACTTCAACTAACACCAAATCACCCACTTTATATTCTATACACTTCTGACCTTCATCATGCTCTTTCTTTCTCCTGGTTGCCTTCTCCTTTAAATTTTTAAGAGCTAAAACCACCTTTTCCTCATAGTTGAAACTTTCTATTTGGAAAACTAACACATTCTCGAATTAATCTGTTAGCCGGTTTCTTAAACATCAGCTCAATGGGTGGTATTTCAGTTGTATCACTAGGTATAGAGTTAATTACATTTTCAAAATTTTCTACTTCACATGCCCACTTACTGTGTTGGTCTGTACAATATGTCCTAAACCAACGTCCTATTTCCCTCATTAGGCGTTCTACGGGATTTCCTGCTGGATGATAAGCAGAAGTATGTATAACCTCTATCCCTTCTTGTTCAAGTTTTTCTGTCCACACTTTACCTAGTGAATTGCGGGGCATTGTCCGAAAGCACCCTCTTAGGTTTACCTACCTTTTGACAATATTCATCAATCACTTTTCTAACCAAAATTTTAGCCGTAGACTTCTTTACAGGGTAAAGTTTAACGAATTTGGAAAAAACATCAAATAAAACTAAAACCTGGGTCACCCCTCCCCGAGACATGGGCAGGGGGCCAAGAACATCAGCAGAAACTAATTCCAATACACTACTTGGGATGATATTTTGCATTTTCCCCACTCGTTTAACACTATCTACTTTAGATCTTTGGCACACTTGACAAGATTTTAATAGCTTGGAAATCTTCCTTCTCATATTATAGAAATATGTATCTTCCCTTAACACTCGGTAACACTTGGATGGCCCATAATGCCCATAACTATAGTGGTGATGCCAAACAATTTTTTCAACCAAACTTTCTGGAAGCCATAACTTCCAACCATCTTCATCTTCGCTAGTCCTTCTAAACAATACTCCCCCATGCAAAGTATAATATTTCTGAAGCTTATCTCTGTGTTCTGGGCTATTAAGATTAGTTTTTACTTCTGCTATAGCTACATCTTTGTCCTGTTCCTCTTTAATTTGTCTCAAGGAATACTTAACCTCAGTTTCAAACGGTACTCCTTTTAGATAAGCAATTCTAACCTCAGTCTGTGGTCCTAGACATCGCTTTTCGGAATCTAGACCTAACGGTAGACGTGACAAAGCATCTGCAACTTGATTTTTACTAGCAGGTCTATACCGAATCTCTAAATTATATTCCTGCAGAACCAATGCCCAACGGGTTAACCGACTGTGGACTAACTTACATTCTAATAAAAATGAAAGAGCCTTATGGTCTGTATATACAATAATTTTTCTACCTAACAGTAGGTACCTAAACTTAGTCAAACCCCACAAAATAGATAAGGCCTCCCTTTCTGTAATTGTGTATCTAGTTTCAGCTGGTTGTAGTTTTCTACTGGCAAAGGCAATAGTCCTAAAATCTGGTTCTCCATTGATTTCCACTTCCTGGAAGACATGTACTCCTAAACTGTAGTCAGAACTATCTGCGGCAAGGCAAAAATCTAGATCCCAATCTGGATAATATAGGATATTGGAATTACATCAGTCATCTTTGATTTTTTGAAAATCTCTTTCACATTCTGAGGACCATACCCACCTGACACTTGTTTTAACCAAATCTCTTAAGGCTGGACTATTTAAGGCTTGTCCCTGAAGAAATCTCCTATAGTATTCACACAATCCAAAGAAACTCTGTAGTTGTTTCTTATCTCTAGGTCGGGGAAAATTCTTAATGGCATTTATTTTATCATTACTAGGCAAGATCCCCTGTGGTGTAATACGATGGCCCAAAAATTCAACCTCTTTTTGCAAAAATGTACATTTCTTTAACTTAATAGTCATACCCCCCTTTCTCAATGCTTCTAAAACTTTTCTAAGTAGCACCCAATGTTCCTCAAGTGTTTCTGACATTATAAGAATATCGTCTACGTATATCTCTACTTGTTCAAGCAATTCCTTTCCTAACACACTATCCAAAGCACGAATAAAGGTGGCCACTGAAATATTTAACCCAAATGGTAACACTCGAAAATTATAACAACGGCCATCAAATAGAAAGGCACTGTATTTCCAGGACTCGTCCGAAAGCGGGACTTGCCAATAGGACGCAGTCAGATCGATAGACGAAATATATCTTTTACCTTTAAACCTGTGCAACAACTCACTGATAGGTGGAGGATGATCCCGTTCTGTTACTAAATGCTTGTTTAATGTGCGAGCATCCAGCACTAGTCGCACAGAATTGTCCGGTTTTATTACCACAACCAAAGGATTATTGTAAGGACTCCTTGACCTCTCTATTACCCCCCACTCTAACATTCAATTTATCTCCTTATTCACTTCATCTCTTTTGGTCAAAGGGATTGGATATGGCTTAATAAAGAAAGGCTCTTCAGACTTTACAGTAAGCTTGCACTCATAATTTTTGATCAGACCTGGTTTGTCAGAAAATACGTCCCTATATTCTTCAATTAGACATTTCAGCGTTTCTTGTTGGTCTGACGGTAATAGTTTCATACTGTTTGGGTAATTAATAACGTTTCCTTCGCTTATCTCCGATAATTCGTCGCAATTTTCTGCAGATTCTTTTTAGAAGATAAACATCCCACAGATGTTTAAGAACTTCTCGTCCTGTCAACAGTCGCCATGTTAGGGTTCTTATGGTGGTTTATATTACTGATTAATTAATTAAAAAGTCCACCAAAAAAAACAATGTTATGTTGATGTTCGTTTATTTTGATCAAATCAACAAGTCAGCGATATTCATTAGTATAGGTACAATACAGAGATGCACAGTCGCAAACTCAACTGAATGATTGAAACTCTCTGTAACACTGAATACTGTCTACTAAACTGACTTACTAACTGAATGAATTTCTCTGTCCAGGCGATCTGTTTATATAGTCTTTATCGAAATTACGAGAATTCTTCAAAGGCATCCGCCCGATATTTCTCGATCATTAACAATCACTCAAACAATCTAACACATTAAAAACAATCGGAATTAATACAAAATTAATTAACAACATTACAAAATGACTGAAATGGTAATTATAGATACTTAAATACAAAATTATTTACAGAAATCCTTTCAAACGGTAGAAAATTGTCCTGTAGACATCGTAACTTACATTAATACATGGAATTACAAACATTTAAGAATTTCTCTTGCATCATTCGGTTCTTAAACATATTAAATGGCCTTTGAATAATTTTCTTACCTAAAACAAAGTCTATATACACTGATTTACAAGAAATTACAAAACAAACATATCAAATCACTTTCAAGCAAACTTTAGCTAATTACAAATACTTCATACAGTACAATGCTATTCAAAATTCAGGTATTAGGGATGTTACAGTAGGCTAATCATGTGAAGCTGAACTTGGGAGATTTGTACTGGAGTCGCTTTAATTTTGACATTGAACTTTAGAAAATGAACTTATTTTCTGGAATTTAATTTATCAGCTATGAGAACCTTGTCTGGAGAAGTAGGTTTCGAGTGAAGGTAGTTTTTATAGTTATTGAATAGAGTAGATAATTTACTTGGCATTAATCTGTAACCTTCAGAGAGAAGTCTAGTTGGAACTATTTCTTCTGTTGCCAGCGTAGTGCTGCCTGAAAAGTTTGAAAATAAAATAGTGGACTTCATAATCAATTTTGTGTTTTGGACTAACGTTTAATGTTTACCCCCTCAGTGAATGGTTCCATTATTAAATTACTGGGGTTTGGCAACCGGTTAATCTAATCTTACAGATGTCCCCTTGACATTTTGAAGTACAGTCTCAACATAGAGTAGAAGTGATTTCACCAAACTTAAAGGTACTGGGATTTTTAGTTTATGCGTTTCAAATATGAACCTGAAACATTCCTTTGAAGTAAGATCCCATACTGTATTTTTCATCCTAATTGGTTGGTTAAATGTACAATGTTGAATTTTTAATTTTAGCCCAACAATAGGAAAATTAGCACAGTTGACACTTGTGCAGTAGGGTAGCTTGTATTTAATATTTTTTTCTAGAATGCTACCAACAACTGCTTTGGTTATGTCGATTATGGTATCAGTAAATTGTTTAATTTCTTCTCCCAGTTTTGTAACAGCAGTAACATTCGCTTTATCCTCCAGAATTATTCTAAGAATGTTATTGCTACCTTGTATTCAATGAATATCTTTGGTTTTATCTGAAATAAGGTAGTGTCAGATGAAATCGTCAGTAATATTTATACCAACTATCGGACCAGAAGTTACAAGTAAATATATAGTTACTTTATCAATCTAACTTTATCATCGAATAAATGATTGAAGTGCGGCTTCTTTAGTAGCCTTACTTGATGCTGGATATTGTCTCAATACTGGAGAGTGATGCACACAGCTGTTGTCTGCAGAATCGAGAAATAGCTCCTCCATTCCACATTGATACCAGAACTCTGATTGAGCTTGATATCAGTTACCTTGCAAACTCTGCTACACCAAAAACCTCAAGCTCAAGTTGCCTGACATCAGACTTACAAAGGATATCTAATGACATAATCCCTGAAATATTGAATATCCTTGACACTGCTTTGTGCAGCCTTTCTCGTACTTGCTCCTGCTTATCACAAATGGAAATATAAGGCAGCTAATAGCTTCTTGATAATGAACACTGCTTCGTTGCTCATGGCTGTACTCTCGTTTGGGGTGTATAGACTGCACAAGCATTTTCTATTTTGAATCTTTAATTTATTCAGTGTAATGTGATTGCGAACATCAACCTATAACATTGCATTTGTATTGCAAGAAAATAATCAGCTGGTTTTATAGTATTTTAATTAATTAGCTCAGTTTGAACAAAAACATTTTGATAAGTTCTGTTGTTGTTCCAGCATTTAAACCGTTTTACACATGTATCCCCATTAAAAAGTATACACCATACAGCATAAATGTGTAACCTACCCATAATGAGATTTGTAACAACAATCGGGTAAGAAGTTATTTTTAAATTGAACATAGCAAAAAATTAAACCATTTTTTAATCCTACTGGGTAAGCTCTGATGCAACCAGGGATTGGAATGGGGGTGAGGGTGGGAGAGGAAAATAACTAGTTGACAGAGGTGACAAGATACTTATACCAGAAAACTCGGATAATAAGGAAAAAAGTTTTAACAGAAATTTCACACCAGAAACAATTTTGAAGAAATTAAATTATTCAACCAAGAGTTTTCATCAGAAAGATTGGTACTGTAACTAGTTAGTAACAACTGGTTGGCCTCTTTACTTCATGTGTTGAATCTTACATTTTACTTTCAGATTCCATTGACACCTCAGCAGTTACAATTGATTAGAATGCAGGTCCAAGGAGGAGGAAATCAGCCAATTATAATTCAAGCAGCTCCAGTGCAAGCTATTCAGCAAGGTCAACCACAAATAATTCAGGTTTGTTTCAGTGGAAATTAAATACAAATTTGACGTAATTATTTTGAAATAATTGAAGAAATATTGTTTTTTTCACAGGTTGCACAGCAGGCTGGAGGTGGAACCCCAGTTTACTTAGCTCAAGCTACCGACACAACAGATAATGATTAATCTTCTAATGTTTTCATGCTTACGCGTGGAACAAGATATCTGCTGTGCAGTGATCAATGAAGCAATAATTTCAATTCTGTAGATGTCACTGAGAACAGCATGTGGAAGATTAACACTCAATGGAAATAATTTGGGTGTGACATAACCAAGTGGACTGAGAAATTTTTTACTCCAGAATACGATTTGAATTCTAATAAACTTGTATTTATTTTGTATGTAACTGTAATAAAAATGTAAATTAATGTTCAGCACTTTACTTAGGAAAAGTATGCACCCCTGTCTTGATGTTCAAATCCTCTGATGGAAAGTAATACCTTCAGTCTTTCTGAAAATTATTTTTTGGAACAAAAATAATTTACCCAGGGAAGAAAGAGCTAATATCAGTAAATATTGAAACAAGATCCTTATTGTAGAAACTTAAACTTACCAAAATGCCCACTTTACTGGCAGAAACATGTTGGGACCCAATATGACACTGAAGGCTGTGAATGACACATCAGCTATTGGAATTTTATGGCCTTACGAAAAGCAGCTAGTTTAGAAATACAACTAAAATGACTGATCTGTTGTCACTTTCCCACTCCGTTTAAAGTTGCATATAGAGAAGGTCTGTGTGCGCAATACTTCGAGATTCTCCAGGAACGTAGGTCCTAATTACCAAACATCGAGAAACCATCACTTACCAGTTAATGCTAACACTGCATTCAAATGGAAAAAGAAAGTAACAATAGTTAAAGATACCATGTGCAGTCGAAAGTTTCTGCAGTCAGAGCCAATAGTTTCTATGCAGTCTGGGGTGTACTGTTGTGTTTGCAGAACAATCATGTCCTTCCGTGAAGTTGGCACAAACGATCCATAAGCAGAATATTATACATTTAGATGCTGTCTGTATAAGGCTATAATCCCAATTTTGTAAAAGCCACAAACATTTCAATAACAAGTCAAAAATCTGACATTTCCTGGATGATGATAGGACAACATTGTTCCTTCAATTGTATATTCATTTCCAGTTGGCATCAAAAAGAGTGCCATTCATCTAAGGATTAAGTAAATAACTGTTTTCTGAGGGTCTTGTAGTAGGTGTGAGGGGCTGTGGCAGGGTTGTTAACATAAGAATGGTGAAGTAAACAACAATAAAAGTTGACAGGTATCACTACTTTTATTTTGTGCATATAGGTCAATAGTATGGTATAGATTCAGCTTATAGTAACATTATTATTCATTTGGTTACTTAATATTAAGAGTGATGAATTTATTAACTTTTAATAGTTCACTTACAATTTCATAGCTGTGGTTCCCTAGGGATTGAAAAATTACTTCAGATTTATTATGTTATGACAACACAATTTAATATGCTCCAGATTTTACTAATATACAAATAGTTAAAAAAAAATTCAAACCATATAAGTTAGTGGTCCACAGCATTATTTTTCACAATTTAATGATCCTTGAGCTCAAAAAGATTGAGAAACACTGTTCTAGAAGAAGGCTGAAACATATCATTCAGAATTTACACTAGGAAGCAGCACCACTAAGACATTTTAGAAACTGGAAGTTGTATGTGTGCTGTTTGATGGTTCTGTACCACTGCCAAGGTAGCGTGCATAAACCACGTAGCTCCATTTTGGCCTCTTGTGAATCCCCCCTCCCCTCCACGTAGCCCTACGTGGCTTTTGCCTCTACCCCCCCCCCCCCCCCCAACGTAGCACGTAGCTTTTTTTCCCTTTTGATTCCAGAAGACATTTTGTACTGTTTTCTCTTGTTGGACTATTGTAAATTACATATGGAGATAATTAACCGAGGAAAATCAATATTCACATGCTGTTGTGAGTTCTGTTCCTCATTTTAACTGTGAAAAATGTTATGAAAGGCCCCCCCCTCCACGTAGACCAGCATAGCCTTCCAGCCAACCCCCCCCCCCCCTTGATCGAGCCACGTTGTTTGTGCACGGTCCCCAAGTAAACTATGCATAGTGATGGATACCCTTCTCCTATCTTCGTTTTGATTGTTGATGGCACTGTCACCATTCGAGAAACATCGATCAGCTCTCTTTATGTTATTCTGGATTTTTCTGTGGAGATGGTGAGCAGAATAAGTTTCAAGTCAGCTGTTTTCAGAAGTTTTACAGTCTTTTGTGAGTTCAATCACTGGAATATTTGTATGTTTGTATTTTTGGAGAAGTCTGGTGCCTTAGGTTATCTAACAGCTCATGGAGAAATAAACACGAATTGAATAGCAATTCGTCAGTGTTGTCACTGGGTAGAACTATTGAATTCAATCAAGAACAGGAGTAATCCTTAACCTTTGGTGACCAAAGACAGCAATCTGTAAATTGGAGGACTACAGATTACAGGAAATAATCATAAACCCATGACTGAACGAATTGGTTAATAAACAAGGTGCCTATCGAGGTGCAGAATGGGAGTAGTTGTGTGAAAAGTGAGTTGTAAACATAGAGGCTTGTTTTTGTACAAGATCAGGGCTGGGATTTTTCATCCTGATAGATGTGTCTGCTGCAAGTGTTAAGTCTGCTAGGAAGGGAAAATTTGCTGCGAGAGATGGAAATTGTCAAAATGTAGCTATGGTTGTAAGTTTATGGTCTTTATGTGAACATATCACCTTTCTGGAGGGAAAATCATCAAGGAATTTGACATGTTGGAGTAAAACCAGGTGTTATCCTCATCCTGGCATCCAGATTTCAGTTTTCCATGGTTTCCTCAAATCACTCCAAGCTAATGCCAGGATACTTTATTCACAAGGGTGGGGCCGAATTCCATCCCATTCCCTGTCCCCCGTCCTTTCCTGCCTCTAATGATCTCAATGTTGACAAGGCCATAAGCAAAAAACAAAACAAAACAAAAAAACAGTTTCTCACTGGCAGTAGTGTTTGCCAGATGAAGTTGATGGAATGGATAAATTAGCTGATAAAAATATTTATTAGAATGTGAAAGGGGTGGTAAGGATCTGAGAGGAAGTAACTATTAGTAATGAACCACAGACTGGAGCAAAGCTGTTGTCTCCCACCCATACTAACTTTGCTCAAAATGTACAATCGTAACACGTTAAATAGCTGAAGAATAACTGTAGAAATTGATTGAAACTGTTTAAATTTTGTATTATTTGTGGACAACCAGGTGCTGGAGGTAGTGTATAAAGAGTTCTTAGTGTACACAAGGAGTTAGATTCACTTTATTCTTGTCAATAAAACTTAATACAAAATATTTTTTAAAAAACTGGAAAATAACAATGAGATCATATTAAAATAAATTTCAACTAATATTTAAACATCTGATCAAAACAAGTTAACATAAACATGTAATAACTGGGCACTAAAAATTAACATCACAAAAACTGAATACCTAATTGGACAGACAGCATCATGTACCAGTGTGTTAGATTACTACAAATCATGTTCCCAAATTATTTATCATTATCATTCATATTAAGAAGATTTTTGATTTTGACTAAGACCAGGAAGACAGCAGCATAAAAGTTATATGCACTCCTACTGGTCTGCAAACAAAAATTATTTCTTTAAAGTGAGCTATAACAACTTATGGGCACTTATGAGTTACAAAAAGGAGATAAAAGCAGTGGAGATGGAGTACTAATGAAGACCGCCCCATTCATTTAAGTTGAAGCATGTATGTCATGAACTAATCAAGAGACAGACTGGTATAAAACACTGAACGGAAGGAACAACAATGGTTTGGGCACGTTGAAGAATAGTAAACACAGTTTTTAATTTTTAGCCAACTATTTGGAAACTGTGACAATGGTTAAGGTGAATCCATTCACATGGAGTGATTTGAGGAAACCATGGAAAACTCAAATCAGGATGGATGTACGAGGATTCAAACCCGTGTCCTCCCTATTGTGAGGCCAGAACATTGCTACTTACCCACCACACTCGGTATAACCCTCTTAATGAAGTTTTGAATCTCTTATTAGTGTGAAAGCAATTACTTTGGGTTTTATTGGAATGTCATAGTATCTGTATTTTGGAGAAATCAAGGTCATAGTTAATGGCATAGTAAACAGCATGATATATTATGAACTTTTTATCTCATTTTACCAAATCTCATTATAAGGTTCCTAGTTAATAATTAAATGGAGTAGAAAATTTCAAGTTGGCATTAACTGTTATAGGATAGCTCTATCTAATTGTGGGAGTTGGTGAAGATGATGGATGTAAGGTGCTTATGGGAAGTCTAACTACTAAAATTTGCTAATTAGTGCCTTTACTTACCACTAACAAAGCTTCTAATTTTTGTTTCTTACTGAGACAATTTCTTTTAAAAATTTTAAACCCTGATAAAGTGAATTTAATTTAATTTAACTGCAATGGAGCACAGGCTCCGGTGGCAATTTCCCTACACACCCATCTTCCCCCTATCCTGCACCCACCTACATTTGCCCTCTACAAATTTTATCTTTAAATTCCTTCAAAGTTTTCGGTAAATTATTCATCATTTCTCTTGGTAACTCATTCCAATCCCTGACACCCTTACCTAAAAAAGAGAATCTTCCCACACCCTTGTGCCTGAAATCGAGTGCCAGCTTGTGGTCATGGTCATCTTTTCCCTTCCATGCACTACTTTTCATACCTATTGCAATATCTTTCCATGCCTCATCACCAGTATATGCCCTGTACACTCCCATGACCCTCCTCATCCTTCTCCTGTCTTGCAATGAATCCCATTCCAGCTCCTTTATCATATCCGTCACTGATTGCATTCTGCGATAATTTCCAGAAACAAATCTAGCAGCCCTTCTTTGCACCCTCTCCATCTCCTGTATTTGATACGTAAAATGAGGGTCCCATACTACACTACCATATTCGAGCAATGGTTTGACCAAAGTTTTGTAACCCAATTCCTTGACTTGTCTCGTACATCCCCTCATCACTCTCTCCAACAAGTGCAGAACTTTGAAAACTTTTCCTACCACCTGTCCTGTGTGTCCTGCCCAGTTAAGTTATCAAAAGTAATTCCAAGATATTTGCATTTCAAGTCTTCAGCAAGCAATTCTTTCCCCACCTTATATTCATAATTAACCTTTTGTTTTTTGTGTATCTAATAAGCTGACTCTTCTTTGCATTTATCTTCATTCCATGTTTACCAACCCAATTAGATATCCTGTCCAGATCACCCTGCAACTGTTTACAATCCTCTATCGTTTTGATTCTTTTATACAGCATTATGTCATCTGCAAACAATCTAATTTCAGATAGTAAACAATCCACACAATTATTCATTAGAATAATGACTAGCAATGGTCCCAATACGCTACCCTGTGGCACACCCATTTTTACTTCCACTTCTTTTGATACTACATTTCCTACCCTAACTTTCTGTTTTCTACCTTTTAAAAATTCTTCTACCCAGCAAATGACTTTCTTATCCACTCCAAAGGTTTTTACCTTATTTACTACCATTTTATGGCTTACTCTTAGACAGATCTAGTGCTACACTATCAATTTGGCCTCCCTAGTCCATTTCATCTGAAATATCTTGCATATATCCCACCAACTGAGATTCGCATGAATATCCTTGCCTGAAACCATGTTGCCTGCTTGAAAACCAATTACGTTCCTCACATATATTTCTGATGTGGTTGCATATCAATCTTTCCATTAATTTACCTACCACTGATGTCAAACTGATTGGCCTGTAATTCTCAACTCTATTTCTCACCCCTCCCTTATGTACCGGTACTACTATTGCACTTTTCCAGTCCTGTGGTAAGCAGCAAGTGTCTAGACTCAATTTAAATAATACACAGACGGAAAAAAAAATCCCAACACCAAGAAAAAATTATTGTAGAGTAATGAAATTTGGACAATGCATTTGTCAAGTTAACATGTTTAATTGATTAAATTTTCAAGATCACAGGTTAATTTAAGCTCAAGAAAATGCATTTCAAATGTGAAATACTGTTAAATTAATAGCCGGTGTAACCTCCAGAATTTTGAATGCAAGCCTGCAAACGTGAATGCATTGTGTCATACAGGTTTCGAATGTCACTTTGTGGTATGGAGTTCCATGCTTGTTGTACTTGTGCTGTCAATACTGGGACGGTCAGTGCTGGCTGTGGATGATGCTGGAGTTGTCGTCCAATGATATCCCATACGTGTTCAATTGGAGACAGATCTGGTGATCTCGCAGGCCAAGGTAACATGTCGACACTCTGTAGAGCACGTTGCGAGACAACAGCGGTATGAGGGCGAGCGTTATCCTGTTGAAAAACTCCCCCTTGAATGCTGTTCATGAATGGCAGCACTACAGAAATTCGAGCTGCAGTTGGTACCACAGTGACACAACGAACTGTTAGAAATCGGTTACTTCAAGGACAGCTCCGAGCCAGGCGCCCTGTAGCGTGCATTCCACTGACTACAAGCCATCGCCGTTTGCGACTCCAGTGGTGTCAAGCCAGAGCTCATTGGAGGACGGAGTGGAGATCTGTTGTGTTTTCTGATGAAAGCAGGTTCTGCCTTGGTGCCAGTGATGGCCGAGTGTTGGTCAGAGAAGGAGGCCAGGGGAACGCCTGCAACCAAACTGTCTGCGGCCTAGACACACTGGACCTACACCTGGAGTCATGGTCTGGGGAGCAATTTCCTATGACAGCAGGAGCACTCTTGTGGTTATACCAAACACACTGACTGCAAATTTGTACGTCAGTCTGGTAATTCAACCTGTAGTGCTGCCATTCATGAACAGCATTCAAGGGGGAGTTTTTCAACAGGATAACACTCGCCCTCATACCGCTGTTGTCTCGCAACGTGCTCTACAGAGTGTCGACATGTTACCTTGGCCTGCGAGATCACCAGATCTGTCTCCAATTGAACACGTATGGGATATCATTGGACGACAACTCCAGCATCATCCACAGCCAGCACTGACCGTCCCAGTATTGACAGCACAAGTACAACAAGCATGGAACTCCATACCACAAAGTGACATTCGAAACCTGTATGACACAATGCATTCACGTTTGCAGGCTTGCATTCAAAATTCTGGAGGGTTACACCGGCTATTAATTTAACAGTATTTCACATTTGAAATGCATTTTCTTGAGCTTAAATTAACCTGTGATCTTGAAAATTTAATCAATTAAACATGTTAACTTGACAAATGCATTGTCCAAATTTCATTACTCTACAATAATTTTTTCTTGGTGTTGGGATTTTTTTTTTCCGTCTGTGTATTTCAAGATAAGGTACAATGTCACATCCGGCTATCTTTAGGATATCTGTAGTAATATTATCTTCACCATCCCCTTTATGTTTTTTTGAGCTTTCTTATTTCCTTCATGATTTCCTCAGGATGGATATCAAATTTTTTACTATTTAAAGATACAGTAGCACAAATTGTCATATAAGCCAGGATCTACGAAATGCAAGAAGAAAGTGCAAAACTCAAGTCCAATTAGTTTTGAGTATTAGACCCAGCACATGTTACAATTCCCTATGGCAGGTTAAAGAGTAGAACTTGAATGGGCCTACTTTCAGTTGTATTCAGCCCCAATAGATTGTTGGTTACTTGTGAAGGCACCACATTTTACAGTCTGAGATTGATAAGAAACATGAATAATTTACTACAAATATTTAAGGAATTTAAAATAAAAAGTAAATGGGGGAGGAAATTAATACTCCAATTATAAAAGAAAATTAATAAAATAAAAAATGGGTAATTAGAGACTAGGGGAAATGCCACTAGTGTGTTAGCTTCATCAAAATTATATAAAGGAAACAAAGAAACTGCCGTGAGGCACTGAAAATAAGATAGGATAGGGAAAATGGTGAGCAGAATAAGTTTCAAGTCAGCTGTTTTCAGAAGTTTTACAGTCTTTTGTGAGTTCAATCACTGGAATATTTGTATGTTTGTGCTTTAGTATTTTTGGAGAAGTCTGGTGCCTTAGGTTATCTAACAGCTCATGGAGAAATAAACACGAATTGAATAGCAATTCGTCAGTGTTGTCACTGGGTAGAACTATTGAATTCAATCAAGAACAGGATAATCCTTAACCTTTGGTGACCAAAGACAGCAATCTGTAAATTGGAGGACTACAGATTACAGGAAATAATCATAAACCCATGACTGAACGAATTGGTTAATAAACAAGGTGCCTATCGAGGTGCAGAATGGGAGTAGTTGTGTGAAAAGTGAGTTGTAAACATAGAGGCTTGTTTTTGTACAAGATCAGGGCTGGGATTTTTCATCCTGATAGATGTGTCTGCTGCAAGTGTTAAGTCTGCTAGGAAGGGAAAATTTGCTGCGAGAGATGGAAATTGTCAAAATGTAGCTATGGTTGTAAGTTTATGGTCTTTATGTGAACATATCACCTTTCTGGAGGGAAAATCATCAAGGAATTTGACATGTTGGAGTAAAACCAGGTGTTATCCTCATCCTGGCATCCAGATTTCAGTTTTCCATGGTTTCCTCAAATCACTCCAAGCTAATGCCAGGATACTTTATTCACAAGGGTGGGGCCGAATTCCATCCCATTCCCTGTCCCCCGTCCTTTCCTGCCTCTAATGATCTCAATGTTGACAAGGCATAAGCAAAAACAAAACAAAACAAAAAAACAGTTTTCTCACTGGCAGTAGTGTTTGCCAGATGAAGTTGATGGAATGGATAATTAGCTGATAAAAATATTTATTAGAATGTGAAAGGGGTGGTAAGGATCTGAGAGGAAGTAACTATTAGTAATGAACCACAGACTGGAGCAAAGCTGTTGTCTCCCACCCATACTAACTTTGCTCAAAATGTACAATCGTAACACGTTAAATAGCTGAAGAATAACTGTAGAAATTGATTGAAACTGTTTTAAATTTTGTATTATTGTGGACAACCAGGTGCTGGAGGTAGTGTATAAAGAGTTCTTAGTGTACACAAGGAGTTAGATTCACTTTATTCTTGTCAATAAAACTTATACAAATATTTTTTTAAAAAACATGGAAAATAACAATGAGATCATATTAAATAAATTTCAACTAATATTTAAACATCTGATCAAAACAAGTTAACATAAACATGTAATAACTGGGCACTAAAAATTAACATCACAAAAACTGAATACCTAATTGGACAGACAGCATCATGTACCAGTGTGTTAGATTACTACAATCATGTTCCCAAATTATTTATCATTATCATTCATATTAAGAAGATTTTTGATTTGACTAAGACCAGGAAGACAGCAGCATAAAAGTTATATGCACTCCTACTGGTCTGCAAACAAAAATTATTTCTTTAAAGTGAGCTATAACAACTTATGGGCATTATGAGTTACAAAAGGAGATAAAAGCAGTGGAGATGGAGTTACTAATGAAGACCGCCCCATTCATTTAAGTTGAAGCATGTATGTCATGAACTAATCAAGAGACAGACTGGTATAAAACACTGAACGGAAGGAACAACAATGGTTTGGGCACGTTGAAGAATAGTAAACACAGTTTTTAATTTTTAGCCAACTATTTGGAAACTGTGACAATGGTTAAGGTGAATCCATTCACATGGAGTGATTTGAGGAAACCATGGAAAACTCAAATCAGGATGGATGTACGAGGATTCAAACCCGTGTCCTCCCTATTGTGAGGCCAGAACATTGCTACTTACCCACCACACTCGGTATAACCCTCTTAATGAAGTTTTGAATCTCTTATTAGTGTGAAAGCAATTACTTTGGGTTTTATTGGAATGTCATAGTATCTGTATTTTGGAGAAATTCAAGGTCATAGTTAATGCATAGTAAACAGCATGATATATTATGAACTTTTTATCTCATTTTACCAAATCTCATTATAAGGTTCCTAGTTAATAATTAAATGGAGTAGAAAATTTCAAGTTGGCATTAACTGTTATAGGATAGCTCTATCTAATTGTGGGAGTTGGTGAAGATGATGGATGTAAGGTGCTTATGGGAAGTCTAACTACTAAAATTTGCTAATTAGTGCCTTTACTTACCACTAACAAAGCTTCTAATTTTTGTTTCTTACTGAGACAATTCTTTTAAAAATTTTAAACCCTGATAAAGTGAATTTAATTTAATTTAACTGCAATGGAGCACAGGCTCCGGTGGCAATTTCCCTACACACCCATCTTCCCCCTATCCTGCACCCACCTACATTTGCCCTCTACAAATTTTATCTTTAAATTCCTTCAAAGTTTTCGGTAAATTATTCATCATTTCTCTTGGTAACTCATTCCAATCCCTGACACCCTTACCTAAAAAAGAGAATCTTCCCACACCCTTGTGCCTGAAATCGAGTGCCAGCTTGTGGTCATGGTCATCTTTTCCCTTCCATGCACTACTTTTCATACCTATTGCAATATCTTTCCATGCCTCATCACCAGTATATGCCCTGTACACTCCCATGACCCTCCTCATCCTTCTCCTGTCTTGCAATGAATCCCATTCCAGCTCCTTTATCATATCCGTCACTGATTGCATTCTGCGATAATTTCCAGAAACAAATCTAGCAGCCCTTCTTTGCACCCTCTCCATCTCCTGTATTTGATACGTAAAATGAGGGTCCCATACTACACTACCATATTCGAGCAATGGTTTGACCAAAGTTTTGTAACCCAATTCCTTGACTTGTCTCGTACATCCCCTCATCACTCTCTCCAACAAGTGCAGAACTTTGAAAACTTTTCCTACCACCTGTCCTGTGTGTCCTGCCCAGTTAAGTTATCAAAAGTAATTCCAAGATATTTGCATTTCAAGTCTTCAGCAAGCAATTCTTTCCCCACCTTATATTCATAATTAACCTTTTGTTTTTTGTGTATCTAATAAGCTGACTCTTCTTTGCATTTATCTTCATTCCATGTTTACCAACCCAATTAGATATCCTGTCCAGATCACCCTGCAACTGTTTACAATCCTCTATCGTTTTGATTCTTTTATACAGCATTATGTCATCTGCAAACAATCTAATTTCAGATAGTAAACAATCCACACAATTATTCATTAGAATAATGACTAGCAATGGTCCCAATACGCTACCCTGTGGCACACCCATTTTTACTTCCACTTCTTTTGATACTACATTTCCTACCCTAACTTTCTGTTTTCTACCTTTTAAAAATTCTTCTACCCAGCAAATGACTTTCTTATCCACTCCAAAGGTTTTTACCTTATTTACTACCATTTTATGGCTTACTCTTAGACAGATCTAGTGCTACACTATCAATTTGGCCTCCCTAGTCCATTTCATCTGAAATATCTTGCATATATCCCACCAACTGAGATTCGCATGAATATCCTTGCCTGAAACCATGTTTGCCTGCTTGAAAACCAATTACGTTCCTCACATATATTTCTGATGTGGTTGCATATCAATCTTTCCAATTAATTTACCTACCACTGATGTCAAACTGATTGGCCTGTAATTCTCAACTCTATTTCTCACCCCTCCCTTATGTACCGGTACTACTATTGCACTTTTCCAGTCCTGTGGTAAGCAGCAAGTGTCTAGACTCAATTTAAATAATACACAGACGGAAAAAAAAATCCCAACACCAAGAAAAAATTATTGTAGAGTAATGAAATTTGGACAATGCATTTGTCAAGTTAACATGTTTAATTGATTAAATTTTCAAGATCACAGGTTAATTTAAGCTCAAGAAAATGCATTTCAAATGTGAAATACTGTTAAATTAATAGCCGGTGTAACCTCCAGAATTTTGAATGCAAGCCTGCAAACGTGAATGCATTGTGTCATACAGGTTTCGAATGTCACTTTGTGGTATGGAGTTCCATGCTTGTTGTACTTGTGCTGTCAATACTGGGACGGTCAGTGCTGGCTGTGGATGATGCTGGAGTTGTCGTCCAATGATATCCCATACGTGTTCAATTGGAGACAGATCTGGTGATCTCGCAGGCCAAGGTAACATGTCGACACTCTGTAGAGCACGTTGCGAGACAACAGCGGTATGAGGGCGAGCGTTATCCTGTTGAAAAAACTCCCCCTTGAATGCTGTTCATGAATGGCAGCACTACAGAAATTCGAGCTGCAGTTGGTACCACAGTGACACAACGAACTGTTAGAAATCGGTTACTTCAAGGACAGCTCCGAGCCAGGCGCCCTGTAGCGTGCATTCCACTGACTACAAGCCATCGCCGTTTGCGACTCCAGTGGTGTCAAGCCAGAGCTCATTGGAGGACGGAGTGGAGATCTGTTGTGTTTTCTGATGAAAGCAGGTTCTGCCTTGGTGCCAGTGATGGCCGAGTGTTGGTCAGAAGGAGGCCAGGGGAACGCCTGCAACCAAACTGTCTGCGGCCTAGACACACTGGACCTACACCTGGAGTCATGGTCTGGGGAGCAATTTCCTATGACAGCAGGAGCACTCTTGTGGTTATACCAAACACACTGACTGCAAATTTGTACGTCAGTCTGGTAATTCAACCTGTAGTGCTGCCATTCATGAACAGCATTCAAGGGGGAGTTTTTCAACAGGATAACACTCGCCCTCATACCGCTGTTGTCTCGCAACGTGCTCTACAGAGTGTCGACATGTTACCTTGGCCTGCGAGATCACCAGATCTGTCTCCAATTGAACACGTATGGGATATCATTGGACGACAACTCCAGCATCATCCACAGCCAGCACTGACCGTCCCAGTATTGACAGCACAAGTACAACAAGCATGGAACTCCATACCACAAAGTGACATTCGAAACCTGTATGACACAATGCATTCACGTTTGCAGGCTTGCATTCAAAATTCTGGAGGTTACACCGGCTATTAATTTAACAGTATTTCACATTTGAAATGCATTTTCTTGAGCTTAAATTAACCTGTGATCTTGAAAATTTAATCAATTAAACATGTTAACTTGACAAATGCATTGTCCAAATTTCATTACTCTACAATAATTTTTTCTTGGTGTTGGGATTTTTTTTTCCGTCTGTGTATTTCAAGATAAGGTACAATGTCACATCCGGCTATCTTTAGGATATCTGTAGTAATATTATCTTCACCATCCCCTTTATGTTTTTTGAGCTTTCTTATTTCCTTCATGATTTCCTCAGGATGGATATCAAATTTTTTACTATTTAAAGATACAGTAGCACAAATTGTCATATAAGCCAGGATCTACGAAATGCAAGAAGAAAGTGCAAAACTCAAGTCCAATTAGTTTTGAGTATTTAGACCCAGCACATGTTACAATTCCCTATGGCAGGTTAAAGAGTAGAACTTGAATGGGCCTACTTTCAGTTGTATTCAGCCCCAATAGATTGTTGGTTACTTGTGAAGGCACCACATTTTACAGTCTGAGATTGATAAGAAACATGAATAATTTACTACAAATATTTAAGGAATTTAAAATAAAAAGTAAATGGGGGAGGAAATTAATACTCCAATTATAAAAGAAAATTAATAAAATAAAAAATGGGTAATTAGAGACTAGGGGAAATGCCACTAGTGTGTTAGCTTCATCAAAATTATATAAAGGAAACAAAGAAACTGCCGTGAGGCACTGAAAATAAGATAGGATAGGGAAAATAAACACCGTCACTTACCACAGATGAAGGCAGGATGGCGAGACACGTAAAACCACAAAAACAAACGAATTGCACAATATTTCGACTTTAGTCTTAGTCATGTGGGAGGCGAGACATATGGCAGGGGGAATGATGTGATTCATGTGGCGGGTTGGGATGTGACCACATCATTCCCCCTGCCATATGTCTCGCCTCCCACATGACTAAGACTAAAGTCGAAATATTGTGCAATTCGTTTGTTTTTGTGTTTTTACATGTCTCGCCCTCCTGCCTTCATCTGTGGTAAGTGACGGGTAACTGTTTATTTTCCCTATCCTATCTTATTTTCAGTGCCTCACGGCAGTTTCTTTGTTTCCTTTATATAATTTTGATGAAGCTAACACACTAGTGGCATTTCCCCTAGTCTCTAATTACCCATTTTTTATTTTATTAATTTTCTTTTATAATTGGAGTATTAATTTCCTCCCCCATTTACTTTTTATTTTAAATTCCTTAAATATTTGTAGTAAATTATTCATGTTTCTTATCAATCTCAGACTGTAAAATGTGGTGCCTTCACAAGTAACCAACAATCTATTGGGGCTGAATACAACTGAAAGTAGGCCCATTCAAGTTCTACTCTTTAACCTGCCATAGGGAATTGTAACATGTGCTGGGTCTAAATACTCAAAACTAATTGGACTTGAGTTTTGCACTTTCTTCTTGCATTTCGTAGATCCTGGCTTATATGACAATTTGTGCTACTGTATCTTTAAATAGTAAAAAATTTGATATCCATCCTGAGGAAATCATGAAGGAAATAAGAAAGCTCAAAAAACATAAAGGGGCTGGTGAAGATAATATTACTACAGATATCCTAAAGATAGCCGGATGTGACATTGTACCTTATCTTGAAATATTATTTAAATTGAGTCTAGACACTTGCTGCTTACCACAGGACTGGAAAAGTGCAATAGTAGTACCGGTACATAAGGGAGGGGTGAGAAATAGAGTTGAGAATTACAGGCCAATCAGTTTGACATCAGTGGTAGGTAAATTAATGGAAAGATTGATATGCAACCACATCAGAAATATATGTGAGGAACGTAATTGGTTTTCAAGCAGGCAACATGGTTTCAGGCAAGGATATTCATGCGAATCTCAGTTGGTGGGATATATGCAAGATATTTCAGATGAAATGGACTAGGGAGGCCAAATTGATAGTGTAGCACTAGATCTGTCTAAGAGTAAGCCATAAAATGGTAGTAAATAAGGTAAAAACCTTTGGAGTGGATAAGAAAGTCATTTGCTGGGTAGAAGAATTTTTAAAAGGTAGAAAACAGAAAGTTAGGGTAGGAAATGTAGTATCAAAAGAAGTGGAAGTAAAAATGGGTGTGCCACAGGGTAGCGTATTGGGACCATTGCTAGTCATTATTCTAATGAATAATTGTGTGGATTGTTTACTATCTGAAATTAGATTGTTTGCAGATGACATAATGCTGTATAAAAGAATCAAAACGATAGAGGATTGTAAACAGTTGCAGGGTGATCTGGACAGGATATCTAATTGGGTTGGTAAACATGGAATGAAGATAAATGCAAAGAAGAGTCAGCTTATTAGATACACAAAAAACAAAAGGTTAATTATGAATATAAGGTGGGGAAAGAATTGCTTGCTGAAGACTTGAAATGCAAATATCTTGGAATTACTTTTGATAACTTAACTGGGCAGGACACACAGGACAGGTGGTAGGAAAAGTTTTCAAAGTTCTGCACTTGTTGGAGAGAGTGATGAGGGGATGTACGAGACAAGTCAAGGAATTGGGTTACAAAACTTTGGTCAAACCATTGCTCGAATATGGTAGTGTAGTATGGGACCCTCATTTTACGTATCAAATACAGGAGATGGAGAGGGTGCAAAGAAGGGCTGCTAGATTTGTTTCTGGAAATTATCGCAGAATGCAATCAGTGACGGATATGATAAAGGAGCTGGAATGGGATTCATTGCAAGACAGGAGAAGGATGAGGAGGGTCATGGGAGTGTACAGGGCATATACTGGTGATGAGGCATGGAAAGATATTGCAATAGGTATGAAAAGTAGTGCATGGAAGGGAAAAGATGACCATGACCACAAGCTGGCACTCGATTTCAGGCACAAGGGTGTGGGAAGATTCTCTTTTTTAGGTAAGGGTGTCAGGGATTGGAATGAGTTACCAAGAGAAATGATGAATAATTTACCGAAAACTTTGAAGGAATTTAAAGATAAAATTTGTAGAGGGCAAATGTAGGTGGGTGCAGGATAGGGGGAAGATGGGTGTGTAGGGAAATTGCCACCGGAGCCTGTGCTCCATTGCAGTTAAATTAAATTCACTTTATCAGGGTTTAAATTTTTAAAAGAAATTGTCTCAGTAAGAAACAAAAATTAGAAGCTTTGTTAGTGGTAAGTAAAGGCACTAATTAGCAAATTTTAGTAGTTAGACTTCCCATAAGCACCTTACATCCATCATCTTCACCAACTCCCACAATTAGATAGAGCTATCCTATAACAGTTAATGCCAACTTGAAATTTTCTACTCCATTTAATTATTAACTAGGAACCTTATAATGAGATTTGGTAAAATGAGATAAAAAGTTCATAATATATCATGCTGTTTACTATGCCATTAACTATGACCTTGAATTTCTCCAAAATACAGATACTATGACATTCCAATAAAACCCAAAGTAATTGCTTTCACACTAATAAGAGATTCAAAACTTCATTAAGAGGGTTATACCGAGTGTGGTGGGTAAGTAGCAATGTTCTGGCCTCACAATAGGGAGGACACGGGTTTGAATCCTCGTACATCCATCCTGATTTGAGTTTTCCATGGTTTCCTCAAATCACTCCATGTGAATGGATTCACCTTAACCATTGTCACAGTTTCCAAATAGTTGGCTAAAAATTAAAAACTGTGTTTACTATTCTTCAACGTGCCCAAACCATTGTTGTTCCTTCCGTTCAGTGTTTTATACCAGTCTGTCTCTTGATTAGTTCATGACATACATGCTTCAACTTAAATGAATGGGGCGGTCTTCATTAGTACTCCATCTCCACTGCTTTTATCTCCTTTTTGTAACTCATAAGTGCCCATAAGTTGTTATAGCTCACTTTAAAGAAATAATTTTTGTTTGCAGACCAGTAGGAGTGCATATAACTTTTATGCTGCTGTCTTCCTGGTCTTAGTCAAAATCAAAAATCTTCTTAATATGAATGATAATGATAAATAATTTGGGAACATGATTTGTAGTAATCTAACACACTGGTACATGATGCTGTCTGTCCAATTAGGTATTCAGTTTTTGTGATGTTAATTTTTAGTGCCCAGTTATTACATGTTTATGTTAACTTGTTTTGATCAGATGTTTAAATATTAGTTGAAATTTATTTTAATATGATCTCATTGTTATTTTCCAGTTTTTTAAAAAATATTTTGTATTAAGTTTTATTGACAAGAATAAAGTGAATCTAACTCCTTGTGTACACTAAGAACTCTTTATACACTACCTCCAGCACCTGGTTGTCCACAAATAATACAAAATTTAAACAGTTTCAATCAATTTCTACAGTTATTCTTCAGCTATTTAACGTGTTACGATTGTACATTTTGAGCAAAGTTAGTATGGGTGGGAGACAACAGCTTTGCTCCAGTCTGTGGTTCATTACTAATAGTTACTTCCTCTCAGATCCTTACCACCCCTTTCACATTCTAATAAATATTTTTATCAGCTAATTTATCCATTCCATCAACTTCATCTGGCAAACACTACTGCCAGTGAGAAACTGTTTTTTTGTTTTGTTTTGTTTTTTGCTTATGGCCTTGTCAACATTGAGATCATTAGAGGCAGGAAAGGACGGGGGACAGGGAATGGGATGGAATTCGGCCCCACCCTTGTGAATAAAGTATCCTGGCATTAGCTTGGAGTGATTTGAGGAAACCATGGAAAACTGAAATCTGGATGCCAGGATGAGGATAACACCTGGTTTTACTCCAACATGTCAAATTCCTTGATGATTTTCCCTCCAGAAAGGTGATATGTTCACATAAAGACCATAAACTTACAACCATAGCTACATTTTGACAATTTCCATCTCTCGCAGCAAATTTTCCCTTCCTAGCAGACTTAACACTTGCAGCAGACACATCTATCAGGATGAAAAATCCCAGCCCTGATCTTGTACAAAAACAAGCCTCTATGTTTACAACTCACTTTTCACACAACTACTCCCATTCTGCACCTCGATAGGCACCTTGTTTATTAACCAATTCGTTCAGTCATGGGTTTATGATTATTTCCTGTAATCTGTAGTCCTCCAATTTACAGATTGCTGTCTTTGGTCACCAAAGGTTAAGGATTACTCCTGTTCTTGATTGAATTCAATAGTTCTACCCAGTGACAACACTGACGAATTGCTATTCAATTCGTGTTTATTTCTCCATGAGCTGTTAGATAACCTAAGGCACCAGACTTCTCCAAAAATACAAACATACAAATATTCCAGTGATTGAACTCACAAAAGACTGTAAAACTTCTGAAAACAGCTGACTTGAAACTTATTCTGCTCACCATCTCCACATGTTTATAAGCGCTACAGAAAAATCCAGAATAACATAAAGAGAGCTGATCGATGTTTCTCGAATGGTGACAGTGCCATCAACAATCAAAACCACATTAAAACAACCGGAATTAATACAAAATCATCATGAAACACATGGGAATAAAAATTCAAGTTATTTACAGGTATTTAACACAAAATTATCAACATAAACCATTCCAAACAGTTGAGAACTGTCCTCCCAAATATTGTGGCTCACATCAACAGCTACAATTACAAACTTTTAATTAGTGTTTCATACATAATACTGTCCTTCATTGTATTGCATATCATACATGGTACACAGTTTCTTTCCATAAAACAATGTTCATTTACATGATGAATATGCACAGATTCAAAATAAATCGTGTGAAATATATACATATCCCTAATTAATCAATTCCCATCTTGCTGTACGTAATTCTTAAAATAACATTTCATAAAATGGGCTGGCTCTGACAGCTGTTACAATCTCTAGTTACTGAACATAGACCCAGTTCTCCCTTGGTCTCAAGTCTACTAACAGAATCCTTTGTCATGGACATACTTCTTATGTTCATTCCCTGAAATACACATCTGTCTTGCCAAAATCCGGCCCACTGCCCCCACATGTACTTCAGCAGACCACCCAACCTCAAGAACTTTTTGGTCCATAAATATCTGTTGATTCTCTCAAATCATCACATGGGACTGTTTCACGGAGAAGAACTTCCTGCAAAACGTGAAGCATGAATCCAGCCATCATTGCCTATTACATTCTTACCACAGGAATACCTCATAAAATTGGACATGCCATTGCACATACCCCTTTAACCAATTAAATTTATCTGCTGCAGTAGTTCATATATATTCACCTCACTATTAACCTAAATCGCAGCTTACAACTCTGGAAACCTAAAAAATTGATTTTATAGAGAACTGTCAGAAACTTTTCTGATACTGCAACCACTTTTCATGGGAACTAGCCTATTAACATCAGTGATATGATATCACCAGTAAACCTATCACTTAATATTCTTTTTTCAGCCATTTCTTATCCTGAATATTATATAAAAATATGTGTTGTACCAGGTACCCTATTTCCCAGTAATAACATTTTCCCATAGTTATCAGTTCCATGCCACCCCTAACTGGCCACAACAGTCAATTCTGGGCTTAGTCATGTGGTGATACTCAGTGTGTTCATGTACGATCTCCTTGTCATGTATTGTAATTAGTGATGTGTCAGATATCCGTATCCGCGGATATCCGAGGGGGGAAAAAGATCTGTATCTGTTACTTTTTTAGCAGATCTTTTTTAAAGAATTTCATCAAGCACATATATAAATTTTTAAAGATAGCTAGCAATGAAATACTATTAACTTCAATTCCAATTACTTTGTATTTGTTAAAATCTCATATCTGGCACATTTATATTGCAAATATTAATTATTTAAACATTTATTTTCCTAGGTTACCAAAGGTAACTGGTAACTTACCACTTTAGTAAGTTTTAAGTTATTATTTTAACTATCTTTATAGTGAGATCAGACCTCTATTCTTTGTGATTTGCTGGCTGAAATTGTTATTAAGGTACTGTTAAAGTGTTTACATCAGATAAAACAATCACATTTACAGAAACTTAAAAAAATAAATGTTATATTTAAAATTAAATTTGTTAAATTGTACTTCAAAAGGATTAACTTGACAGCTTTGAAAGTCTATTACGATGAGGATCATAAATAATTCCAGGTGCACTGAAAAACTGCTCACTTGGAACGCTTGTTGCAGGTAGTGATAAATATGTGCGACCCATGTGTCATAGACCTCCAAATTTTTTTACTATTATTTCTAACAGCTTTTTTAACAACCAGGTGCAGCTGATGTGCTGTACACTCAATATTATCTACGTCAGATAAAGTACAGGCACGCTTCATGTTGGATCCCCCATTTCTTACCATGAAGTGCAGATTCTGTTTGGGATTCCCTACTCTTCAAACATACTTTGAAATATTGCCGAAATCTCCGCTTTTAAAGCGATATTTTTTCTTATAAAATATTTTGTAACGTTAAAGATAACAATGAAACACCTGACCAAAAAACCTACCAGATATATGATATGAAAGAAACTTTCTCAAAATCCTTCAACACATTCTTTATTTTCGATCGTAAAGTTTGCTGCAAATAACTTACGTAAAATATTTCCTGCCGTTTAGAAGATAATTTGTAACAACATGATCCATCAATCGTCGGAACCAAAATCTTCTGCGTGTTGAAAAGGTAATCCAGATAAAGCTATCATCTCTGTAATTAAAAAGTTAAATTTTATTTTGCAATGTTACACATTTTGACTTTTTCCATGTACTTGTTAAAAATGTTATTCTAAATACTCTTTTTACCGTTTTTAAAGACATTCTCTGCTGAATGTTTTCACCGGCTATCCTCTTAGCGGAGTCTTCTTTTAAGAATAACTAATATTTTTGCGGGTGTTTCGTCTGAAAGTGATTTTTTTAATGATGTTGTACCTTTATATCAATACATTCCTTCACAAATTTTGTTTTTAGCAGATTCGTCATTTACTATCGTAAAATATTTCCGTTTTACACTACTATACTTTTTTTGTAGAAATTGTTTTTATTTTAATTTAACTTACAACTTCCTAAAAAAAACACAAGTGTATATAATCTACGTTATCTGTAAGGGGCAAAGCTGATACCGGGGCTGTAGTATCGCTTTAGTGCCTTAACTAACTGTTCACGTGGATTGAGAGTTCTGTAAAATTTTAACGAAATAATTTGAATTTGACCATGAAGCCTAATAGAAACTCAACTTAAATGCTTGAAGGTCGCCACTAGATCTGTTTCTAAACCACAAATCTAGAAAAGGTTCTTAGCTAACTACCAAATCACAACAGTTCACTTCAAGAAAATCTTCAAATTTATTTTCAGAGTCACATTTACTAAAAATTGCATTAAACAGTTGAGTAGGCAAATCGAACACTCGTTTCCAAAATATTGCAGATTGTGGAGAGAGATTACCAACCAAAACCCCTTTTCAGAAATTCAAAGTTCTAGCTGACATTATTCTCGCAGGCTATCACACCAAAGTACCAACATGGCCGACTCGGTAGTGCCAAATTTCAACCGACTTCCTCCCGCTCCAACACAAGACTTGCGCAGGTTAACTTAACATAGCACTCCACGGAAAAGAGACAAGACAAAATCGAAAGAAAGAAAAGACTACATATTACTAAGTTACTACTTAAACATCACTGAGAAAATCATGCGCGGAGTTGCGTCATTACTTTCCGGTGTACGAGTGAGACAATGTGAACTTACTGCACGATCTTTTATAGGCTCCTCAGAGCCTATGACCTTGGCAAATCTTTCTTTAATTAATATCTCCAAAAGTACAAAATAGTTTAACTCGAAATTTTTACAGGGACTTTCTATTGTCATGTTCTACTTGTTTTAATTTAATTTATTATTCCAAATGGTTTCCATAGTCTTAAAACTAAAGTTATCACATGACCAACTTAGGGGAATTTTTACGCGCTTCAACAACAATCCGTGACAATCTATTTTTCAAAAACTCAATTACCAGACAAATGCCTAAACTTTTCACTGAAACCATTATATGTTCGTAATCGTCTTAATTAGGGCTATCTACTGATATAAATTTCAAATTAATATTCCTTTTAGTTAAAAAGTTCATTTTTTCTCTTAATTAAAACCGCTAATTAAACTTTCCGAATTACTTAATTTTACTACCAAAATATCCGGAACATTGCTGACTATAGCTGGTGATAAAAGGTCAGCTGTAGCTTTACTCAATTTAAAGATTTTTCAAACTTTAGATTTTTACTTTTATGATCGCGTGTTTCAAAGCTTGAACAAAGCGGAATATCTCTTAAAATAAACATTTAGCGATATGATAAATACACTTTAAAATGATTTTTATGGTGAATCCTCACTGTGGGAAAGTTGACAACTACTTGTAGCACCTTAGAATTTTGGCAAATTCTAGTTTTGCTTTGGCGGGACTTAGAAATTTCGAGAAGTATAGTTTTCAACCTTAAGTAATTTCCCTGTAATCTTGCTCACAGTTGTAATTCATTATAATAATCATTTTAAAGTGTAATTATCATGTCGGGAAACGTTTGGTTTAAGAGATATTCCCGTTTGTTCGAGTTTTGAAACACGCGATCAGAATAGTTAAATTCTAAGATTCGCAATATCTTTAAATCCAGTAAAGCGACAACTGATCTTTTATCACCAGCTGTAGTCAGCACTATCCCCGATATTTTGGTAATAAAATTAAATAATTTGGTAAAGATTAATTAGTGATTTTAATTAAGAGAAAATAATAAGCTTTTTTATCTAAAAGAGATATCAATTTGAATTTTGTATCAGCAGATAGCCCTAATTAAGACGATTTCATACATATATGGGTTTTCATAAAAAGTTTAAGCATTTGTCCGGTAACTAAGTTTTTGTAAAGTAGATTGTCGCGGATTGTTGTGCACGCGCGTAAAAAGTTCTAGAACACTTAGGGATTTTACCCAAATTTGAATGTATCACTACGCGGAGTCTTAAACAGCTAAAACATTAAAATTAATTACTCTAAATTTCTCAAGAGACTGCCGTCGGACTTCTAGTGGATAAGTCCAGATACTATCAAAGTTTAAACATTTTTAATAATCGGTATCGTCAAATAAATTTCGTACTCTTTGAGCTACGCGGAGGAAAAAGATGTGATACATTTGCTGACGTCACTGGTTCTCGTGGTTTCGATAAAAGAGCCGGTCTGTTCTTGCCGGGGGTCTGTTCCGGTCTGTCTGTTCCTGCCTGGCGTCTGTTTCGGTCTGGCTTTCGTCGCGCTGGTTGTAACTCGCCATGCGGGCTAGTTCAATCATGTTGGACCGTGTCGTGTTAAATCATAACTTAAATGACTGTTGAAAACTTGTAAATTTGCTAAAGGGGTTTCGGTCGGTTAGTTTTCTCTCCACAATCTGTAACTTTTGGAACGAGTGTTCGATATGCCTGCTCAACTGTAAATGCAATTTTGAACTTGTGACTTTGAAGAAAATAAAATTTTGGATTTTTCTAACAGTAAACTTGTGTGCTTTAGTAGTTTGCTCGAACCCTTTTCTAAATTTGTGGGTAACAAATTTAGTGGCGACCTAGGCATTCAGTTGAGTCATCCTGGCTACATGGTCAAATTAAATCAAATCAAATTTAAGCAAGTATTATTGAGAACTGTGAGTCTACAAGAGTGTAAGTTAAGGCACTTAGGCGATACTTCAGCCCCGGTATGCAGCCCTGTGTTCCTTACATACTCTTCTTGAAATTTCTAATTCCAACATAAGCAACTAGAATTTGCCAAAATTCTAAGGTGCTTACATATCCTATGCCATCTTAAAATATAAACATAATCACGCACAGTGCAAGGTCAAAGCACATAGCGTACGCTGGATGTTTGTTGATAATAGATTGTAGCTGACAACTTTTTCACTGTCGGTCCAAGTTGAGATCCTTATCCGTATTCATGGATCTAGACACTAATGATCCGTATCTGTATCCGTATCCGCGGATATACATTTTTAACGATCCGGCACATCACTAATTGTAATATACATGAATAAGGGTTCATACTGAAGTATTGTCAAATGCATTTATCTGTTTTAAGTAATGGGTTCACTTTCCTTATCTTTTGTAAATTTGATTGGCTAAACAATGAAACAAAAAAGGAATTACAAATTAGGATAGGGAAATGAACCACCACTTACTTAGATGATGGTTGTGGAGCATGAAGTATAAAGCAGACAAAAACATGCATGATATAGGAATTTTTGGCTCTAGCCCTTTATCAACAGGAGAATATTTTGGAGCATGGTTGTTGTGGAAGACTGCCTCACAGAATGACTGTTGACCAGGAAAATGATGGGGATAAATTCACAAAAAGGACAGATAGAGGGGCAGTGTATATATATATATATGTTACATGTAAGCAAAATATGCTGAATGGCAATATTTTTTGGCAGACCACCAAATCTCACTCCCCTTCAGATTGTTCAACTGACAATAATATATGCTAAATAAATTCGTCTAGTTTATAATGTTTTTAGTGAAACTTTTAAAATATTGGGATAGATCTTTCTCTTCCAAAAACACCTTAGTTGTTATTGACGAGGATATTCAATAAAGGTTGCTCAATCCTTATTTAACTGGCTTAGTGGATTTTCCATTTGTTGCACTCTGTCAAAGAAATCAGTTTAAATAATAAAGGAAAGGGAAATTAACCTATCACACACCAAAGTTGATGGCTATAATGAGAGAAAACGTGTGAGGTGGAAACACAAATACAATATTTCGGTATTAACCTTCTTCATGTAGAGAAATGGATCATTTGGTTTCGGATGTGTGTGCATGCAGAACATCATCCAATGACTGGCTAGGTAGTAGGAGAAATGGTGGGAGAACGGCTAAGGAGTAATACCAAAATATTGTATTTGTGTGTCTGCCCTATGTGTTTTCTCTCATCGCAGCCATCAACTTTGGTATATGATGGTTTAATTTCCCTTTCCTTTATTATTTATATCGTCTAGAAGCTGCTTCCTTTTTCCTTAGTTTCATCAAAGAAATAAGTTTCAAATTTCTGGGTCTCTTGTTTGATGAAATGATCATTTGTAATTAGAAAGTTCTTAAAATGCATCATCTATGTGTCCATATTAATAAGTGACTTTTCTTTCTCCTGTATATCAGTTCTTATAGTCTTTGTAATTTTTCAAGCCTAGCATCTTCCTTTTTCATTATACCTTTTGGATCTTGAGATGCTAATCTTTTTATGGAAGAATTCATTTTATATTCCATGACTGATTTCTTTTCTTGAATCTGTAATATTCCTAAAGCTACTGTTGCCACACCTTAAGCTTTTCTTTCTACTTCTTTATATATTGCCTAACAAAACAAAACATTTGCCAAGTGTGGCTCTTTATGGGGCAAAGGAGTGTACACTGAGGTGAGAAGATAAAAAAAATTGATAGAAGCCTTTGAAATGTGGGTGTAGAGAAGAATGGAGAGGATAAGCTGGATGGAAGAAGTGAGTAATGCTGAACTGCTGGAAAGGTTTGATTAGAAGAAGAAACTACTACAAATCATAACACTGTAGTGATCTAGGCGATCACTTGCCCAAATACTTCAAATTAATTTCTCAAGTTGGTATCCAGGGCAGACGAGCATGAAAAAGTTAAGCAATAGAGCTATGACCTGAGAAGTAGCATGCATATCAGCAAGCCAGTTGCCGAGCGCTTGTCTTTATTCCGAGCTGGTAAAGTGACTTCATACAGCAGGTTAGCGAGGAGTATTGCCCTCTCCACATAGTGATGATAGGAAGGGGGAGTATCTATTTAAACCCTGGGAGCTGGGGTCTGTCTGTTTGTCTACGAAAGTCTTTCAACGAACCACATCGACGCCGAGGGCGTCATCGCCGGCGCCGCCGGTTGCAGAGAAGAAGATTGCTGTCATCTACTACTAAGGTGGGCTCTGCTGTGATAGTTGGGTGTGGACAGTTAAAGAGTAAATCATTTGGTCATATTCATATGAGCATAATCTTGTAGAGTTCTTATCAATATTCCAATTAGTTTGCTGCGAGGCGCCCATAAGTTACATGCTCGCCCTTGTCCTTGGCCATATCTATAATGTTTTGTTTCAAAGCCAATGCAACATTGTAAATGTTCACCTATGTCACCAGTCATTGCTCATGTGAATAAATAGGTAAATGCCGTTTACCGTAATTTATCCTAGCTTCCTCAGCCATTCCACTATTAATATTTGAATGTACTGAGCCATAAAACCTGTCAGGTGTTGCAGTAGGAAGCTATGACGAATATTCATATCAGAACTATGGTCGATCTCCTATGATCGATCCTTATCCACGGCTCCAGTGGAAGGTTACCCTGTTGGCTCTTATTAGTCAGCTGGCGGGGTCACTACAACACGCGCCCTAAAACATGAACAACAACAAAAATTCCAAATCATAACAGAAAGAAAGAAGAACTGGATCGGATACGTACTGATAGAAGAGTGCTTGTTAAAAAGACACCTTGGAAGGACTAGTTTGTGGGAGGACAGTGAGAGGACGAAGGAGGAACAAAATTATAGATTGAAGGTAATGGAAACTACATGGACTTGAAGAGAAGGGCAGAAGACAGGAGAGCAGCAATGCCTTAGGGTATAACACTAATGATTATGATGATGATATATTGCCTCTACCTTATCTACCTGAATATACAGTTCATTTGCTTACTTCATTTAATATATGAATTATGAAATCTCTGCCTTTACACTTTCTAAATTCATTTTCATTGTTTCTGTATTCTATAAATGCTAATGTGTTGTTAACTGTAATTTGGGGGGATTTATGGTGGGTAGACAGTGAGGTCATTAGTGCCCTGACAACAACTAGTTTGGCAGTGTGACTTAAAAATATACAAAATTACTGTCAGCATAGCCAACTGTAAAGGGGTCGACCATACAAACAGCAAAATAAAATACTAAAATATTAGCTGTAAAATCACCACTAAAACCAAAAACTTTACAAATAATGTCAGGTTGACTGTAGAAAGGACAACCAGCTTTAAAAGACATAATGTCTGGCTAGCAGACATAAAGCACATTAAACATCTTGCTGGCTGTAAAACAGTCAACCAGATTTAAAAGCTTATTAAACAGTAACAATCAGTGGTGGATCCAGAGGGGTGGGCCTAGGGGGAATAAGGCCCCCCCCCAAAAAAAAGTATTTAGGTCCACCCCTGACATCGTAATTTTTGAGACTTTTTATATATATATATATCTCTACTGATCTTTTAAGGGCGGTATGACTATAAAATCCTACCCTTATCCAACTCACACCCCACCAAACAAAATACGCTCAAGGCCCCCCAAACCAAAATCCGCTCAAGCCTCCCCCCCCCCCCCAAAACCCTGGATCAGCCAATGGTAATGTACTGCTGCGTCAAAAAAGTAACGGGAATTGGAACGGAAGGCAAAGACGAACAAGGTGTGTTGGCTAACCACAAAAAAAATCAATTTTAAAGATTGCGCTCACATGGTGGCGGAAGCTTGGAGTTTGGTTAAGGTAGTCACATTACGACGAGCGTGAAACATTGTTTTAAAGTCACCATTCCCTCTTTTTCCCTTTTCTTGAGCTTATTTTTCCTTTTTCTCCTTTTCCTTTCTTCAGTTGTTATATTTTTCATCCAACTAAACAAACAAATTTTACAATTTATGATATTTTGAAAATTATTTTGATTAATATTGTACACTACAATCAAACCAAAAAATTTAATTTTCATGCTTTTCATATTACTTTGTTTATTTTGGATTTTTATATCTATTTTTTAATATTTTTATTTAATGAAAAAAGTTATCTCATAGGGGGCTTTAAAAAAAACTGATACTTAGTCATGCCTATTGGGTAATCCAGTATTGCTTGCAGGTTAACTCGTCGGTTTTTCACTAATCAGTCATTGTTTGTTTACTTTCTGGTCAGTCTTAAAGCATTTATCATTGATTAATTTCAAAATCATTTATTTAATCCGGCAGGACACTTTCACACGTTGCAGATTTTTAAGTTGATTCTTAGCCAACTCTGAGCTCTTCTCCCAGGCACATTTCACTTCAACAATGAATATCAGTAAGCCATCAAAAAGTTCAGTGTTATAAACTCTTCTCGGGTTTGCCGCCGAATCACATTTTCTAATGTCGAGCTTTCGGCGACTTCCACTGCCGCCATCATCCTGATGATGGCGGCAGTGGAAGTCGCCGAAAGCTCGACATTAGAAAATGTGATTCGGCGGCAAACCCGAGAAGAGTTTATATCGAAGATACGCCGAGAAAGACTTATATCTCAAGTTCAGTGTTGTCACTACCTGAGCAAATTACTTCGGCCGCCACTGGTCTAAAATAACATTTCAGTGCATCCATACCAAAAAGTAACAACTTTGTTACTCAACACTGAGGACTTATAACCCTAGTAACATATGGTTGCAGTATACTGTGGTCGGCGCGTATGAATTTAGATTGATGTTGCCGTGGTCCATATACAATAGGAACTAAAATTCCCTAGCCTTCATGTCCGGAAGGTTAGGCAATATAAATTCATTTTTTATAGCTGTAACCAGTAAGTAGTGGTGGGAAGTCCTAGTTTTAACACTTTATTTAAAAGTAAATATTCTTATATAAAAAAATACATTCGTTTATAATTGAAATACTAGGGCGGTTCAAAAAATAAGGTCTCCAACGACGCCACATCATAACCAAAAATGCTAGGTGAAATGTGATAACAATGCCATGTTCCTTGGTTCTCCAATGACCGAATGGTACAGGTTCGAGCTCAATCGGACGACCAGTCGCTGCTTGACAGCTGTCCGCGATGGAGCAGCCGCTTAGTGCACCTGCCAGGTGCGAACTGCGCTCAGTGATCCGATTTTTGAACGCGAAAAATGTTACACTGATAGAAATCCATCGTCAGTTAGTGGAAGTATATGGGGAAAAGTGTATGGACATTAAAAACGTGCGGAAGTGGTGTCGGGAGTATTCTGTTGGTCACAGCAACGTCCACGACAAGGAGTGGCCTGGAACGTGTCCGACGAAACGGTCACCAAAATTGATGAAATGGTGCGCAGTAACTGAAGGATAATTCTTGATGAGATAACCGAGAGACTTAATGGAGAGTGTGGCAAAATCTCCATACGCACAATTGTTTTTGAAACTCTAGGGTACAGTAAAGTATCCGCCAGGTGTGTTCCCAGACAGCTAACCGATGAACACAAAACAAAGCTCGTGGAATGTGCCAAAGAATTTGTTCGCCACTTTGAAGAGGAAGGGGAAGATTTCCTGGATTTGATAGTGACTGGACACGAAACCTGGGTGCATTATTACGTTCCTGAAACGAAGGAGCAGTCCAAACAATGGCGTCACCTATATTCCCCGAAGTTCAAAAAGTTCAAGACAGAGAAGTCAGCCGGTAAGGTTATGGCGACTGTTATTTGGGACGATAAGGGGGTACTGTTGGTGGATTTCATGCCAAAAGGAACAACAATTAACTCGGACCGCTACAGCGAAACTCTGAAGAAACTGCGGCGGGCTATCCAGAACAAAAGAAGAGGAATGCTCACGAATGAAGTGTCTTTGCACCATGACAACATGCGTCCACATGTCTGACCTCCCTCGTCTAACAATTTGTTTGGGATTTAGTTGAACACCTTCCTCCCTCCCCTCTATAGCCCGGACACTGCCCCAAGCGACTATCACATATTTCCTGCACTTAAAAACACCTAGGAGCCAGAAGTTCCGGTCAGAAGAGGAAAGGCAGGTCGCAGTCATTCGATTTCTTCGTGGCACGGCGGGAGTCTGGGTCGATGACAAGATCAAAAAACTCATGGTGCGGATGCGGAAGGTCATCGAACGGAAAGGCGATTACATAGAAAAATAGCTAAAACCTCAAGCTTTCGAACAATGTATCACAAGTGGTGAATAAATGTGATTTTCTATATATAAAAAATAGGAGACCTTATTTTTTGAACCACACTCGTAGATGTATTTAGAATTTAATATTAATTCAATTTTTAATTCGTTTTTATTTAATTTGTTGTTTTATTTCTTTCAAAACTTTATTTCAGTATTTAGAAATCACGAATGCTTGGTGTGACGTGGGAAGGCTGGTTAGTGGAGGGCTGCCTAAAAATAGTTTAGTCGCTGTTTTCTGTTGACATGCATGTATAAATAATTGTGTTTTTAATCTTTTTTTTTTATAATGTGCATTTTATTTTTTATGTTATTTGCTTTGGTGATCTCAACCATCTTTTATCATTTGTATTATATTAATATGTGGGCCTGCTCTTTCATATTGTTATTAAAACTTATTCCGCGGGATTTTTCTGAGGGTGTTTGTTTTAAACAATACAAGTACAATAGGCAGCACCTTCTCTACTGATCATCAGTCAAAAACTGAACGTGTGAGAATCACTTGCTAACCTCGTTCACTTCATTCACAGAATCTACACAGAACTTTCGATTCTTCAGTAAGTTATCCTCAAATATTTTTACTACCATTGAATTATCCAATATTTTGTGTTACAAGGTTTATTAACTTAATAATAAGTAAACGATATCGCTTTAATATATATATATACCGCACCACACTTATTGCCTAGAGGCCTACAGATCCTAAAGGACACGCACCACAAATATAGTCTAGTGGCCTGCAGATCGTAAATGCGGCCCTGCAAATTATGCGCACTTATTAAGAACCAGTGTGGTGGACGGACGAAGTTTTTTTCTATTCGCTCTGCCACTCCCGAGAGGAGCATATAAATTGTGGGTAAGACACTTCAGTCATGTGAGCAACAGTACTGTTCATTAAACTCTCAGCAAGGATATTCACATATATAATATATACAATTTATTTACATCAGTTCTGTACAATAATGACTCTCCTAACTCCCCTTACTCATTTATAGCCTATAACTCCCATTGCTTTATTCTATTAGATGCCTTCCACATTACTTGTACATTAATGGCTTTCTCCCACCTGTTATATTGGCAGTCAGAGTCGTAGGCTGTTTCTCCTGCAAACTGTTGCTCTCCTTGCTACATCACTCCATAGCTGCCCGAAAGACGTTCCTTCTGCAAGACAGTTGAGCGACCCAAATTCGCTTCTCTCCCCTCGTGTACCTCAGTTTTGTCAGAAATAGTTGGGAGTAACTTTAGCCAATAGTGGTAATTCCTTCCCTTCCAACTTCCTCCCAGTGATGTCCTGCTCCAGCTCAATTCGGCTGACTGTCTGACCCGCTTTGATGTCATTGCTGTCTGTATAGTCACATTCCATTGCCGCTAACTGTTTTGACTCTCTGTTGTAACTGCCCAGAATCCAGTTGTTGCTATATGCAATCAACTCTTGCCCAGCTTTAGTAACTATAGCCAAAAATTCCTTGGCCAGCCACTACGCCGGTGACAATATAATAATTTCACAGCATGTCCTGATATTCTTATTCTTCAATACAATGAAATAATTATTTTTAATGTTCACTCCAGGGCCGCATTTAGGATCTAGGCCCCTACGCTATACTTGTGGCGAGGGCCCTTTAGGATCTGTAGGTCTCTATGCTATAATTGTGGTGCGGGCCCTTTGATTACTTATTATTAAATTAATAAACCTTTTAATTAAAAATATTGCATGATATAATGATAGTAAAAATATACGAGAATAACTTACTGTAGAATCGAAAGTTTGAAACGTGCTTAAATTCTGCTTAGTTTCAGAGACTTAAGTGAGCGAGGTTAGCAAATAATGCTCGCACGTTCAATTTTACGACTCATGATCGATAGATAAGTTGCTGCCTATTTTAGTTGTGTTGTTGCAACCAAACAGTCTACATTTTAGGATAAAATAAATGATAAAAGATGATCAAGATCATCAAAGCACGCAATAGAGAAAGATTAAAAACACGATATTGGTTATTCACAACATGGAGGAAGGAATATATGGAGACGAAATAATGCCAGATCAGTAAAACCTCATATAAAAACTCGTCTCCTACTGCGCATGCGCGGCGGCCACAGGAATCACTCCAGAACATTAGGCTGTTTGAACTGTGTATGCTGCTGTGAACATTTCAAAGTTTTTTTAATGCCAAGTTCTGTTGCTTACGGTTGCACAAACAGCCAAGATAGGAAACAACCTGGAATAATGTTTCGTAACTAAATCACATTGTAATTATTGTTCTTGAAGTGTTGATAGATAACTGCAATATTAGAGCCTATCACTATAAATTTATTCATTGCTCTCAGTAGGATTATATCGTCTCAAATGTTTGTTGGAGTAGTGTAGACAATCAACATATGTTACTACTTTGCACCTAAAAGGCTAGCCTTATTGAAAGTCTAATTTAAGCGGGTCAAGTTTATGTCGTGATACAATGAATGTGCATACTTTAGTCCAGTTTCAGTTTACACTGAAAGTGCACGATGAAATTAATTGTGATAATTTCTGCTGTGTGAACTACTTAACTTGATGAAGCAAACGTTGTTGTTACCCAAAATGTAGTTCGCAATGCATTTCATGTGATTAGATCTGTCCACATAGTTTGATTTTGTAGCAGGTAAAATATTAATGGAAATGTGGGTAGGTTTAAATGTGGCGAGTACCAGTAGGATACGAACAATTTATTTATTATTAGCTGTAGAGATGTACAAAATAGTTTTTAAAAAGCATTAAAATACAAAATGCAAATACTTTCTCATTTTTCTATTTCAAATACAAAATGGTTTGAAATGTTAGTATTTAAATACAAAATAGGTATTTTAAAAATACTTTTATTAAAATAAAATACTTTTTTGTTCATTTATTGCGTATGTAGTTTATTTCGCTTAATTGATAGATTTTCCCACCACTACTTTTTCAGACAAGACATCCTTCATGTTCAGTCTATCAGTCCTCAATATCTTCCCATGTTCTACTGGAGCAGAACTTGCCAAACATGTATTATTTTTTGGGAACACCTTTTTTTTACTGTTGGATTCTTTTTTCACAATAATTTGAAATCTACCTCATAATGTATGTCAACAATAAGTACACTACGCTATTAAAGTACGAGATCCTTTTGAATCTCCAGCAAGAAGGCGTAGGAACCTTTTCTTTCAAATATGTTACAATCAATCCATTAAACGGACACACCCAAATAAAATCCCTTGGATAAGTATCTGCCGAGGTGCATTAAAAATCAGTCACTTTTACAGCTAGTTTTGTATTTCACTTGTAATCCATAGATTCTTCAGCAATTTTTTTTTTATTATTGCAAGTCCGACAGCACATAATTTTTGGTGGGTTTAATAGCTGCTGAATAACATCTAATTTATAGAGCCCTAAATGAATCGTTTCCACAGTCCATATTGGTGACAGAGTATCAACTGCAAAACTCATAACTAACTTGTAAAAATCAACTGAATTCGGTAAGATAGTTGCAAAAGTGGTATGTTTCATTTTTTCATATTTCTCTTGTTTGTATGTTGAGATCTGATTTTATCATACTCTTCTGACTAACACATCCCTTGAGAGTTTTTCTACATATCTTGCAAAATGCAGAGAAGTGAACAAAACTGGCATAAAAATGACTAACAGAACCATCCCAACATACAAGTCGGCGGCAGCATCATTAGATGAGTCAATACTCTCAAACCCATTGTTATTTGTGTAAAACCAAGTTCTCATCTAACTTTTATTTGTTAATGTTTCCAATAGTCTGAATATCAATATTCATGAAATATACTGTCAAAATGAAATAAAAAAGAATGAAAAGCTAAGAAAAGTATTTTGTATTTTCCAAATAGAAAATATATTTGAAAAAGTACTTCAAATAAAATACAAAATGCTTTTTAAATCAAAGTATTTTAAATACAAAAAAAAAAAAAAAAAATTGGCATTCTCCATTTTGTATTTGCATTTGAAATACATATCTCTAATTAGTTGTTATTAATTTCATGAGCACTATGTTAGTGACACAATGTGTATCGCGACGTAAACTACTTCTGACTTTTGATGTATGGTAAGAAGATAAATCCACAGATGTTGGTAACAAAGTTACATAGGCCACTAACAATACAATATCTTATGAGTAAGCTCAGAAGCTATGAGGTCTTTTGAAGGGTTCATTATTATTATTATTTAGGTTCTAAATATTGACTTAACCTAACCACCCCAAATTGGAGACAGTATATCTCGAGAACTAAGCGAGATATCGAAAATATGTATTCTTCACTTTCAAGTTATCTCGTCGTGTTACATATGAATCTATCATCAAATTTGACCTTAGGGAAATTTTTCTTCTGAATTTCAACCCGAAACTCCTCTCTCTTGAGAAAGTATATCTCGTGAACTAAGCACAATATCAAAAAATTTTATTCTTCATTTTTGATCCGTCTCATTGAGTTACATAATAATCCATCATCAAATTACGGTGTCACGGTTGTCTTATGATTACCTTTTCCCCGTGTTTCTAAGCCAAGCAATATGGTGGCCTCCCCAGCCCATTTCTCTCTACCCGGTTTTACTCCATTCCATGGTGAAGGTCCCTTGCATCGTCTCCATATATTCCTTCCTCCATGATTCACGCACGCATGTCAACGGGAAGACAGCGACTAAACTGTTTTCAGACAGGGCTCCACTAATCAGAACCTTCCCACGCAACGCCAAGTGATCAAGATTTCTGAAATACAGTTTTACAAGAAATAAATAATGGTTTAAAACAACAAATTAAATAAAAAAGAATTAAAAAATAGGATTAATGTTGAATTATAAATACACCTATTTCAACTATATAAATACTTATTTTCAAACAAAACATTAAAACTTGAACCTCCCACCGCTACTCGGACACGAAGGCTAGGGAATTTTAGTTCGTTCTGCAGTTGTACGCCAGTCACTTCAATCTACATTCATACGCCCCGACCTCAGTATATTGCAATCTTATGTTACAATGGTTATAATTTGTCATCGTTGAGCCGCAAAGTTGTTACTTTTCGTTATAAGTGCACTGAAATGTTATTTTACAGTAAACCATACTTAAAACGATTGAAATGCGCATCGCGAACATTGTTTTCATTTTTCACCAACATTTAAGAACTTTCGGTGCTAAAACCGTTTCAGAAACAGGTTACTTTCTTTGCGCATGTTGTTGTTATTTTTTTGTATGTGGTACGGGCCCCTAACCTACAGCCTAGGTAGCCTATGCTTAAATGCGCTTCCTAAATTTCAAATTGTTTGAAATTTTGCAAACGTATTTAGAACCACGTTGACGATTTTTTTCGGCCCAAGTCCTTAGTTGCTATGATAACTGTTTTGTGGGTTGTTTCTGACTTGCAACTAAACAAATGCTTTTGATGGCATACGCGTTTCGCCTTTATTCAAGGCATCATCAGTGCCCTAGATAAACATATAGACATATATATATATACACAATGCTGTTGTTTAATTTTTGTACAGTTTTCTGAAAATATTAAGTAGGCACTTACAGTTTTTATATATGCATTAACACCCAAGTTCATGTTTCCATACCAGCTACTCTTTTTGCACTATCATTGAGCGTGTTAATGCATATACAAAAACTAGAAGTACCTACTTAATATTTTCAGAAAACTGTACAAAAATCAAACAGCATTGTATATATATGTGTATGTATGTTTATCTAGGGCACTGATGATGCCTTGAATAAAGGCGAAATGCGTATGCCATCAAAAGCATTTGTTTAGTTGCAAGTCAGAAACAACGCACAAAACAGTATTTAGAACCGGTAACAATACAATAATTTCATAGCTATGTCCTTGTATTCTCATTAAATAGACCGAAACAATAGAAAAGCGATTGAATTTAATGAAATACTTAGTTTCAATATTCACCTACCTGACATCCGAATTGTTTGAAATTTTGCACACATATTAAGATCAGTGACAGTACAATAATTTCATATCTATTTCCTGAAATTCGCATTGTGAACTAAAAAGTTAAAAATAAAATTAGAGTTTAGAAAACTAAAATACATGCTTTTTTAGCAATGTGAACTAAAAGGTTAATAATAATCTTTAAATATAAAAATTTTGTTCAACAGCGCCATGATGTCCCACAATTCAGTATAACTTTTTGGAATAAGCTTAAATTAAAGTCACTGATTAAAAATTAAAGCTTGGGGTGTTCTCTTTTTGTACATATGACTATACCTTTACGAACAACTAGCTATAAAAATATTTAAGATAACACACTTTTTTTACATTCAAGTTAATTTTTTAATCAGTGACTTTATTCTTATTTACATTTAAATAAAGTTATAGGCTTACTGAATTATGCGACATCCTAGCACTGTTGAACAAAGTTTATAATTAAAGATTGTTTTTAACCTTTTAGTTCACATTGCTACAAAACTGCATATTTTAGTTTTTTAAACTATAATTTTATCAAAAAATAATAATAATGGGTGAGGTATATCCATGCTGAACTGCCGGGGACATCACAGTTTAGTTAGCTCACGTCACTCTCTACAAACCCATGCAATGCTTGCCGATCGCACTGCTAATGCCATGGATCAGTTCCAATCTAATTTACTTTAGGTACGTTAGAACGAAATGCACTCTTAACTTAAAGCATTTATGAAAGACATTTCAACCAAGGTAAAGTAAATTAAAAATAATTTTTCCTAGTTTTGATCGTAGATTATGCTATGTTGTGTATTTGTCATTCGAAAAAAAGCACGTGGTCAGTACTGGGACCATAACAATTTATTTGGAATAGACAGATCTGGTAAAAAAAAACTTTTGACTGACAATTTTTGACAGCCAGTTAGGGTTTCAACCTTCCAAGGAAAACTAAGAAAAATATCTTAGTTCTCTAATTTATGAGGTCTAAAAATCTATATCCAACACGCTTGAAATTTTTTTATTCCCCAACTTTTTTGGTTTAATGTTTGGTTTTGGAACCATTAAGCTCATAGCATGAATTTGACACATTATACTTAAGCCTCTTATGAGCTAGAGGCCTGTCACATTTAGCCAGTGACTACAACAATGATCAGTTTCACTCTGGCCTTGGAGCTGTAAAAATAGTTTCCTTATTTGTGAAAAGAATGGATGAAACCATAATACTAAAGGAGCGTCCATAAAACACGTAGCTCCATTTTGGCCTCCTGTCAAAACTGACGTCAAGGTTGCGAAAGGACTGAGGGCATAGAATGGTAAGGAATTTGATCAAGGCATTTTGAAGGAACCATCCCAGCAATTACCTGCAGTTATTTCGAGACACCAAAATCTTGATGACTCGACGAGGATTTGTATCCGTGTCCTCCCAAATGCAAAGCCAAAGCTTTACCACTGTCTTAAGTATTTTTCTCACCAAATACATGGATACTATCAGATAGTCATATTACAAAATCACTTTCATCATCAGAGGGTTTAAGAAATAGTACCAATTTGAAATTCAATTCACAATCATATGAGATTGAACTTTTTCTCAGTGATGAGAATTAATATAATGTTCTTGGGTATCTAGCCGAGTGAACAGGATGTTTAGACACGAAATTTCAGTGATCAAAATTGGGCTCTGATCACTAAAATATCGTGTTTAAACACTTTATTCACTCGCTTAGTTATCCACGAATATTAATTTACAGTTAGTTGATAAATCTTCCAAGTAACAATTGTAACAATTTATTAAGTCCTGTGTTTTATGAGCATACAAGGTTCACAGTAATTTTTTTCAGATTTATTTTAAATATATCTTTGTACATCATACAAATTTTTTTTCCAACACAGAATAGCTACCACAGCCACATATTTTAGTAGCCTACCACAGGCATTTAGAAATAGTTTCACTAGGTAACAAATAACACTTGGAGCAGAAATTTAATAGAAAATAAATTTCACATTGATACAAACTGAATAAAATGCAGTACAATGTGACACTGAAACAATTCAGATTCAAATGCTAGCAACTGCTCTAGTTACCATTGAATGCTCACTGTAAAACCTTTATATCTTGATGCCCAGAAATTAATCACTTAATGCAATTAGTGTATCACAATAGTCTAATTATCACCATGAAGTTATTTTGGTGCATGGATTTAATTTGATCTGTGCAAGCCACATATGCAGGATGTTGTAAATTACGGCTGTCTATACCAATTTATTAAAGTATCTGGTAGATGTGAATACGTCGAACTATGGATAGAACTTACACCAACAGTACAATCAATTCCTCTATCTGAAGGGCAACAGCACATATCATCCATGATGAGCTGTAGGATGTTTAGAGGAATGACAGTCTACTATGGGTCTTTGCTTAAGGTGAGCAATGGATTTTCAAAATGGACCCACATTACACAGACAACTGGAGAATTTCTTGCATGAATGATCTTATGGAGAAGAATAAAAAGCTCTTGCTATTGGAAAAATATGACAATTGAAATGATTAAAAATGAAGATGGTCTTGGTTATGGTATGTATACGAAACTGTTGATGATAAACTGCACGTGTCTACAGTGTCAACACAATGTTTTCATAATTTACTGACCAATTTCAGAACTGAAACAGATGTGAACTTATGCTTTGGACGTTGGCATTGATGTAAAAGTCAATGTTAACATGCGTAAGGAGGGGCAGGTGGTTCCACAAGCTGATATGGTGAAGAGGTACGGGGGGTGTAAGCTTACACATTCTAAATGCTGATTTAATCAAGTTCTAAACTTAAAATTGCTAAATGAGTTATGACACAACAGAGGAGATAGCCCAAAAAGCATGAAAAAAAAAAAAAACCATGAAATTTGTGGTGGCCCCAGAAATACACCTCCATTCTCAAAAAGACGAAGGTACAGAAATCCACAAAGAATGTTTTGCTATTATTTGACTGTGGTTGTACTTTACTTATAACTGGTTATTGTTCGGAGGGTTTGTCTGTAGTCAGGCCTTAATACTTCACCCTTCTGCAGAAACTGAGAAGATGCAGCGAAAGATAAATACCACTGCATGGTCAGCAAGCTGACAGTGCAGCAGCTCACAGATCTGCTCCTGTAAGTCTGTGAAGTTTTTCCGAATTCCCATGATCTGACAACCTGCTAATCCTCTCTCTATGCAGATTATTGATGCTGAAGTAACTTCTTTATTTGAGCAAACAGATGATATCTTTCCAGAAGCTATCAGTAAATATAAAAAGAATGATGAGTAGACTTGAGATAAGGCCTCTTTTACAATGGCTATAGCTAATAATAAATTCAATTAACATTTGATTCTTCATAGCTAAACATATTTGAATATCTGACAAGTGAAGACAGAAGGTCCAAACAAGACAAAATGAATCCTGTAAGAGAGCTTCACATGATCAATGCAGTAGTGTGGCAATTGTGACTACAGAGAACAATGATATTTCCACCACAACAACCTTTTCCTGTAAGGTATCATTTTAGAGCTATTTAATTTTGAAGAATCACAAGTTATCAGAAATAATAAGCACCCTTTTGGAAGGGGGAGATGATTCATCCACTGATGATGTGCCTGTCAAATAATAGTCCAATAATGAATCAGAGTATCCTAAGTGATACTAAGATAACTGGTTTTGGCTATGACATGACTTGTTACTTCCTGAATTTCACTGATCAAGCCATTCTCAGTTTTACATTGATAAAGATGGGCCAAGAAAAGTTCTATAGTAATTTCTGTACTACAAATTTAAGTACTATTACTTATTTTTCTGGCATGGGATAAATTAACATCTTTAAGAGTGCTTTGAAACATTTATCTCTGTTGATATGATGGAAAATATTATAAATTAAACAAATGAAAAAATTCACTTCACAACAGTCTACACTGATCGCAAAGGCAATATAAATTTAGAAACCAACGATCTCAGTTAAGGTTTTTCTCTACAGCGTTAATTTTATGTTAAGTTTCAAGCAATAATAAAAGTATTTGATTAAATATGACTGTGAAATGTAAGTCCTGAAGCAAGGAGTTAACGTTTTTCTAATGATTGAAGTTACAATTTTACTAAGTTATATGAGAAAGGTTATTATTTTTTACACCAAGGTTATTATTTTTTATACCAACCACATAACAGGAATATACGCTGGTACGATGCCAGTTTATATGGGTATGAGATATTTTGTCACCTCACACATGAAGACTGGGACAATCTTGCCATAGCCAATTCTTTGGTCTCATGTCAGCATGTCAGCATGTCAAGGATAAATAACAGGAAAAATCACAATTGAAGCCTATTAAAGAAATGACAATGGAGAGACGAGACAAAACTGCTCAGCAATACATAAAGTCGATTGAATCTTGAATGCTGCACAAACCTTATTTATTAAAACAATATTGCCAATAACTAAAGTGAAAAAATATTGCAAGAAGTAACATTTTGCACAGATTGACAATATCTATATGGAAGCAAAGCGTGAAATGCACTCTGTTTTAATACTTTGTATTGTGGCAGGGGAGGAAGTACTGATATCGATATTTTTTTTTCACATGCTAAACATGTCATCGTAATGCTAAACAAATGTATTCACACTGTAACTGGCTGTTTGTGATTAACACGTGTCCAACAGATCCATTCCCTCCAATATCAATTCACCACTTGGTAGGCATTAAATCATATAGGTTTGGGAGTTTATAAGGATGGAAACATCTTGGAATATACACTGTTACTTCAGATCCAACTGTGGAGAAATTACAATTAGTTCATAGTGATAATTAAACTTCTATGAAATCCACTATAGCTATTACAGTACTATTACTCAGATTGATAAAAGTAAGAAAATCTGAAACTGGATATTTTATAGAACACAAACAAAGATTATTCACACAACGACAGAGATTAAAAATAATAATAATAATAAACTGAGGAAACACATGTTTTTTAGCAAATACTAAACATCTATTAAATGCAACAGGTTACATATACAAAACAGCAAGAACAAAATTGCAGAAATTAAAATGATGAACATATTGGAGTTACAAGATTTAACTCTACTTGAACAATTACCCTGCAAGCTGCCACAGGAAATCAGCATAAATGCTTGGAACAAGCAGCTTATCTAAAGCAAATACTGTATTTCGAATAAAAACCGTCTCTATAAAACTAGGCTTTACGTCTCGTCGACATCAATTTCATTAGAAATGGGAGAGGATGGAGGACATGGAAAGGAAGGAATTAGGCCCTGGCCTTCTGAATTAACCCCCCCCCCCCCCCAGCATTTGTCTGGAGTGATTTAGGGAAACTATACAAAACCAAATTGAGTATGGCCAGACAGCAATTCAAACCTGAGTCCTAAATGCAAGGCCAGAGTACTACAAAGCTCACCTACCATTCCAGTGAAACCTGGTTCATTATATCAATATTTAAGTAGTGTTGATGTAAATATAAGATTTAATTATTGAGGAAATATTAAAATCCCATTTTATACTATACATGGTTATCAAAAACATTTCAACAAAAACTCTCTTTTCTTCCTTAAGTTCAGTGGAGAGAAACATCTAACAATATAAAGGTTAGTTCATTAATGAAAAATACTTGCTTAGAAAAAATTAAAAAGGACTGGAAACAGATGTTTTACAAAGTGTAAATTCTAGCAAGACAATGGATGGATATTTATTATTTCACTAATGACCACAACTAAAGCTGCTACTCCAGACTGAAAACAGTTAACTTATTTATTACCAATTCAATCAAATTCTTCACATCAACTGAAATAATCCTTTCTAGCTCCTTTGTTCCAAGCATCTGCAGCATGCATGAGGACAATAAAATCAGGTATATCTTTCAAATTAAAGTTCAGTCTTAACACCAATACTCTCCATACTCTTTACAATATTAAATTGTACATAAAAGTGAAATAATTTTGTGAGCAATAACAGCAAAGTAAATTTACTTTAGTGCCATTATAATGCTATGGTATACTGTTACCATCAGATTTAACTTGAAACCATTTACCTATTTCCTCAGACATATTACACACTAGGTTGCAACTTCAACTAAGTGATACCACTTAAACTAGAAAAAAAAGTTTCCATTTCTCACTTGCTGTCATTAAACTTCTAACATGATATGGGTTTTTTTTTCTTTTTTTTTTTTAAATCTCCATTCGAAACAGTATCCAGGATCTTTACCTCCCCTCCCCTCCCCTTTCCCAAATCTCTTGTACGCCCCCCCCCCTTTTTAAGCTTTAATTGATCTCCTCTCTCAATGTTCAAAACTTTCAAGAATAATTTTTCCACTGAACTCTAAATGAAATATTTTTTACCAGTAAATTTCTAAAATATAAAATTATTATAAATCCAAAAATTTCAGATCTGCGAACAGCAAAATATTCTTATACTTTTCATAGGAATCAAAGACAGCGCAAAGCGTCAAATAAAAAAAAAAAATCAATGTATGTTGAGGAGTTTCTTGACTCAACGCCATATTAAGCTGTCATTTTCACATGAATGGGAGTAACATCCACAAAGATTAATATAAAAAAGAACAAAGAGAGAAACCATTCTTCGATATTATCTGCCCACATAGCATACGACCATAATATACAAAATAAAGGGGGGAGGGAGAGAGAAGTTTCAGTAATAGTTTCTTCATACAAATATGATGAAGGTTACATCATACCCTGTTCTGGTTATGTACACGGTAATTGTACAGTGTTATAATGCTACACGAAAACTGTGTTTCTATTCCTCATCAATTTTAATTGTTAAATAATAATTGAGGAAATGGCTCACAACATCCATTATAATTAAGTTTAATGACACTAAGTGCTTAAAAGAAACCTATGTATAAGTGTAAAGAAACTATAATTTTTTAATTTACAAAATGGTTGTAAATAAACACACAAAAAACTGTATAAATGTTCGTTCCCACAAAAATAGCTACAAGGAAGAATATATAAAGGAAAATTAATACTTTGATGTAATCAGTAAATTTTATAACAGTGTGTAGATAATTTTAATTTCCCTTGTATAGAGAAAAAATATAATTTGTATAATATTAATACTTCTGATACATAGTAATGAAACAATATGCAAAATATGGTACACAATTACAAATAAATGATATTTACACATCCCTCTTTTTTACTAAAATGTTCAAAATTTTGTACATATAACACTCTACTATATTTTATATTTTTTGGTATTAGGGGGAAAAGTGCCCAGTGTTATAACAACAGTATTTTGTGTGTACAGAAAAGATTGATCCCAAGGAAATTAGAATAGTTTTTATAAAAAATTATATTTCTATTTTGGAATAAAAATATATCATTTTCTGTTGCAGTGATAATTTCTTATAACAACTGATGTTAATACTGATTTATATTTCTTATTTCCAACATAAACACAGATTTTTTGTTTACTCATACTATATAACAGAAAAAGTTCTGGAAATGCAGAATGTTCTAAAGCAACAATTTGGACAAAATGTTTACCTACTTGATTTCTGTGCCACAAATAAATAACACACACAGCAAAAGCAACTGTAAGCCTATACATTAATCTGTCAATGTGTTTATATTATAATAAGCACACAATGCTGATCCGATAAATAAAATGACCATCAAAGAGGATGTAACAAAACTAATAATCGTTCTAGAGTTGTTTGAGCTTATTACAAAACATACAAACCATGTACATTGATGGAAATCACCTGAAAGCAGAACATTAGTGACATTCAAAAAACTGTGGTTCAAACCAAATGTCAGAAAAAAAGATCTGAGCTATATGGCATAGTGTGACAAAAATCAATATCCTGCATTAATTCCCTCCATTACTCATACGTCTTGCATAGCTAGGTAATACATGAACTGAAACAGCCAAAATGGGTTCAGTTTGTACTTTAATGAAAACAGGATAGTCAGCTTCATGATGTGTGAATGAAAAGAACGGAAATGGGGATTTAATGTACTGTGAAATTTATTTTGTGGGCAGGTGACAAAGTAGTATGTGTATACAGCAATGAAACAAAAAAGCTGACTAGCAAAATAAAAATTAGGGCAGGGCTTTCCACGGAGAGTGGCATTAACACATGAAAAAGACATGGACGCACAAGAAATATTGTAATTATCAGGCATATAACCTTCGTTCAGCTTAGATAGTGGTGGACACAAGAGAGAACTGACTCATAACACCTGCCTTGTGTTCGCATGTTCTACTGCTTAGGACAGGTTGTGCGCCCAATATTTACAATGCTTCATGAGTATACATCATTTGTGGTGTGTGATGGTGTTCCCCTATACCAATTTTAATTAATTTATATAAAAAAATAATGATGGGAAATTAAGCCACAGATCATGGTACGATGGCATCACACAAAAAAATTATACGAACACACAAGCAACACTGAAATTTTCAGAGCTATAGCCTTTCTCAAAAGAAGAGCATGGTGGATACAAGGAATGTGTCCAGGGCATTATTTTTTTATTTTTTTTTAATCTTGTTTGCACCCTGTCCCTTCCATCTGCTCAACTGTTGCAATTGGAACTTGTATGCACCATACTCATGTTGAGGAAGGGAATACACCCAAAAATTCCAGTGTTTCATGTGTGTTTCTATAATTTTTGTGTTTAAATGCTGTTCTGCCATCATCTGTGATAAGCAGTGGTTTATTTCCCCATTATTATTTTCATTTTGTTTTCCAGCTTATTTTGTTTCCATGCAATATATAGATTGTTGGAAATAATATATATGCATAATCTGATAATAGTGACAATGAAACTGCTGTTAGGCAGTGAAAATATGAAGAATGGGGCAAATAAACCTGTCACTTACTACAGGCAGGAGGGCTTGGACAAGCACAAAAACAAACTTATCATGTTAAAAGATGATACTTATATCACATGGTGGTGGTAGGTTGGACATGTACACATCGAGACCTACAACATGACTTTGTGGAAGGTCTCGATGTTAACACATCTGATCCGTTGCAATTTGTCTCACCTTTAATATGACTAAGGTTTTTACAAAATATTGTAAGGAGTGTTTTTGTTCATCCTGGCCCTCTTGCTTTCATCTATGGTGACAGGTTTATTTTCCTCATCCTTCCTTATTTTTATAAACAAACTGTTGCGTTTACAGATTCAAAATAGCTTAACTCTTGTTCATACACATACAGTTATATTGTAATGCTTATAACTTAATGCCGGCAGTTTATAAATACTGTTAGCTTGAATCTAGCGCAATGCACAAAATTCAATTCTGAGGGGTTTCAGGTTGAGGAGAAATATTTTGTGAAATATTTATGCAATAATTTTTCCTTCACAAAGACACACGTTTGTTCCCTTATTGTGAAAAAACAATGAGGAAAGAAAATGGAAATTTTTCTACACACTTTTAGTAACTGCCTTCAATAACCATTCCTAACACTTCCTCTTATTCAAGTTAAAAATTACTTGCAGGGCACTGTCTCACATCTTTTATAATTCTATCATCTACAAGCCACTAATAGAACAAGGAGGAAAACCTGGTTCAATATCATAACACATAAAAATGCTTTAGTAATCAACACTGATTCATAAAAATGTAGATCTGAACTGATAGACAACTGAGAACAACAAATAGCTACAAAAATATGACAATCATATAAAAATAGTCAGATGCATTAAATATGTCAGAAAAATGCAACAGCATACACATACAAATTCTTGTTACATATAAAAAGGTAAATACAATTACCATATTTCAGTCCAATCACAACAGAATTCAAGCCTGACATACCTATGAAAAATATGAGGTGATGCCATTAATGCAAGGTTAAAAGAGCAAGTCAACTGAAACTAACACATAACCCCAAAATATCTGTGTGTACAGTTCAATTAAGGAAATTATTTCAAATTTTAAAGTCACAAAAATTTCAACAGTTAATAGAAGACATTTCCTGGGGATAAGGGGACAGAATTTTGATTGTAAATTAGGCAGCATTCTGCCCCGCCCCTTTTTTTACAGTTTAGTCCAACTCTACAAATAAATCTTTCCAGGAATATCTGCAGCACAGTCACACTAACAGGTGGTAACATAAGCCCAAATGGCCAACTTAATCAAAATTAAATAAAAAAAATTACATAATTAGTACACTTGGATAATGGTAACAATGAAACTGCCATTAAATCCTGAAAATACAAAAGAATATGGAAAATTACCCTTCACTTACCACGGATCAAGGCAGGAGGGCCACACAAAAAACACATTTCACAATATTTCAGTTTGTAACCTTAACCAAGTCAGAGTGGAGACAGAGAAGGGTGAATGTGCGTACACATTGGGACCTACCAAAGGTTAAAAACTGAAATACTGTGAAGCATGTGTGTTTGTGTTCACATGGCCCTCATACCTTCATCTGTGGTAAGTGATGGGCAATTTTCCCTATACTTTCTTAACGCCAGAACTAGTACACTAAAAGACAACTATGATCCATTTTCGTATACTACTCGGTGTTTAAAAAATGAACACGAGGATCCAACTGAAACATTTTTGATACTGGAAATCCACTGAAGTTTATCATAAATTTATTCTGGCCATTATTAGCTATGGGCAAGCCAAGGCAATTCACCTCATTTCAAAAGTTTGGAAGACAAAGGAACCAATTTCCTCCATACAAATAAGAAAATTGCAGATCTACGAATTAAACATTATTTAAATTTCACCATGCGACACCATAACACAACAGAGTTTTGTGCCACATCACTTAGTAAAATCAGAAATCAATTATATAAAGCAAAAATGATGAAATCATAAATTAATTTCAGATCTAAAATCTTACAGGCTGATGATCATACAACAGCAATTATTCTGACATGAAATATAGTATATCCTATTAAATTGATTTCAGTATGTTGTTGATGTCATATCTTTTAAAAAGGAACTTAGATTCGAAATTTCTCTGAATTGTCTTATAAATTGTGCAAACATTCTTTACAAGTCACTTTGCCTCAAAAAGGCCAAATATGAATTAAAAAAATAAGCTTTTTTGGATTTATATATATAGACAAAGATATATACATAAATACAAATATTTTCTTGAATACTGGAGATTCTCAATGTTAAAAATACATTTTTAAAAAATCTATATTTTGTATACATTTTTAAAAGTTTATTTTGTGGATCTATACTTTTTGCAGCAATGAGATTTCAGTCAAAAATAAGTTTGTGTGAAGAAACAGGATGTCTTCAGACAACAATGCACACATTTCTGAAGCTTACGAGCTGGTATTCCGCCTCTTCAGTTCGTCTGGATCTGTTATCATAATACTTTTGCTGAGTGTTACAGTTGTTCCACTTGGGTGGAAATGTCGATAGTATGTAAGCATAAAACACAAGGCAAGAAGAAATGCTGCCGTCTGTGCAACTACAGCCCCATAATAAAGAAAAGGGTTCTTTGTCGCATTGCTCGTAACACACCTGGAAATAATTAAAAACAAAAAGTCAACCCAGATTACACAGAGGGATATTACACATAAATAATGTAAACAGTAGTGACACAATATTGCTATTCGTAAAGCACAAGAGGCCAGAGAAAGAATTATTACTACCTAATTACCAAAGTGGGAGGACAAAAGACCAAGATGATACTACAGAGCAGAATGGTCATATACTGTGAGGTATTAAATACAACACAGTACAGTGCAGCTAGATTTGTTTGTGGAAATGACTGCAAATCACAATCAGTAACTAATGTGATAAAGAAGCTGGATTGTGATTCACTGGAATACAGGAGGAGAGAAAAAGGAGTGCTGGAAATGTACAAGACATATACTGATGTTGAGGATTGGAAAGATATTGGTAGGAAAATTGTCAGTATTACATTGAAAGGGAAAAAATGTTCATGACCACAAGGTAGCATTTGATTTCGAGCAATAGGGGGTGGGAAATTTTCTTTTTTAGATAAGGAAATCATGAATTAAAATAAATTACCACAGAAAGTGCTAAATAGTTTACAAAAGCACTGAAAGCATTTAAAATTCATAAACGGGAAAAAGTCGATGGGTGGATAAATTATGCTTCATGAATTTAAGACAAAAATCCTCTTTAATAAAATGCTAATCTGGAGGCTGCATACGTCGTCTATAGCTATTGGCTACAGAATGGTCACATGCCAGCCGTCAATCGCGAATCAACAGCCACCATATTACAATTGTTCCTTTTTTGTTGCTTTTTGTTTATTTACAACAAATAGATACAGAAACTCATGTAAGGATAATGGTGTTCGATGTTTATGTTATATTATCTGTATCAGTTATAAGAATCAGGTTAAAACATAACCTAAGAATTTTTTTTTTTGGCAGAAGGTAAGAAACAATGAAGTTTATTAAAATTTCAGAGTAAGTTTACGTGAAAGGTACGTAATCACGAAATATGTCAGTCAAGTAAATGACAGTTATCGGTTTTTTATATTATACTTTCTGTCATTTAAAGTATAATGCATTTATTTAAGTAAATCATAGCCAATAATCTAACCACAGTATGGTACTCATACCACGAAAAATATCATTAAAAATGATCGTTATCCATTTTTCCTTACAAGCTTTTCCAGAATAAATTCCTTCTACCACCACAGATGATCCCCGTCATTATTCATATCAGGGTAATACAAACTATGATTTTAGAACGGTGATATTAGTGGAGGTTGTGGTTAAGTTGACCAGAATCGCAACTGACACATTTTTTTACTGCATAATTCACCCTGAAATCAGTTTTTAAACAATTTAAACTGCTTTCATAAGTGCTATCTATGTTACTGAAGTTATTATTTCATGTGGATGGAAGTAGTTCCATATTCATTGTGCTGGATTGTGCCTGACCAGGAATAAAACTGATATTACATGGTATAGCAAACGTTTTTGGGATTACAAATTCATTTTTAATTTGTTTCTATACTTCAGTCGCCAGTAATTCAGTTGAAGTTATTACTGTATTGCTATGTGAACTGCTAACAAAATATGTAGAACAACATAAAATTAAGGTTATGAGCAATATGTATTAACAATTCCATATAAGTAACTCAAATAAATGAGTTATCCGTTATTGATATTATACTTTCTGTCATTTAAAGTAAAATGCATTTATTTAAATAAATCGGGTTTACCGGAGATCGCGATTCCGCCAGGAATTGCCATCATAACACTGCCGTGGTCAAACACAAGACTCTTCTACAAATATTTTCCAAAGTACATTTAAGTGTGTTATGCTGATCCAGGCTGAATTACAACCTAATTTCTGCTTGAAAATAATGGTCCAAACTGTATTACAACAGAATTACTACTTGAAAAAAAATGTCTAGCGATTGACTACAGCAGTATTATGACATTACTGAATGTTATTTTGGAAGAATCACAATCTCCAGTAGACCCGATCGTTATTAGTTGTTCCTTAGAAGCTTTTCCAGAATAATTCCTACTACAACCATAGGTGATGTCCGTCGTTATTCATAAGAGGGTAATAGAAGCTATGATTTTCGAATGCAATATTAGAGGAGGTTGTGGTTAAGTTGACCAGAATTGCAACTGACACATTTTGTTACAGCATAATACACTCTGAAATCAATTTTACAAACCATTTAAACTGCTTACATAAGTGCCATGTTATTACAGGTATTAATTAATATGGGTGGAAGAAGTTCAATATTTAACGTGCTGAATTGTGCCTGGACCAGGAATAAAACTTATATGGATAGCAAATGTTTTTGGGATTCCATTTTTTAAATTTTCACTGGTTCTATACTTCCGTCGTCACTAATTCAGTAGAAGTTACTACTGTATTGCTATGTTAACTGCAAATGAAACATGAAGAATATTTCAAAATCAAGGCCATTAGAATTATGTAACAACAATTCCGTATAATTAACCAACTGCAAAAAATGAATTGCCAGATTATTGCATTCAAACCGTCATTTTTGACAGGCTCGAAGCTAGTAAATAAATAAACAGGTGTGTAAGAAATAAGCAATGGGGCATGCACTCCAGTGTAATTAAATTTAATAAATTCAATCATATCAGCAGATTCTCCATAAATATAAGCCAAAGAAGTGGTAGACATATTTTGAACATCTACACTCTTTAAGAAGCATAAAGGAACTGGTATCACCATAGATGTATTCAGTATAGGTGGAGGCAACATTGAACAATAAAATATTTTTAGGTTGAATTTGGAGACTAGTAAATCAGAGGACTGGAAATATACAACAGCAGTACTAGCTCATAGAGGAGACAAATAAAGCTGACATTATCACTGATTAGTTAAAGTAGGATAGTTGATGGAGATTGAGATATCTAACTTCATCCGGAATGTCTATGAGGAAAGGAAGTAGTTTTTAAATCAGCAGTAGTGTGGACTTTAGAGAAAGAAAGAAAAGAAAGGAGTAAATAAATTTGCTAGAAAACTGTGACCAGTGACCACAACTGTAATTAAAATAATAATAATTATACTGCATGTATAAATTTGTACGTTACATCTTAAAATGCGCAAAATAAATATTTTTACAGTTGATTTGTTCAATTGCTTCAATTATGAGCCAAAATTGGTAGAAGGAGGGACACAAGGTAAAAAGCAGAAAATGATACAATATTTTAGTTGACCTTAGTAATGCAGGAGGGTGATGAAACACATGGAAAGGTTGACAGGTGTGCAAATACCATAAGGGAAGACAACTGTCAAAATGGAGGTAATGCTGTGAATGAATGGGTTTCATGTGAACAGATGTTAGTAGGAATTACACATTAGATTATGTCCAGATTACGGTGCTGGTTATTATTCAGGAATTGAAAAGAAGGTGGTATTTGTATGCATACATACCATGGGCCTGAGTCATAAATATGTCATGTAAGTACATTGTCGGATCAAAGGTATCTGGACATCCCTATGTAATGTGGAATTCAATGTTAGATGTCATTACAGGTGGACCCATCAGTATAAAAGTATTGTGCTGTCAGGTAGAGAAGCAGTAACAGTAGAATGGATTGGTCAGGAGAGCTCAGTTACTTCGAATGTGGACTAGTCACTGGACGTCACCAGAGTAACAAATCCATCAAGGACAACTCAACATTTCTGAAGCTGCCCAAGTCGATTAATGGTGATGTGATTGTAGAGTGGAAATGTGAATGAACAAATAAACCTTGGCAGACCTCATTTAATGATGGACAGTCAAGTGGAGCGTGGTTGTAAAAATTCGAGACAGTGGAATGAATTGCTAAAGTATCCCAAAATGACACCAACCATCCAGCCAGTAAATTGACTGCATCAGAAATTAAAAACAATGGAATACAAAGATTAAGCTGCTGCTCATAAACTAAACATTCCTGCAATTAATCCTAAGCGATGCTTCGGATGGTGTAAGAGCCACACCAACAGACAGTGAATCACACTTTGCCCTGGGACAATCCAATGGAAGGGATTCAGTTTGGTGAATGCCTGGAGAACATTACCTGCTAAAACATGTAGAGCCAACAGTGAAGTATGGAGGAGATGGTGTTATTTGGGGGTGTCTTTTGTGGTTAGGTTGTGATTCCTTTGTTCTGCTTACAAAAATCCCAAATGCAGAAGGATATGAAGACATTTTAAACCATTTTACACTGTATATGGTAGAGGACCAGTTTGGAGATGATTGTTGGTATTGAAGTGAATCTGTACCTCCTCCTAATTAAAACCAGACCGGTATAACTTGAAGCAGTTATACCAAAACTTTAATTCCCACTTGTAACACATCTTAGAATTTCGCATAACGAAATTAGTTGCAAAGATAGCGAGTTTAGTTGAAGTATATGGGACCATCCTTTTAAAGTCGTTTTTATAGTAAATTTTGCTAATATTTCCCAGTAATATGTCCTATATAAGCATTTATTCAAGTATAAGCAGTAAATTCAATAGTTAAATTCATTTAACAGCTGTTCAGAAACTTAACCTCAGATTTGAATAGGTAGTATTTGACTTTCATTTAAGATCACTAAATCAGGATATTTCGTTAGTTCAAAAGATGTTTAGGTAAATAGATAGCCGGAAGATGATTAATTTTGTTGTTAAAAGATCCTACTTGGAGTCTGAATATGTTTAAAAGTGATTTGCCGGTTTAGAATTTTATCACGTAATTTTCCATTCCAAACTCGAAGTATTTAGCTATCAGAAAACCGTTAGGAAATCAAGTGATAGATAGAAAGCATCGTAATTTCGGTTTAAATAACATATTAAAATTTTAGAAAGTTCCATACAGTCTAAAGATCGTTTTTGAATATAATTTGATATAGGCAGACGTGATTTAGGTAAAAGTTCGATATTTCAGTCTTTTTCGGAGATTTATGAAAAGAAATTATATTCAGAGTAAAGTTTATTTAAATATAAAGATTTCTGGAAAAGATTTATTTCAAAATATTAAAGCATTTAATTGTAATAAAATAAAATGGGTTTTGGCGCGAGTAAGCAATGATGCAATTGCTCGGCATTCGCTTGGAGTGATATTTATAAAAATTTGTAATAAATCAGGGAATAGACTTAGAAATTCCAAACTTTTACAGTAATAGTTTTTCAATAGGGAAATTTGTTTAGAGTTATTTTCAAGTTGATATTTGGAATATTTCAAGACGTTAAATTTTGTTTTCGAATTTTAGACCACTTTCAAAAATAGGTAAAATTCTTTATTTAACATCGGAGTATAGATGAGCAAGAGGAGAGTAGCATTAAATTTGTTTCAGCTCAATAGGAGCAATATTTCGGAAGTTATGGCAATCACATCTTTACGACTCTTTTCTGGCTAAACTATTAAAGTTACAAAATTTTTTTATAATAACGTAATTTGACGTTTGTAATAATATCTTGCTACTACCAAAATTTCAGAGAGCTAGGATTATTTTTACTGTCATGATCAAATTAGATTCGTAACATTTGTCAGAAACTGATCAGCTATCACATCAAATCCCTGGGAAAGTCGAGATAAGAAGGTTCTCACGGTCCAAGAAGAGGCGATTATATATATACCCCCTCCATAGCCTAAGCTCGCCCATTCTAGAAGCAGCAGTTAGTCAATATAAACGCATTATGTAGGGTGGCCAGCTCTGGGCTCGTGGCGCGGCAAACTGCTAGTTTGTTCAACATCGGTAGAAATTTTGTCAGCATGGGGAAGTTTTATTCTGAAAACTCATGTAGCTGAGAAATAATGGTAGCGTGGGGTTCGGTCGTGCTCGAATGGTCAGTCAAATCTGTAAAGTAAATTTGGAAAGGTTGTCTGATTGCCTGTGCAGTACTTTGACTTTGTAAGGTTTTGAAGAATATACTCATTATATCAGAAGTGAACTTTCATCATTGAACTATCACCTTTCCCTAGTTTCTTGGTTAAAACTACGGTGGCGACTGTGCTAAGAGCTTAGTCAGTACTGCAATTCATTAGGTTTGCACGATCACAGTTAAGATGCAAGTTTGTGCACCAACCCCAGTGCACATCACAGTCTTACACACTGTCATGAACATTTTCACATATTTTAAACATAAAAACAATCATTTAGATATAAGGTTTACAGGGGAAGAAAATAGATATTTCAAAGTAATCACATAAAGTCAGTTTGAGTGGGAGGGCCCTATGACATAACAGTCAAAGCTAACAAAGGATTCCAGATAGAACAATGGAACAACTTTTTTACTAGAAGTTTAACAATGACAATGTGTTCTTAGCACCTAAACAGATCTTAAAACAAAGTTTCAGGTTAAAACACCATTTTAAAAGAAAGATATAAGCACTTATAAACATACGATTTTTTACTAATATTGCTAAATAAGACTAGTTTAAGCTCTAAAGATATAGAAAAAAAGGGATAATAAAGTAAGAATTTCCGTTATAAACATTTTGATACCTAAAACATGAATTTAAAGGTCTCAATGAAGGTTTGAGGAGAGCATGGTTTTGAACCAGATAAATTTACTAATCAAAAGAAAGAGGATTTAAAGATAGTAAGAATAGTGCCTTCTGACGACATGTTTATGGTTGTAAGAGCGAAATATCCGAATTTAGTGATAGGTGGGAAGAAGAATCAACTGAAAACAGTGTACATGGATCAAGTGAAGTGATTCTATTAGCGAGGATTGAACGCACGAACTTCGAAACTGCAAGCCAGCGAAACGCGGGAGTACGACTGCAGCAGACGCAACAAGTGGGGCACAGACATTCAGTGGTACAGCATAACCATAAGTTGGGTAAGGTCAGGGAAGCGAGCCAGCAAGTACGGCACGCAAAGGAAAGAAACGAACAAAGCAGAAACAATGCTGAATGGATACACAACCAGAACAAGGTCAGACAGCATAACAGCAGCACAAAGACAGTGAGGAATGCTATTGAATGAAATAGTTGTGCGTAAAGTGCATGTTAGCAAAAGAGAGAAACAAAGTAGTGAAGCAAGAAATATTTAAGTGTCATGAGAAGGAAGACTATAGCACACCTCTTAGGCCGCATTTACACGATGCGAGTTGACTGGAACCGCAGTTGGCCGGACCGTCGGTAGTCGGGGTAAGAGTGGACTAGCATGCTAATAATAATTAGAAGACAGTGCACTGTCCACTGTGAGGACAGTTCTCTACTCCCACATTTTGATCTTACTGAAAATAGTATGTCCATATTATACAAAGGAATTAACATCGTAGCTAATTTGTTGATTATAATGTTGGATGATATGAATAATAATAAAATAAAATATAGAAAAACATTAAAACAGTGGATGCTTTAAATGCCTTAGCGCATTTTTTTTTTTTAAATAAAGTTGCAAGTGGAAATATAGAGTTGCATCATTTAAGACTAACTGTATCTCAATTTGACGAGCTATTGTGAAATATTTTTTCCGATACATAAAAAATGAAGCAAGTTTTTGATAGCAGAGTCTCTAAAATCTTGGTTCTTATAATTTTTATTCTCAAAATTCCACGGAATTTCCTCACTTTCATACAGTTATAAAGATTGTAATGCCTCTGCTTCACTCCGCGTACGCGACTTGTTAGTTGTCGCCATCTTGTTTGTTGATCTTGCATGCCAAAAGTTGGTCGTGAACTGAGTCCACTATCCTCAGTCAACTGTCAAGTCTTGTACCTGTTTACACAAGGAGAGTGGACTATCTAGTGCTGCACACGCAGCAAGACAGTACACGTTACAGTTAACTAGCATCGTGTAAACGGGGCATTAGTGTTAGTTACGAAAACAAAAGATAGTCTCGAGAAGTACATGTTAGGAAGGATTGCTATTAATGTAAAACGGTGCGTTATTAATACAAGGAGTGAGATATCAATTCATGAAAAATATACATGCATAGAGGAACAATAGGAGAAGTGCAGGTAATGTCGAATTAAGAAATATATATATATATAGGACTCCAAGGTGTTCAAGCTAAGTGTGGAAAAGGGGAAGGCAGGGTGTAAAACAAAAACTTGTTGCAGACTGAAGCAATGGAAGGAAACAAAATTTGCATATTTAATGTGTGGAAATGTGGTTGTGATCTAGACTTTGAAATAAGTTCTAGAGGATATCTGAGAATCCAGCGAAAAAGAAGATGCAGTGGTGAAGAAACAGAGGAAGCAGAGCTTTTATTCGCTAGCAAGAGTATGGTAGATTATGAGAAAATTACGCAGTGTGTGATCGCAGATTTTAGTATGTCCACGGGAATGATCAAAACAACGAAGAAACACAGCTATGGTGGTGAATCAGTGGGCGACAGCATTACAAGAGTCTGGATTTCGCTGACAGCAAACAAGTGTACGACATGTCACAAGCAACACCAAGCAAGCACAATACGCGAGCTTCAAGACGGCGGTATCGGAGACGCAGATCAAGGAGGACAATTGAAACCACACAAACACAATAAATACTGTACACAAATAAACATGTAACTTCACATACATAATTGGTCAAAGTGTAGCGGCCCACGGAATTTTTGGGTAAAGTATTCAAGCAGCTACAATTTCATACAGCTCTAGTTAAAGCAGGTCAGTTGCAATGGCAAGAGAAACAAATTCAGACATCAGAATGTGGCGATGTAGAAGCAAATGCCCAAGAGAGTAGGTCAAGAGTCAGCAAGAATACGCTGAACCATGACGTCATTTGGCGAAGGATAGGAGAGTCGTGGAGGCAGCTACTGGTTGAAAAGCCCCCTACCACTGGAGGATGGTGGGGGCTGAAGATCAAAACCAGGGTGCACGAAGGAGAGAACAGCCAAGCAGGTCGATCAATAGACCGGTGGCTGACTTTAGGCTCTTTTTTTAGAGGAGATCAGCCGTGGCATGTTCGAGGCAGACATTTAGCTGTCGGCATCAGCAGCAATAGTGATTGGAGCAGTGTGAAGCATACACCATCACTGTTAAACCCAACAGGTGGGACGAAACCATATGGGAACATGTAATGGGGATATCAGGCATGAGGAGCAAGTAATAATTGTCTTAACCATTTGAAGGGCTCAAGGAGTTAATGGAGGATTATCTGTGTATAAAGTAATCTTATATATATAAAAAAAAAGACGTGTGTTTTCCTATATTTCACTTTTCAGCCACCACTACCTAGCACAGATCCCTGGTCTTTGTGTTTGGAAGTAGCATGGAGTTTCCTGTCATGCACAACGTTGGCCGAATGTCGACAGCTGTGGGGATGTGGGAGATATGATGGTTAAAAGTGATCGATGCAGGGCTTTTTCATATTTCGACAAAAGACATGCGTCTCCGTATATGTCACTCTGCTGCTACAACTACAAAGCATAGACCATTGGTGTTTGTGTGTGGTAGTGATATCGTGTCTCATATCATGTACTATGGTAGTTAGATGTCGGTAGCTATGGGGGTGTGGGGGATATGGTGGTTGAAAGTGGTCGACCTGCGACACTTTTATATTCCTACCAAAAACGTATGTGTCTTGGGGTATCACTTCTCAGCCAAACCTTTCTAGCGTAGATCACTGGTGTTTGTGTGTGGTAGTAGAACAGAGTCACCCGTCGATAACAGCATTGGCCGTAACTGTGGTAGTGTGGGAGATATGGTGGATGAAATTGGCCGATAAAGGATATTTTCATATTTCGATCAATGACATGTGTCTCTGTATATGTCACTCTGCTGCCACAACTACATAGCATAGACCATTGGTGTTTGTGTGTGGTAGTGGTATTGTGTCTCCTATCGTGTACTATGGTGGTTAGATGTCGGTAGCTAGGGGGGTGTGGGACATATGGTGGTTGAAATTGAGCGACCTGCCGCACTTTCATATTTCTACCATAAACGTATGTGTCCTGGTGTATCACTTTTAAGCCAAAACTATCTAGGGCAGATCACCGGTGTTTGTGTGTGGTAGTAGCACCTGTCGATAACAACGTTGGACGAATTTCGGTAATTGTGGGAGTGTGGGAGTTATGTTGCTTGAAATTGGTCGATCAAGGATATTTTCGTATTTCAACATAAGACATGTGTGTCCGTATATTTTACTTTGCTGCCTGAACTACATAGCGCAGATGACTGGCATTTATGTGTGGTAATAGCATCGAGTTTCCCACCATGCACTATGGTGGTTAGATGTCGGTAGCTGTCAATCCAAATTCTTCACAAGTTGTGGGTACCAGCGAGTGTATAAATAAATGTAAATGTGTATATACCTTGCTGAGAGTACGATTTATGAAAAATACCACTCAAGTGACAGAGTCTTACCCACAATTTAATGTACCTCTTGGGAAGTGGCAGTGCTAAGGCAAAAAGATTTGCCAGTCCACCACAGTAGTATATTAAGTTTCCTTTATACTTACATCCATCACTGTGAAATGCCCAGTGCTCTAGAACACTTCCTACATATGTGTCATTTATTCCTTCTGTTCCCCTACAAATACACACAGCCTCACCTGCACATTTATTGCACCAAGTTGAAACAATGTCAAGATCTTGTTGAAACTAAACAATCAGCAGAATCCTTTACTTCTCTATACACAACTGTATCATCAACAAGGAATTTAGATTGTTATTAACATTGTCTCCAAGATTGTTTATAAATAACAGGAATAGAAGCAGCCCTATTATGTTACCAAGGGGGGCGCCTATTTCAACTTCAAATTCACAAATCTGTTGCAATATTTTGTGGATTCAGATCTGCATTAAGAGGCGATTGTGTGATTACTTTCTAAGGAAATCCAAAGAAATTACATCAACTTGTAACTTGTAACAACCATCATGTCACAAGAAAAAAACTATTTGTATATACACATGATCTATTAATCTAAAATACATTCTGGTTTAGTGAAATTGATTTGATATCATCTAAGAATTTCATAATATTTAAAAATATGATATGCTACTTCTGACAGATGTCAGAGATCTCAATCAGCAGTTGGCGAAATCTTTTTCTTTAAGACAGCAGTAAATTCCAATTGCTGTGGCTTTCTCCAAAAATCCTGTTACTGGGGTACCATTGGGATCCAGTAACAAAACACTTAATAATTTCTACAACCACTCCCTACTAATGTTACTCAACTTTGTCTTTCCTTCATGAACCTCCTAAATGATTTAGGTATGTTACAAAAGAATGTGTAATTATATAAGAATGAAGTCTTTTTGTATTGGTGTCGTGTTCATCATTTTTTATGTGTCGTCACAACCCTTCTACATTTTGGGTGTTTTCACTATTTTCTTTTGTTTCCGTATTGCCTTTTATCATTTTATTTTAATTTTTTCCACCACTGACACATAGTAAGGCTGATAAATAAAAATGTTTTGGTATCCGCTAGTCATCCTTATAAGCAAATTACTGAAACTTTTAAGTTTTTCCCTATACATATGGATTTTGATAATATATTAAACAAATATTTTAAAGTCTGATGGAAATGAATACTGCATTATAATTGTGATATGCAGAAAAAGGTATGTAAGATTGGTATTTAATCTTTTGTTAATTTATAAAAAATATTTCTTGTGCCCTGCCAAACGTTACTTAAACAACTGAGATAGTTTAAATGAGTTAAAGATACTCACCAGACAACCAGAGCTCCTGTGTTCTCCATGAAAAAAACAAGGTAGTAGGCAAGATAAGAATAGCGAGTAGGTCCATCCCTAGGTGCAATAAATGCCAGGATATAGGCAAGGCCCAGAACAGCACTGAAGAGAAGTTCTTCACAACGGCTTGAACAGACAGCAGTAGGTTGGTGTCCAAGGGCCAGCCATGCTGTCATCACAGCCCAATGTGCAACACACACCATACCTGCCCAAGCAGGGTAAAGTGCTGCCAGAAGGCTTAATGCCAAAACCCGGGATACTGTAATAAAAATAATGTGTTAGTAATGACTTCAATAACAACAGAAAAGACAGAGCAGAGCTATATTGGAAACAGAAGTGATGAGTACAAAAATTTTGAAAATAATGGGAAATGCCTCTTTTTACTGTACTAATAACCACGTTGGAAATACAATACCTTGGAGCAAACTGTATTTTATTTAGGTGTAATCACATGTACATCAACACACAACAACAATTTTTCCACACAATTTTAAAATTAAGGAATGATAGGAAAATACTTATCAAAGATGATGGTGGCTGGGACAGACAAACACAAACAGATAAACACAAGTGATGCAATATTTTGTGTGATCAACCTTATTCTTGCAAGAACTGAGACACCATTTGGAGTTAGATGTGTACATAACAATATCCGTCCGGTCTTATACATTCTTAATTTCATTGTCTTAAAGCATTTTTCAGCGAACTGTTTATGGGGTGTCCCAGAATTATCTTTACAATTTGACATTGAATAAATTATGTTTGGAACGAGATATCACAATGCAGTTTTTTTTGATTTTGAAGAGTATCTCTCAAAGTTTTGTTTCTGTTTCCAGAACATTTCAATGTGTGCACCATTAGTTGCCCAAACAATATCAAAGCAATATTCAATTTCTTGCCAAGTTCTTTGGAGCATCCCTTGATCAATTGTTGTAATTGATGCAAAAATCCTCTGCCTGAGATCTGCCAAATTTCTAACCAGGATTTGATACACGACGTCTTTTACATATCCCCAAAGAAAGAAATCCAAGGGGGTTATGTCAAATGGACCCCCTCTTCCTATCCACAGACCAGGAAATTGTTTATCTAGAAATCATGGACGTCATGAGCCCATTGCAGAGGTGCACCATCCTGCTGTCAGTTGAAGGACTTCCAGCTGGGGAACAACAAATTCTGTTAGCATATCCAAACAAACTGGGCCTGTGATTGTCTTCTCAACAAAGAAGAAGGGGCCAATGATTTGGTTGTGCATAACACCGCACCAAACATTAACCTTTGGGCTGTCACGCTCTATCTCTCTAAATGCATGTGGAGGTTCAGAACCCCAAATTCGAACGTTGTGCCTGTTAAGTAACCCAGACACATGAACGGTGGCCTCATCTGAGAAGAGAACACGACTAAGGAAACCATCCTCAGTCTCCATTCTCTCCAACATGTTTGCAGCAAACACAGCACTTCTCTGTTTATCCCCTGGCTTGATGGCTTGCAACTGCTGCATTTTGTATGCATACAAGTGCAACCGTCTGTGTAACACTTTGCGTATAGTTGAGCATGGTAACTGCAACTCTCTGGCAGCAGTGCGAAGAGATTTTTTGGGACTGAGTGAATGCCTTACGAACCCACTCAAAATTCTTGTCACTTGTGCATGGTCGACTAGCGCCTTTCTGATGGAGGATACTACCAGTTTCCATGAACTGCCAATGCCACTGACGAACTGATGGTCTTTTTAGTGTTTCTTTCCTGTATGTTGTCCAGAAATTGTGTTGCACTTGTGTATCCGATCGTGTCTCTATAAATCAGGAAACACATTAAGCTTTTTCCTGTGGGGTGTACATTATCAATAAATGTGATGTAACTACCTACTTGTCACTAAACCGCACCTGAAATGAAACAGAAAAAAATTATAACAGATACCCTGTGACATGCAAAAAACTGCATTGTGATATCTCGTTCCAAACATAATTTATTCAATGTTAAAGTTGTAAAGATAATTCTGGGACACCCTGTATATTAGGGATGAGAAATAGTTGTATACTGATTGCAAAGCATGAAATAACTGTGGAATCTTCAGCATCAAAACAATCCCTTAAGTTTCTCCAACACAATATAGTCCAATGGAATGAGACCAATACTGTAATGAGTATTATTTAAGCCTCAAATTTTAGTTTCTGTATGGTTGTAACTGTGCAACAGCAACATGAGAGCACATACTTCTGTGGATATGTACACACTTTATCATTATTCTTGGCTGCCACTGAAACAGTAACGCAATACTGACGAGCCAGTATTGCGTTAACTGTTTCTTAGGATGACGTTGATGTAGGATTGTTCAAGATAAGAGTGATAGAATTTTTCAACGGTGGCCAAGAATAATGATAAAGTGTGTACATATTTGTGATGTACTCAGTGTAGTCTCTTCCAGCACAATACTTTATCTCAGGTTGTTGACAGTGTCTTCCTTCTTTTGACACTATTCAATAATACTGTTTATATACAATTACAATGTCAGCATAGGTTTTCCAGTTGAGGAGTCTCTTGTACTGAGTGTGTAAATATGAAACCAGAATTTTTTCATAAAAAATACACATTTATTGTAAAAATTGATACAAAATATCTTATTCGAAATATTGTCCATTGCTAGATATACATTTTTCCAATCTCTCTGGCAATTTATTAATGCCACACCAAAAAAAATTTGCTCTTTTGATGAAAATCAGTCATCGAACCATTTTCGTACATTTTCATAAGTGAAGCACTGTTCAGCTAGTGTGTGTCCCACCGATGGAAAGAGATGGTAATAGGGCGGAGCTAAAGTCAGGTGAGTAAGCAGTATGCGTCAGTATCTCCCAACTAAGCACCTCAATCAGTTATGCTGTATGTGATGGTGCATTGTCATGAAGCAAAATCACTATTGCCTTTTCTGGCATTCTGGTCGTTTTACCCACAATGCTTGATTCAAATCGATCATTTGTTGTCTATAACATTCAGTATTAATGGTTTCACCAGGTTTTAGTAGCTTGTAATAGATCAAATCACTTTGATCCCACCAACACAGAGCATTGTCTTCTTTCCATAGTGATTTGGCCTTGATGTTGACAATTCACATGGAGTTACCCATGATCTTTTCCGCTTAGGGTTCTCAAAATATATCCACTTTTCATCACATGTCACAAGTGTATGGAGAAATGACTCTTTTATACCTGGCAAGCAGCATTTCACAAGTGTTTTTTTTGTTTTTCTATCTGTCTTTCATTCAGTTTATGTGGAACCTATTTTCCCTTCTTCTCGATCTTTCCCATCACTTTTAAACATATGGAGACAGCTTCCCGTGTTATATTCAGTTGATCTGCGAGTTGTTGTTGCATTTGAGCATCATAATCATCCAAAAATGCTTGCAACTCGCTGTCTTCAAACTTCTTCGGAGGTCTTCCACGGTCTTCATTTCTCACATTAAAATCACAACTATTGAATTTTTTAAACCACTCAAAACACTGCAATTAACCAAGAACACGCTCACAGTAAGCTTCAACAAGCATTCAATGTGATTCTGCAGCAGTTTTCTTGAAATGGTAACAGAAAATCAACGATGTCTGCAAATCGTAGTTTCTAGGCTCAAAACTCGACATGTGCAACATTATTAAAAACTACACTGTTGTGAGTTGAAAATCTCTGTCAGCTGTCAACAAAAGAAACTGGTGACAATGATGCGATCTGACGGTAACTGCTTTGATAGCTGGAACCATTTTTTGTATTCTACTGTAAATCAATTTCATTCTACATAATAATGAAAGCAAGAAACTCTACATCATCAGAAAAATAAAGATATGGAATCATGAACATGCATCGAGTTCCATATTGGAACTAATACGAATATTTCGGAATCTAATGAATGATGGAATTAGCATTTACTCTTCTAATACATAGGGTGTCAGCCAAAAAAAAAATTACCCATAAACATGAATGAGCATCAACACACACACTATACTGTAGTATTATTTTAACACCACATTATTTTAATAACAGTGCCTACATGAATAGCTAATATAAATGTATGATAAAGGAACTGTCACTGTATGGCTACGAACCATGAGAAAGATGAAAACATCCATCCATGAGTCAGTGCACCTTTGAAAGGGAAAGGCCACCAATACCTGCCCACATGGAGCTAGAGGGGATCTCTTTGCCAACAACACCGCAGCCAACATGAATGAAGACACTCAAGGCAGTCGAGTTTATGGGTCCGCGAGTGGAGTGTGACAAATTGGTTGAGGTACTAAATTCAGAATTACGTATACCTGTGAAAACATGGCAATGACCCTCAAAAAGATAGGACAAATTTGTATTTCGTGCTTAAACTGAGATGTGCTGAATTAAGATTTCAGCAAGCACCGAATGTTAGAGAGAGAAATGCTCTTTCAAAAGAAGTGAGGTGTCTGATAAATGAAATTCTATTAGAAGACTTCATGAAGGGGAAGCACCCAGCCAATAAAGATGAGACGGAATGAAGATGTGTTGGTTTGAGTGAGGGAATAAGTGTGCCCAGTCACTAAGAAAATTGTTTAGTATAAGTAAAATAATTTTTTATTTAAATTGTTAACACGCAAACAAAATCAAGGTAGATTGTTCAATGTGACAACTGGTGAAGGAGGAAGCAGAAACGCAGCATTTTGGAGGCCTCAAGGAGCAGCGCTCTCATGGACTGGTAGTCTAACTCTATAGTTGGATCGACACGACTCTATGACTGATTGTGACCAGTTAAATAGATACAAGTTTTATTTCCTAATGCCACGTATGGGACTTAGTTTGTTAGTGAGCTGGTAAAGGAAGATGTCAATGGCAGATGTTGGTGACTACACTGAGAACTGATTGACATAAAAAGTAATTATAATTTTAACTGACTCCACTGAAATTCATTTTTGCTCTCAAAGTCCACAGAGAATGTCCTGTCAAAGAGATTTGCATGATAGGAGTTTTTGTTTTAATTACATTCAATGAGTAGTAGCCGGAGCCCATATTTAAACAATTACTGTTCGTTAAATCTAAGAAACGCCTTTGTAAAATGTTAAACGATTTGTAATAGGATAGTGGTGACAATGAAAGTGCTGTTAGGCAATGAAAATGATTTGTGAAGAATTTGTGATGCTAGCCAAGCAATTTATTTGATAGCAGCAAGACTTCACTTCTGTTGATCTTTTGGGTAAGAAAAGGGAGACAATGTTTGATTGCAATTATTGTTAAACTAAGTGATCCTTGTTTGGTATCTGCTTAAATGTTAATAAATGACCATTTACTGTTGTCCAAGAGGTCCACCATTTTCAAGAATAAATAGGATAATACAGTTTGTACATTATACACTTCATTACATTCTCCACCTTTCCCAAACCACAGTTTTATTCATGACCTCACAGTATCTCAATTTTCTTAACATTTTGAAATAATACTTTCATCAAAACCAGTTATTTATATCAATCATGATCTACTGGTGTACTACCAGAACCCCAGATGGCTAAGAGCTAAACTTAAACTTTTTTTATTTTTAACTAGATCAGCCAGTTGTTAATATGTTTTATTATGTGTTACAGAATTGTGGCTTCATTCATCAATTATGGATGGTGAAATATTTGATAATAGTTTTTTCCATTTACAGGAAAGATAAAAATTCCAACAGCTAACACTTACAAGCACAGCGGTGGAATCTTTGTTGCTGTAAAGCCCCGTATCACTGTAGAATTAGTTACAATAAACTTTGACCATTCGAAGCTTTATTAAGTATAAATGATGCTGTGATGTTGATATTCCTTCAACCATGGCAAGGAACAATGCCACTATGAGTAATGGTATTTTAATGTCTCGGTTTTTCCAAGGTAGGCAGGGTGGGACGATCCAGGGAAAGCGGTTTTACGGTGGACTGCCACCATTGCTGGCCATTTGTCAACCCACCTGCTGACCTGTCGCCAATATTAATGGAGCAGTGTGAAGGGTCTACTGCGAAGACAGAAGCTTTGAGAAGTATGGTGAAAAGTGACAAGCAACTCAGCTTTTGGAGGATTCCTCGCCGTCGATAACAACAGGGGCACAGCCAGCCTATGCAAAATAGGGACACACCACTGGAATATTTCCTTTTATTTTGTTTCTTGAATGCTGCTCCGAAACTGGCAGGGGAGACAAGTGACTTCTAGTGGGAGCGTTGAAGTGAGCAGACTGATGTGCCAGACTACTGCCACCATCTGTTGATCCAATTAGCCAGAGACTTGTTAGAATAAGCCTACCAAACTAACAATCTGAAAGACTGTATACTTGTCAAATTTTGTGTCATAACTAAGATCATTTGGTTTGTTAAATAAATTCATTGCTTTTTGTGAACCAATTTTTGTGTCCTTGTAACCGATTAGGATATGTCTAGTGCAGGGCTCGCTGTTTAGTAACATCCAAGTTGATAGAAGAATACCAAATAGTTTTCTTGTTTGCACAGTACAGTGCATACGCCTCATAAATTTAAAAATAGAACCACCCACTAATGAGATTATTACAAATTGGTGCCGCAACCTGGGACCCGACTGTTTTGATATGTTGCAAGCAAGTTGTAGTAGTGAGTAGAACTCTGTGTTTTCAGTATTTTCCAGTGTGGCAGTAACAGCAGTAATCCAGCATGTACAATAATTATGCAATAATTATGTACCTCATGTGTAATGTTTGTTTATTGTAACAGCTAGGACTCCTAAGAACGATATGGATGCAGTGATAGGCTGCACATGTGTGATACCTCGAAGAACTGTTTGTTGATTTCCACAGGCATTATTGATCCATATTGAAAAATGTTATGTTGGTTGTGTTGTCCGATTGTGGAAGTTGATGGTTGGCAGATCAGATAAAATGATTGCAAGCACGTGTGGGATACACTGAAGAGGTGTTTATCAGTTGTTTCCACAAACATTATCTATTTTTTTTTTTAATATTGGTATTTTTGTTGTGAAATTTGGCTGTGAGAGTTGTCAATGTCTGGCGGTTCGAAAAAGAGATAGAATGTATATCGGTGTTACATTGATGTAACCTTTGTTGATTTTTCATGTATGTTGTTGACATTCTTTGAAAAATGTCATGTTCATTGTGTTATTCTGTTGTAGAATTTGAGTCAATGATGTCTGGCGGTCAGTAAAAAAGAGCAATAGTATATATGTGGGTTTTATGTTGAAGAGATATTTGTTAATGTTCTCATTTATTTTCGATGCATTTAGAAAATTTGTGTTGGTAGTGTTTCACTATTATGGAAATTCAACTTTTCATGCCTGGTGGTCCGGCCAAGGTGGTAGTCAGTATATGTGCTTTATGCTATAGTTTGTTGATGTTTCATTGTTTGACGATGTTTATTGGAGAGTTGATGGTGCTGGTGTTGTCCTGTTGCGGAAGTAGAGTTGATGTCTGACAGATCAACATTGAATGGCTTGTGTAATCCTAGACAAGTACCTTAGTTTTCCTTTTCAATGTTTTCGTCTCTCTTTGGGGCTTCTAATTCCTATAAAGGTTGCACATGCGTTTGAAGTCTTGAACGCTCTAATGTGGATATCACAGATGACTCTTCACCAAGAAACTATGTCCTCGCCATGCATTTTGAGTGAAACGAGAACAGGGGACAAAAGCACCAAGTCAGATTCTCGAGAAACGGTTGTCCAACAGCTGGAGTCTGCTAAAAGTCCATGGAGCGATGATGACGGAGATAAAGAGTGGACAAGAACAGCTGAAGTCTAAAATAAAGTTAGTCAAAACGGAAGTCAGAGAACAAATGGCAGTATTCACAAAAAATGGGATTGGAGGCTTTGAGAACACTATGTCGGAAGCACTAAGGGAAGTCAAGGAAATGGTGAAAATGCTGCAGGAGGAACAAAGCAGATTCTCCAGCATCCAGAATCGCGTTAAATAACAGTCAGCAGAGGTGCAAAGGGAGATGTTGGAATGGAAACAATGGGTGGAAGTGCGAGAAAATCAACTGGAATTGCGAGTCCCTGATGTAAAAGTGGATAGATCATATTGGAGGACAGATCAGTGAGGTTCGCAAGAGTATCGCTGAGTGTAAAGCAGAATACAAAAGTCTTGATGAGACACAGAAGAGTCTTTCCAGACAAGTGGTAAGTGAACTGCAGATCTTACGGGAGCAGATAGAGAAAGTAAGTGACATCACGAATGGAAGTACAGTAATCAATAAAAAGGCTTTTGGTAACTGCGAACATGTCGTCTGTGTGCAAACGGTGACGGACGCAGTACAGAAAGATGACCGTAAGTTCACTGGTGTCTTGCAAGCATGTGCATTAAGATATGTCAAGCCGCCAAAGGTGACGCTTGTAGGAAGTGAACGCGTGGACTTGCAATATGTTCATCTCATTCAAATGGCAAAGACATGTTCAGTGGTTGGGATTTCTATATGAGACCTGTCAGATGGCCAAAAGTCTAAGTTTGTCTTGTATGAACAGGTATTTTACGGGATCGGTCTGACCGGTGTTCCACTGAATGAAAAGATTTCAGCACAGGTGCTAAAGATGAATGGTTCCATGTCGACATATGTTCCAAAAGCAGCATGCCGCAACATAAGCGTGAAGTATTTTCATTTCAAGGTTGGAAAAATAAGAGCACAATGGTATTATTTCGCCCTTCAGAGGTTGAGAGGGAACAATTGCGTTAAAACTGTTTCTAGCCAGGATAAACTGAATTGTTATACTTGCCCGAAGGAATGGACACGGTGATGTGAAGTTTGAAGGTATCCTCTTGGTTGTAAATATGGCTCTTGGTTAAGATATAAGTAATGTAGTGGATTTGAGTACAATAGTAGACTCCATAAATGGTAGTTTCGTAAGAAAATGTAATACAGATGAAATGTTCAAATTTTGATAAAGAAGTAATGAGAGGTAAATTCTGCTGATCTGAAGGACTTCGCTACCGCTGTTAAATACTGAGAGAGAAAAAATAATCTGAATGTAAAAGTTGGGACAAAGAAGAAATAATGTCTTGATAGGCTGTGAAAATGCTACATCCTGTAAAATAATTACACATATAAAGTGTAATGGCATGGGAATGAAAACGAAAAGTGTTCATCTGCAGGAAAGAGAATAATCTGGCGGCCAAATTCAGAATTAAATATGATGATAGACTTGTGCACAAAGTTTCACTTACGGGAGTAACTGATACATATAAGATGATTATTTCTCCCCCCCCCCAGTAGAAAAGAGAACTTCCTTGTTGTCTATGCAGTGTATCAGGAGAGGTATGTGTTAGAAAGGCACCGATGTGTTATGTGCAGATAGGCTGCAGCGGGAACTTAGTGTCTACAGCAGTCTTCTAATGTGGCAAATAAGTCCACCTCATTAAGCTGGGCAGCTCAATCCCTGGGATAGCCAATACACAGCAGAAGTAGATTGTTGCTTTAATTAAATACAGGACAGCCTCTCGCAGGAAGAGAGCTACACAATGGAAGGCGTGATTTAGTCACAGGTGCAGCGGAGTATGCCCAATGGTCGGTGACCGGTAAACTGAGAAAAGGAAGCTATTAACTGTTAAAATTCATAATTATCTTATGTTCCTGAAGTTCTGGTAATTATGCCCGCGAAGATATAAAAGAAAAAAAAAGAATACCACAGTGAGTTTGAGAAACCTAAGATCATAATTATTAAACATCTCAATCTCCACATGAAAGGCCGCATAGATAAGTAAAATGTCCCACCACATCACACTTATATTATTTCCCAAGTATGTTAGGTTCAAAAAGACGTGATGTACAGTGGTAGCGTAATGTTAAAACAAGCAAAATTATAGCAGTGACAGAAGGTTAGATAGGCTACTGAGGATTTGGAATGCCAAGATGAAACAGGAGAAAGCTGTTGTGAATTTGGGAATGTCAGCTGGGGCGGAGGTTGTCCTTGGCGGAGGATGGTCTGTGGTGTTTGTCTGAATTTCTCAGAATAGTGGGACCAGCAGGTAGACTACTCTCGTGATCTTTTGAATCGAACTGTATTCAGGCAGATGTGTGTCCTGGACTTCATTCTGGGTGAATGGTTCTCAGGGAGAAGCCCATTTGATTGCGAAGAGGCAACTTAGCTTCCCGTAGTAATGCTTGATTGAAGTCTTGTTTTCTATACTGTTCCATTCTCAGCTGATGAGTTGTGTTAGCAAATGCTATTAGTTTCGAGGTAAGTGTACAAATATTGTGATTGGTGCATCATCTGTCTTAAGCATAATTATTTTTAGATGAGTTTTTTTTAATTTTACAAGTTGTGTAAAGTAAGAGACACTTATTAATGTTAGTCCCCTGCAGTCCAATGTAAATGTTTTCCAAGCAATAGGATCATTAAGTTAAGATTTTATCTGACTGTTAGGCGACACTGATTCATAATGGCACATGTTTTCATCCACAATTGTTTTATGTGTAAAGATCTATGTAAATCATGAAGTGTAATGCTTTATTTTGTATTGCAGATTTTTTTTTTTTTTTTTTTTGTAAATTTGAAGATCATAAAGGTCCCTCAGAGCTCCACATCCTTGATTGATATTTTGGAATAGTAGAAAATGCATAGATTATAGGTTAAAAACAAAAAGTAGTGAAGGACTTAAGGAAGAGTTGTGGAGTGACAACCTCGCGTAAACATGTTCATATTTTCCTGTTTTTGATGGACCTATAATGATTAAAGACATTCCATTGTGAATCTATAGAGAGTGCTAATGGCACCATGATAAGTACTGTGAATCAATGTGTGGTGTTATTCTAAATGTTGTGCATTTTTCTGTTATGTGTATAATAATATGTTAAGGTTAGACCCTGCTGTTATTTGGATGGTACATTTTGGATGGCTGATGCATCGGGGAGTTTTGCGCATGTTGCGAGTTGTATTGAAAACATTCACAGTGTGGTGCCTTTGACGCATCCTCACGTGACATTTCCGCAGGGGAATTTGTTTGAAAATGGGTGAAGGTTGTGAATATCTTGTGAAAACCAAACTAATTGAAAGTTTGTAGAGTTTTTGTGGCTTTGTAAATCAAAGGTAATGCTGTCAAGGGGGAGGAACTCCACTGTGAATAAAGTTGCAGAGAAGATTTAAAAAAAAAAAAAAAAAGTCAGCACCTTCTAGCATGTTTTAAATATAAAATCAAGTAATTAGGTAAAGTTAAAGTACCATTTTTAATTAAGAGAAAAGATTTAAATTTAAATTAAAAGAGATAAAAACTAGAAATTTATATTAGAGGATAGTTCAAATTAAGAGGGTTAATAATATATATAGGTTCCTGCAGAAAGTTTGAAGCATCTATAAGATAAACAAGATTTTGGAAATGAACGGTACAAGTTCAGTGGAGACAAAGTGGGAAGAGTTCAAGGAAATGATAAGAAAGGGTGAAGAAATGTTTATTCCAAAACAGAAAATAAAGAGAAGTACAGAACCTCCATACTATAACAGGGAGGTGAGGAGGTTGAAAAGATAGGCGAGAACATAACAGAGTTAAGAAACAGCTAGGCAATAGGCAGGTCATGAAACAACTAACAAAGGAATTAATAATGTCCAAGAAAGTGGCTAAGGATGAGTTTATGAAGAATATTATTGGTGCAGGGTGACCTCTGACTGAAGCATCTAGAAATTTATCAGGATATCAGGAAATTGAGGGGAAGAGAGGGTATTGAGACAATTATAGATAAGGATGGAGAAGAAATAACTGAGAACTTAAAAAAGGCAGACTTATTGAATAACTGGTTCAGTGAGTCCATTAGGGACAATAATTCAGGGGTTATATCTGGAAACGAGCCTATCCGCACAGTTGGAGGGGAGCAGATTAGAAAATTTTAAGTTAAATATGAAGATATCATGAAGGGACTAAGGAATCTAAAAAAGCATAAAGGGGCTGGTGTTGATAATATTACCACAGATGTTTTAAACACTGTAGGATGAGACATTGTACTTTACCTTGAAACATTATTTAAATTGAGTCTGAATACTTGTTGTTTACCAGATGACTGGAAAAGTGCGATAGTAGTACAGATCCATAAAGGAGGGGTGACAAACAAGGTTGAAACCTATAGGCCAATCAGTTTGACATCAGTGGTAGGTAAATTAATGGAGAGATTAATATGTAACCATACTAGAGGTGTCTGTGAGAAAAGTAAATGATTTTCAAGTCAGCAACATGGCTTTAGACAAGGAAATTTGTGTGAATCTCAGTTAGTAGGATATAAGCAGGATATTTCTGATGAAATGGACAGGAGAAGTCTAGTTTATAGTGTGGCACTAAATCTTTGATAGAGTGAGCCATAAAATGGTGCTAAATAGGGTAAAAACTATTGGAGCTGATAAAAAGGTGATTTGCTGGGTGGAAGAATTCCTAAAAGGTAGAAAGCAAAAAGTTAGGGTAGGAAATGCAATATCAAAAGAAGTAGAAGTGAACTTGGGAGTCCCAAAGGGTAGTGTATTGGGACCATTGTTATTCGTTATTCTAATGAATGATTGTGTTAATAGTTTACTGTTAGAGATTAGATTGTTTGCAGATGACATAATGTTATATAAAAGGATCAAAACAATAGAAGAATGTAAACAGCAGCAGGGTGATCTAGAGAGGATAACTAGCTGGGTGATTCAACATGGGATGAAGATAAATGCAAAGAAGAGTCAGCTTATTAGATACACAGATAAAACGCTAAAGGTCGATTACAATTATTAAGTGGAGAAGGAGCTACTTATTGAAGACTCAAAATGTAAATACCTTGGCATTACATTTGATAGCAAACTTAACTGGCAGGACACAATGGACAGGTGGTAGGGAAAGGGTTCAAAATCCTTCACCTGTTGGAAAGAGTGATGAGGGGATGCACTAGAGATGTAAGGGAATTGGACTACAAAACTTTGGCCAGACCACTGCTGGAATATAGTGGTGAAGTTTGGGATCCACATTTTGGGTATCAAATACAGGAGTTGGAGGGGGTGCAGAGGAGGGTTGCCAGGTTTGTCTCTGGAAATTACCACAGAATACAATTTGTAACTAATATGATGAAGGAGCTGGAGTGGGATTCATTGGAGGATAGAAAGATGGTGAAGAGAGTCATGGGAGTGTACAAAGGCTATACTGGTGATGAAGCATGGAAAGATATTGGTGGGAAAATTAAGAGAGGTGCTTGGAAGGGTAAGGCTGGCCATGACCACAAACTGGCAGTTGATTTCAGGAATTAGGATGAGGGGAAAAATTTTTCGTAGGAAAGGGAGTGAAGGACTGGAATAAATTGCCAAGAGAAGTGATGAATAACTTACCGGAAATACTGAAAGAATTTAAAGCAAAAATTAGTAGAGGGTAAAAGTAGGTTGGAAGGGGAAAGGGAGGGGGTGTAGGGAGATTGCCACCGGAGTGAGTGCTCCATCACAATTTTATCAATTATAATTGTCGTAATTGTCAGGAAAAGTGCACCAAGGCCGATGAAGAAGGAGAACTTAAAATTAATTTGCTAGAAACCTTTTTGAAGACTAAACTAAGTTGAAATAGATGGAATAAGATATCAGGAAGCCTATGGGCGAATTATAAGTCAATCTATTAAGTAATTTTCAAGATGTTAAATTCTGAAGGTTTTTGCTGACATCACAGAAATTTCCAAGTCGATAAACAGATCAGCAGCCATCTTGAAAATGCTCAGTTTTTTGGTGATTTTCAAAGGGTCAACATTGCGTCATGCAGCACAGTTTTTCGACAGGTTTCAAAGAGCCAATGTCGTGTTGTAATGTAGGCTATTTTCTTTCGGGAAGTTTGTAACAGTCAGTTCATGCCGCTACAGGAGCCAATAGCTCCATGTGTTTTATCTTATACTGTAGTGATCGTACTTTCATCTAAGTTAAGGGGCTTGATGAGTTTGTCTCTTCTCCTGAGTGCTTTACCTACAACTCTTCTATGGACAGTTTTGCTTTCCAACCTGGAGATTCATGGGCGTAAATAAGCAAAACAGCGACAACGAAGAACCTGAAGATACAGATCACAGCCAACTGAATTCTGAAGCATAGCGGACGCTGCCTGCGATATAACATACGAGAATTTCACTGCTGCCTACTTCAACGCATGAACTAGCTAAGTTATTCTACCTTTCAAGACGAATAGTTTGGACGAATTTGCCATCAATTAATTTAATTTTTGTCTTAACAAATTATAATAACTGTGAACCAAAGTATACATTGAATAGTTTCCATCTAAACTTAGAATTTTTTATATATATTCTTATATAATCATGAATGGTAATATTAGTAATGGTGTGGTAGGCAATAGCCTAGTTCTAGGGGTGGAACCTTAATGTCATGTCACCAGAAGCAACTCAAGATGTTTTAACTACAAGTAGCACCACAACACATATGCAACAACATTCACTCCCATTTTTTGGGTTCTCACCACTGAATGAAGATAGTTTACATACTTTAGCTGACCCATTAAGGAGGGACTTTGATGGAAAATTTCTTTTGTTAGGATTCTACTCGAAATTCAGTGATCTTAATTTGAAAATTGAATCACAATCTATTGATATGAAATCACAATTCAGTGAACTTAAATCACAACTTGAATCAAAACTCAAATTACAATCCATTGATCTTAAGCCTATCTAAAAAATCAACTTGATCAACAATCCTTTGAAATTATATCACTAAAGGCTCAAACTGAAACACAGTCAAATAAACTGGAACACCAATCTATCACAACTGAGAAACAGTCGGTAGATTTCCATTCAGCAATAACAGACATACATGAGAAACTTCATAATTTGGAAAACAAAGTCATACCATATGTTCTGCTAACAGTCTGATTTTACATAACACAATCACTGATAAAGTGGAAGAAACTTCATTATCTCTACAAAATCAATTAACAGCCTCCAATGTTCAAATTAAAAAACAGGTCACAGATAGATTCCAGGTGATGGATGTAGAACTAAATAAATTTCGCGGAGCAGTAGCAGAGAAAAGCAATACAACAGAGACAACAATATCGATAGTTGAAGAAACCAACATTGATGTACATAAAAACATAGGGGACATTGGGATTACATGTAATGGATTCAATACTGACTTCATTTGCAACACAGTTGTGACACTGTACACCAACAATTGGGAGAAATACACCAAAAAGTATTTACTGGTATAAAAAAATCAATGATAGATTTCAGGAAATACAGAAAACAGAGAATCAACTAATACAGCAATTGCAATCAATTAGTAATGTCCAGTTAACCATACGACCAACCAAGCTGATTCAGTTGTGATGTAGCACGTGAAAGCTGTTTGCCAATCAATCATCCCAGACCCGCAAAAACCAACCACAATCCAGTCTTGGTCACACAGTACTACCCAGGCCTCGAATCCATCAACAGAATCCTCCGGCAGGGCTATGATTTCTTACAAACATGCCCTGAAATGATATCCATTCTTCCTAAAATCCTCCCTGCCCCTCCTAGAACTTGTTTCAGCAGACCTCCTAAACTCAGCGAACTTCTAGTCCACAAACACAGTCTTCCTCTTCCTAACAGTCAATCCCAAGGCTCTTTCCCATGTATTAGACCACGCTGCAAGATGTTTGACATACACCATGCTTCCCACCACTTTCATCAACCCGGTCACAGGGGAAAGCTTCCCTATCATAGGACACGCCACCTGTGAAACCATGCATGTAATATACCAGTTAACATGCAACCACTGCCTTGCTTCATATATAGGTTTGACCACTAATGCACTCTCCATAAGAATGAATGGCCACCGTCAGATGGTGTTCACACAGAACCCAAAGCACCCAGTTGCTGCCCATGCCATAACCCACGACTTGAATAATTTCAACTCTTGTTACACAGTCCGTGCTATCAGAGTTCTCCCTAACAGCAGCAGTTTCTCTGAACCTCAGAGGTCTTTCTGTGAGGCAATCTCCGGCTGCACCCACCTCTCATAATGTTCTCTTGTTGACGAAGGGTTTTTTTCCCGAAAATTTCTTTATTGTTTGTGTTTGTGTCTGTGTTCGCGCCCCACATCCATCATCTAAAGGTAAGTGGTGGCTCATTTCCCTATCCTAATTTGATTCCTTTCCGCTACTTAGCGTCTTTTTTCATTGTTATTATATATATATATATATATCGGATCTTGGAAACGGCTATGATGATTTGGATGAAATTTGATATTTGGATAAAGTTTTCACTTTTAAGATTACCTAAATAGTTGTCTTCCCTACAAAAAAGCGATTTTACAAAATACGAACAATTTTTTCACTCGGTTTCTCGAAAACGGCACTAGCGCCACCTCATAGACAATTCAGGTACCAGAAAGCCTAAAAATAGTTTCTCTTTGATTTCAAAGAATATAAATGAACAGTTCTTGTATACTGGCTGATCAGTGGAAATAATAGCACTGCGAGTTTAATTGTAAAACATTTAAAAAGGAAGATAATTATCATTGGTTTTGTCAGAGGTGATTCTTTACAAAAACATCTTTGAAAATAATATTACCAGTACCAGTTACAAAAAAAAAAAACATCGTTTACTTTTTGACCATAAAAAGTGGTTGTTAGTTTGTCATTAAATACTACCACGCGAGGTATGATGTTCTATCATTACCGTGACGTCACAATCTGATGATGAATTCTTATAGAACTCGACGAAACATATCGAAAATAAAGAATAAATGTTCTTGATATCTCGCCTGGTTTTCGAGATATAGCATGTCCAAAGTCAGTAATAAGTATAGTTCCTTGTGCTTTTGGCAACGTTTCTTCTGGTCCAGGCCGTATTTCAGCCCAACAACAACCATTAGGTACAAAATAAAACATTTAAAGTTTCCACCATATAGAAATAGTGGTTTTGGTGGATTTATTTTCGGGTCCAGGCCGGATCTAATCCTAACCTGTTCACTTGAGATATCAGAAAAATAATTTCTCTATTTTTGATTTGTCTCGACGAGTTTCATATGAATTCATAATCAAACCTGGCTATGGCGAAATTTATCTTCGTATTTCAACCAACCACGTCAATTTTGAGATACGATATCTCGAGAACTTAGCGAGATAAATAAAAATAAAAATATTTTTTACTTTCAATTTTTCTCATCAAGTTACATAAGAGTCCATCATCAAGGGTTATTACAGTATCCCCTGAATTACTACAAATCTCGCACCATTAATTAATCCCTGACTGGCATTAAGATTTCTATTTAACATATTTAGCATTTTTCTTTGAAAGCAATTTATGAGGTGGTGTCGCATATGGATCTAGCGATTTGGATGAAATTTCATATGTAGATAACATTCTGCTTTTCAAGTTTTTAACGCGATTTAAAAAAAAAAAAAAAAAAAAAAAAAAGAGGAGCAATTTTTGTATCTGGTTTTTCAAAAACGGCTCTAACCTCATTACGTAGAAGGTTCAGGTACCAGTAAGCATACTGATGTTAGTAAAGCTTCTCTTAGGTTAACTGTGCACCTCAAAATGCCTAGAAGCCGTAAAACCTTTTACTTTAATCAAACTTTACTCGAAATCTTGGATATTGAACAGAAATCAAAAGATTCCGAGCAAAGATTGGTCACCCAGGTACTATGTATTTAAAAGGAAAAAGATATTATAATGTACCATTATTTGTAAAAAATACCCCAACACCAGCCATTATGTATGAACCTTTTTTAAATGTAAGTCAATTTGAGTAATGTGATCAAACTTAATGTCAGAGTTTAACGCTACATTTTTGAAGTCACAAGACTTCCAAAACATAGCGATAAACTGGAGGGGGTTGTGATGATCATATATTTTATAGGTTATTCCATGGTATGCAAGCATATATATTTATAGGTTCCTTGAGATTTGGTTATGTTCGTGTGGTTGTTAAAGATGAGGTTGGTTGCTAAGAGTGACAGGGTTGAGTCGTTATGCTAACTTCGCAAATTCGATATACGAATCTGGAAGTATCGGGAAGAAGTCCGATATAGAAGTAACGGTTTTTAATTTCTGCTGGTCTTGATAGAAAATGTTAAATAATTAATTGATTGAATAAAAGTTATGACAAGAAAGAATTGTTTATGCATCTTTTCATAGTTAAGATGCTTACCATAAAATAAAATAAAGAAGAAAGGCGACCGTGCTCAAAGAGAATAAAGTTTTTTCCCACAAGGATGGTCTGAATAAGGTTTTTACTTAGTGAAAAATTTGACAAGTTGCCCGGAAAATTGAAAAATTGAGGAAAACTGTTTTTTTTCTGTATACCAAATTGGCTATTTTTTAAAATGATATTAATAGTCCAAATAAGGTTTTTAACGAAAGAAAAATTGCAAAAGATGCCTGGAAAATTTGGAAAAAACTAAATCACTTTGGGCTTTCTCTGTCCGGATGGAGCTAGAGACTTGAAATTTTGACCATAGCTCAGAACTGGACAAAAATGCATGAAAATCTGAAAAAAATGGGAAAAGTTGAATGGAAAATTTGAAAATTCGGGAAAAAACTGAAAGTACTCTTTCTATGGACCAATTTGGCTATTTTTTTAAAAAATATGTTCGTAATAGTCCAAATAAGGTTTTTAGTTAATGAAAAATTGGAAAAGTTGCCCGGAAAACCTGAAAGTACTTTTTCCTATCGCCCAATTTAGCTATTTTTTAAATTGTCTTAAATAGTCTTGTAAGCTATCTGTTAAATTACGTAACTGCATAACAAAATTTTATTCTTAGAACCACGAGTTATATTGGATAGAATATTAGCGCATTTCATTTTTATAGTCAGTTTCTATGTTTATTCAAGTTAGAAAGCAGTTTTACAGTTGTTGAGATAGTATTTTGCATTTCATCAGTTTTCGGCATTTTCCTGGAGTGGAAGTTCATACTTAAAGTATTTATTTTTGGCTAAAGTATTAATGTTACGAAATTTTGTATGACAAGTTAAGTTAATGTTTACTTAAAGATCTAGCTATTTTCAAAGTTTCAAAGAGATTGAATTATTTTTATAGTCAAGGTCAAATTATGTCGAAACTTTTTCTGACGTGTGATTTGATATCTGATGAGCCTCCTGGGAGCCACCCATGTGAATAAGGAAAAAAGCTTGTTCCCACGGTTCATGAGAGAGCAGTTGCCAGGAATCTTCGAGAAGCAGGGAGCGAGTTGATATAGATGCGTACGTGCAGTTAGTCGGTCTCAGTCTGCCAGGAACCGCGAACTCGGTACCATGTAGTTGGGTAGGCATGCAAGTTTCATATCAAGCACAAGTGTGAAAGTTTTATTTTTGGAATGATGCCGTTTCTTTTATTCAAGTTAAGGGTGTGGTCTGGCTCGAACGGTTAATCGAACTTGCAAAACATTTCTTTGGAAAAGTGTCTGATTGCCTGTACAGTTTTTGCCTTTGTGAAATTGAAGAATATAATTATTTAAAATGCAATGAACTATTTATCATCATTGAACTTTTACCTTTCCATAGTTTTTGGGTTAAAATCTACGTGGAGACCGCATTATTCTATTTAAGCCAAGACTGTAGCATCCAAGGCGACGCATGGTCAGAGCTAAGACAACGTGTTTATGCTCCACCCCAAGCATTAGCTAATCGTCTTACAGTCTAAATAAGGTTTTCAGAGAGAAAAAAATGGAAAAGTTGTCCAGAAAATTCAATAACAACTGAAAGTGCATTTTCTAGGAACCGATTAGGCTATTTTTTTTTTTTTTTTAAATATTTGCAGTAGTATGAATAATGTTTTTAGGGAAAGAAAAATTGGGAATGCTGCCTGAAGATTTCTGGCAGAGCTAAAAGAGCTTTTTTCCTAATGGATTTTTGTCTGAATTCCAGACCATAACTTATGATTCAAATGATGGATATGCATAATTCTCTTTTTTTCCCCCCTTATTTCTCCGGGGGCGTAAATTACTCAAATGTTTTCAACTGGGGGGGGGGGAATGGAATTTGTAGCATGTGTCTGTGATTAGGTCATCAAAGTATTTAAAATCAATTACAAATTTTCACTCATGTAACCCTAAAAAGCATAAAATAATAAAATAAACATTTGGATTTACCATGTTTTTATAACGGACTAAAACATATAAAATAATTTCTCTAATCCTTATGAAAGATAAACCACATACAGATTTTTAACTTCTTCTAAATTGTCCTGAAAATTTATATTTGGAAATTTTTGATTTCTATTAAAATACATGTAAGACTAGATGACCCATGCGAAAATTTCGCTAATAAAATACGATGAATAGTGAGGTTGAATGCTTGTAATATAATGAAAAGTAGAACCGTACTTTTGTAGAAAATATTTATTTGTTTAGTGTAATAGGTACGCATCAAAATACTTACAACGTATTACGAAACAGTTAGGAAAATATAAAACACTTTGTATGTACGACAAACTGTCGCTGACCATAACAGAATACAACCAACCTGAACAAAATGTACACAGCATGTCAACATATTAGATTGTTTATGGTTATAATTATTCATATTAAATAACTTGTCCATGATCAAGTTTCAAATTTTAACTTGTTTTATTGCTAGTAAGGCTTGGGCTTATACAGGTAATACAGTTCACATATAAACACAACACTCCAACGATTACAGTCGACACTTCTCCCAAAGATAATACTACCAAAACTGTTCGTTCAAAACTGTCCTTGGCCGATGTAAACCGAGTCTATAAAACTCGGTCAAAAACTGAACTGTCTCTGCTGATGGCATTATATAAATCCTATCGAAAGTTCTAGAACACTATAAAGGCTTCCAACAGATATTTCTCGAACATTAACAATACTAAAACAATTGAAAACATATTAAAAACAATCAGAATTAAGAGAGAATCATTTACAATCATTACAAAATGCTTGGACATGAAAATTAAAGATACTTAAACACAAAATTATCCACATAAATCATTTTAAACTGTAGTAACTCATCCTTTAAACATCGTAGCTCACCTTAATACCTACAATTACAAACATTTAAGTAATTCTCTTGCATATTTCTGTCCTTAAACATATTAAATGGTATTTAAATAATTTATTTTCACGAAAAAAAATCCGGTTACACTGATTTGGAATAAAATACAAGACAAATATACAAAACTATTTTCAATCAAACTCTAGCTTGTTACAAATGCTTCATAAAATACAATTCCTGTTAGTTTAGGTTTGAGGACTGTTACAAACATCTTTTTAATATGTGTTGTGGGAATAAAATGTTTACACTGGAATTGTATAGCAAAACAAAAATATTTCCGTAACAGAAAAAATATCCGAAAAGCTACTTATTGTATTAAAAAAACAGTTTACTGATATCTCTGTAATATCTGCTGCTGCAATCTAGGGACTTGGCTTTGAACTGTCTCATACGCGCTATCACTTTAAGCATCAAATTCCGAAAAATTATTTCTTAATTTATGATTAATCTAATTGGAGACCTTAATCTTTAAAACAATTTGACTTTTATCGATTTTGGTTAGGCATCGAAGGAGATAATTGGCTCATAATAAAAAAAAGGGAAAAAAGAACCACACTGTAGAAATAACATTGATACTTTTGGCCTTTAAGGGTCGAATTCCAAAAAATTCCTTCTATAAAGTATGGTGCGACCAAAGCAGACACCTTGGTCTTTAAAATGATACCTCATTTATTGATTTTAGTTAGGTATCAAGTGAGATTTAAAAAAAAGTTTTAGAAATGATGATATTTTTACCCCTTAAGAGCTGAATTTGGAGAAAGTTCTTTCTTAAAATATGATGTGACCAAAGTGGATACTTTAATATTTAAAACGGTACCTCATTTATCGATTTCAGTTAGGTATCAAGGGAGATAAATAGCTCGTGACAGAAAAATGCATTGTAGAAATATTAATACTTTTGTCCTTTAAGGGTCGAATTTTGAAAAATTTCTTTCTTAAAATGTAATGTAACAGAGCCAAAGCCCTTCTTTTAGACGATACCTCGTTTATCAATTTTGTTTAATTATCAAGGGTTCAATACGGAAAAATTCCTTTCTTAAAATGTTATGTGACCACAGCAGAGACCTTAATATTTAGAATGATACTTCATTTATCTATTTCGGTTAGATATTAATGGAGATAAATGTCTCACGACACAAAAATGTGCTGTAGAACCATTGATACTTTTTCCCTTTTAAGGGTTGAATTCCAAAAAAATTATTTCTTAATATATGTCACCAAAGCAGAGACATTACTCTTCATGATCCTACTTCATTTATTGATTTCATTTAGATATCCAAAGAGATAAATAGCTCGAGACACAAAAAATCATTTTAGAAATATTGACATTTTTGTCCCTTAAGGGTCGAATTACGTAAAATTACTGTCTTAAAATATAAGGTGACCATGGCAGAGACCTTAATCTTTAATTTCATACCTCATTTATCTATATCTGTTAGATATGAAGGGAGATAAATGGCTAGTGACACAAAAATGCGTTGCAGAAATATTGATACTTTTGCCCTTTAAGGATCGAATTCTGAAAAATTCCTGTTTTAATATATGATGTCACCAAAGCAGATATCTTAATCTTTAGAATGATAATTCATTAAATGATTTCAGATAGGAATCCCAGGAGATAAATGACTCTTAACACAAAAAACAAGATTTTAGAAATACTGACATTTTTGCCCTTTAAGGGTTGAATTGGGAAAAGCTCCTTTCTTAAAATATAATGTAACCAAAGTGGAGACCATAAGCTTTAAAATGATGCCCCATTCATTGATTTTGGTTAAGTATGATGGTACATAATGGCTTGTGGAAAAAAAAACACCTTATAGATATTATATATATGATGTCTGGTCACCATTTATGGATCAACAAATTAGCTGTGCTGAAAAGGTTCAACATAAGTTTTACACGTTCCTGTTACACTAACTGCATGATGAGAACATTACAAATGTATGCAATGTCTATCTCTGTTTTAATATTAGTAGTCTAAGTAGTCTGAAGCAATTGATAGACTTAACCTTCTTCCACAAAGTCATCCATGATCTTACTGATTCACCAGAAATACTGGAGCAATTCGGATTCAATTGCTCCAGAGTAGATCTGCAAACAAGAAGACCGTGAAACCTAACAAAAACTATGTTGCTTTTGGACCATACCATAGAATAGTAAGTCTTCTCAACCTACATGCAATGAATATCAACTTCTTTGAAGGGTCTCATCCTGGACTAATATCTAACATTAAAGGACTTCTACGAGTTATATAATCATGTACATATCTTATATGTTATAGCTAAGTATTATTTATTTATTTATGTACACTGCCAATTGGTGTATAATAAGTAAATAAATCTATCCATATTTTTAGTAACACCTGAACGTCTGAAGTGTCTAGATTTCTCAACGATTAGCAACTAATCCAATTCATAACTGCAGCTGACTCAAATTTTTCAAATGAAGAATGCGAATCATAAGGAGTTAAATTGTATCTAAAGATATGAGACTACCATGTTTTTTAAACAAATGAAGTATCAGTGCAATGTATGAGATAATAACCCAGCTTCTGCTAGGAGGGGAGAGAGGGGGGGGGGAGGGACCTTGAAGCTCAGGCGACATACCATGTGCCACACAAATATCATACTATTAAATTATGATATTATATTAAAGCTAGTTTACTGGAGTGTCAAAAAAATTGCACACAAAAATTTAAATGGCTAAGAAAAATGAATTACAAGTTATGCTCCTCCCTTTGTAGAAATTCCAGACAAAATAAGGTTCACTATTGAGGAAAAAGTGAAGGTTATGGTGCTTTTACAAGAAACAGACACTTATAGTAACTTGAACACTTTGGTACACTGTGCACTCCCTGTAAACAGCTAATCTGTAGGCCTTCTGGCCAATTTGAAAATAAGTGGCAACATAATCTTAGTATTTCTGAATATCATGAAAGTGGTTGAATGTTGCCTCATCGCAACCCGGAATCTATGAGTCTTCTTCAAATGGGTTTTTTCTCAAAGGAGCAGTGTATCAAAAGAAACCAGAAAACTGGGCATACCTCAGAGTCATTGTTACCAAGTTATGCCATGTGATATCTGAAGATTTCTGTCAAAGAGTTACTTTGGTTGTATACATGAATGTGCCTATAAAAAAAAAGTCCAAAGGCAGAGGGGAGACATAATGACCATATTCACCATTGCTGATATGTTTCCATACTTTGGTGATTACTTTTATATCAACCGAGTTTCAATTTTGATCAAAATAAATTTGTTATACACCAATGGAAGATGCGGTACACTCTGGACAGAGGAGCGCAAACAGGCGCATTCAAAACGAATGAAGGAGTTCTGGGACCAAAAGAAGAAGAAACTCGCTGCCAAATGCACAAAGGCTTAACGTGGTCCTAGTTGGCCTCAACAAATAAATAATAAGAATAATATTGTGCCTCACCATATTGATTTAAAGGTCACTGAAGGCAGCAAACGATTAGGAACTAGGAAATGGAAGGAATTTTAATGTGGGTTTTTGAATGAGCCTTCGTGGTATTTGCTTCAAGTGATTTCAGGAAATGACTGAAAAATGAAATCTGGATAGCTGAACAGGGACTTGAACCTGCGTCATCCCAAATGCGAGGATCGAGTATTCCCACTCAACCACCAGGTTCATTAGACAGACTGCACCAAACTTTCAGACAATCTGAGAATATTTTCAAGACAGTTTTTATACAGAAATCAGATACTAATATGGAGGCATGAAGGTATTCACATAATTTTAACCAAAACTGCTTGGCTACGGTGTATATCAGTTTCATAACATTACTATCACTCCAACTTGTGATGATATCTATTAATTAAATTACAAATTACACCCAAGATAGATTTTACTCATTCCTTATTGTGTGTTTCCCAGAATACTGTAGCCAGTTCAAGAAAATAATAATCATGAAAGCACAGAACTGAAGCAGGCAATATCCAAAATATTTTAAAAGCACTAATTTCTTGTTAAACCTGCAGGTAGTATTAATAAATTACTCACCAGTGCTCATCAAGTGCCAGCAAAACTGCATCAGAGCTCCTTGCCATAGTAATTTTTCCTTATCATCTCTTGCAAAGCGGACTGATCTATGGTATGAAGTTAAAGACCATGCTACAGATATTAGTGAGCAGACAACGGCCCAAGATTGGATGTCTGAAATAAAGAGATTCATTATTCGATCCATATTAATTGTTGTAACAGCTGGAATAGATGGTTATTTAGGAGTGAGCAACGTCATCATCCAATCTCCGGCTAAGCCAATTTCAACAACACCAATAATTTAAATTAATGCTTAACACTAGATGACCCAAGTGAAAATTTCATGAATACTATGAATAGTAAAATTGCTGGTTTGTAACAGGATGAAAGAAGAACTGCCCCATTTGTATCAATTGTTTGTTTGTTTAGTGCAATAGGTACATAACAAAAGTTGACACCAGTGAATCAGCTTATTAAAATCTCTGATATGAACTGCTGCTATCTAACGGCTTGATTCTGAACTGCCTCATATGTGCAAATTTCACAATTATTGCTTTTGTTCTTCAAGGGTTAATTAAAAAAAAATCTTTCTTAATTTCTAATGTTGCCTGAGTGGAGAACTTAGCCTTTTAAACGATACCTCATTTATTGACTTCAGTGAAGTAACAAGGGAAATAGATGGCTTGTGATTTAAAAAAAAATACATTATGGAAAGAGAGCTACTTTTTCCCTGTATGAAGCGAATTAAAAAAAAATTCTTTCTTAAAATATGATGTGACCAAAGTTGAGACCATAATCTCTAAACTAATACCTCATTTCTCTATTTTGGGTAGATATAAATGGATTAGCTCACGACAAAAAAAAAAAAAAAAAGTTACATTATGCAAAGAATGTTACTTTTGCCTTTTAAGGGTAGAATTAAAAAAACCTTTTTTAAAATATGATGTGACCAAGGTGGAGACCTTAATCCTTAAAATGATACCACATTTATCTATATCAGTTAGATATCAAGTAAGATAAATGGCTCTTGAAACAAAAATGCATTGTAGAAATATTGATACTTTTGCTCTTTAAGAGCCAAATTCTGAAAAATCCCCTCCTTAATCGAAGCAGAGATCTTAATCTTTAAAATAATATTTAAATTATCAATTTCAGTTACATATCCAGGGAGATAAATGGTTTGTGGCACAAAAAACTGCGTTTTAAAAATATAGACATTTTCACTTTTTAAGGGTCGAATTTGGAAAAATTACTTTCTTAAAATGTGGTGTCACCAAAGCAGGTACCTTAATCTTTAAAATAATACCTCATTTATCGTTTTAGGTTAAGTATGATGGGAGATAAAGGCTTGTGAAAAAAATACATTTTAGAAATAATGTATGGGGAGGGGTACCCAAATAAAAAAAACTGAATTATTTTTAAAAGCTATATATTTTCAATTTTTTTTACAAAATAATCTTCCAAATACTCTCAATTACAACTAACAAATTTGTCCCATTGGTGCTTCTACTGTTCAAAGTTATCTTTGCAGTTATCTTTAGAAATGGCTGACAGATCCTCCCTCGTTTTTTTTTTTTTTTCTTGACCTATTCAAAGTTATTAAATCGGTGACCTTTCATGCCCCTTTTCATACTTGAAAATAAGAAAAAGTCGCACAGAGCCAGGTCAGGTGAGTAAGGTGCATGGGGCAGCAGAACCATGCCATTTTTAGCCAAAAACTGCCTAACAGAGATCTGTGTGTACCTGCGCATTGTCGTCGTGGAAGAATCAGTCTCCTGTCTGCCACAAATAAAGTCTTTTTTGGCAAACACCATTGCGCAATCTTCTCAAAACTTCCAAATAAAAGGTTTGATTGATGGTCTGATGTGGGGAAACAAAATCTGGACAAACTACACCCTTGGAATAAAAAAACACATGAGCGTTGTTTGATTTGACTTGATGACATTTTCTTGGACGGGGTGATGAAGACGTCTTCCATTAGCTTGACTGATGCTTTGTTTCTGAATCATCACCAATAATGACCTTTCACAGAAAATCTGGATCAATTTTAAGCTGTTGTTTCAAAGCATGACATGTTTCCCAACTCGGCGTTCTTTTTGATTGTCAGTCAGAGTCTGAGGAACAAACTTGGCAGCAACCCTTTCAATTCAAAAACCTTCAGTTAAAATTTGCTGAACTGTGCTCCAAGGTAACCCACTAATTTCTGACAGTTGGCCAATTGTCTGTTGACAGTCAGAGCACAAGCTCTCAAAGTTTTTCAACATTTTTGTCGATTCAGGCAGTTGATGGACATCCAGAAAGAGGCATGTCATCAAACCACATGTCGCCATTTTTAAACCAAGTGAACCACTTGTACACTTGAGTTTTTTCTCATAGCGTCATCTTTGTAAGCGGTTTTCAACATTAAAACAGTTTCAGCAGAATTTTTACTGAGTAGAAAACAAAATTTCACAGCTGCACATTGTTCACTTAAAATTGGCATCATCAAAAACAAAACAATAACAGAACAGCACTAGCAAAAACAATCACTGCAGATTAACAGAACAAGCTAGGTCAACAACACAGGCAGCACTGAACTGACAATGAGTTGCACTATAAATGCCAGGCAGCAGAAACACGTACTACACAAGCCCATGGCAATGCTATTCCGGTTATTTTTTGATACCCCCTTGTATATGATTTTGAGCAGTTCAGATCTATCTAAGAAAAAAACACTAGCCCTTCTGAGCTGCGTAAATTGAATTTTAATTCCAACTAGCATTTGCCAGCAGTTCTGCCTTATGGATCATGGTGTGTGGTATAATGTGTATGGCATTTATTATTTTCAAGTAGCAATTATTATCCTGGAGAACAATTTTCATTCACAAACAACACTTGAAAAAACCTTAAACTTATATTTACTGCATAGTTTTAGCAATTTTGTATCTGTTACAATCAGTAAGTGAATCATATACAAAAATTCTCCACAGTTTAATATCTACACTACCTTGAATTGGGACAGCTTCCCGGTCATTTGCAGTGGAAATAAGAATCATCAACTGCAAAATGGCTTGCGGTGCTGCATGGAGAAAACAATGGAACAACCTCAAAAGAGAAGCATCTGAGTCTTCGTCAAGCATAATCCTATACAGTTTTTGTTGTCTCCCAACGTTGCCCGTTCTCCCTGCTGCCCAACTTCTGATCCCATACACCAAAGCATCACAGTATCTGCCAACATAAAATTAAGCATATAAATTTTCAACTTTACAACTGTTAGTTCAAAAAATAGATAAATCATGAAGCACTAGCACACATCTGAGAAAGCCAATTTATGAAGTAAAACTTAAGTTGGTTGTAATTAAATTTATTACTGTCACTTACTTCTAGTAACAATCGAAAGCCAGACCACAAGAAATGTGCTCTACCCAAGATAGAAGAAGAGAAGGGGGGAGGAATATACTGTGTAAAAAAACTGCAGGAAAGTTGTATCTTTACATAACATTTATTTCAGATGAGAAATTGCAATGTAAACTACTGACAATAGAGATATCAAAGCAATAAAATTTAGGATTTTTTCCCGTCTGTCCACACATTCCACAAAAACAGTTGAATGTTAACGAGACTGCAAATAGTTATTATGCCTCAAATCATTGGTTGTAATATAGGGTACTTTTCATCCAGATTAATAACTTAGTTCCCAATAATACAGAGGCCAAAAATGTAAAAAAAATATTTTTTTAAAGTTTGTTTATGCATCACACAAAAACTGCACACAATGATAGCTTATGACATATGTTAACATACAGGATACTTTTAATTCCAAAAAAGTTACCAAGTTCCTTATTAGACAGATTACAAAACTGTAAATTTTGTAATTTTTGTCTCTGTGTATGTTATGCCACAACTAATGAATGCATTTCAATGAAGTTTCATACATTAATAACTAGCAGCTACCCGTGACTTTGTCTGCTTGAAAGTGTGTTAAAGTATAAGATTTTTTGTTATTGTTCAAAGTACTGCCAAATGAAAAATGCATGCTTTGAGGTTGAAAATATGGTTAACTGAAAAAAGTGTACCTCAAAGCCAACAAATAGGTAACAAAAGTGTAAAGTGCGCCGAAAACACAGTTACACACATTACTCACTTAGAGGCAACAGATGTTTTCAGCTGATTCTGACATCATTATGGTAAGAATAGGGCATGGCTGCCACCTTCCTCACTCCAAATACTCTATGCACAACTGAATATTAGTAGACATTTTGATTTTTCACATACATTATGACATATATTATGAACGGAATAGTCGTGCGGTACCTGAAGTGTCTTAATATTTCATGTCTGTAACTGAAGACATTTCCTTGTGAACTTACTGACAGTACAACTTTAAAAAGTTTTACTATCAATTACATTAATATTAATTACATTTATATTTCATGGCTTTGACTATTATTATAGATTTTTTGATACACTTTCGGTAGAACGCGATACATGACGTCACTAAAAGGGCACTCTTGAAAGCATCGTAAATTACTAAAAAAGTTTGTCATTTTTGACCAGGCAGCATTTCTAATATTGCCGCTGGAAAATCAAAGATGTCCAATTGCAGTTCATACTGAAGGTGTATCATGCAATTGTGATAATTTATGTTACGCTAATTATGAATCCTGATATAGAATATACTGCTACTATTTGAAATATAGTTCCAATGTATCTCATGTGTTAAGGTGTCCATGTCATTTGATTTTGTAGCGGCAATATTAGCAGAGATAGCAGTTAAATTTGAATATAGCTTGGATCAGAGTGTTCTTGTTAATTATTAGTAATAAATAAGCTGCTTACATAAGAGTAATGTTAATGCCAACATGTAAAGTATTCCATCATACGCTGCTGTTTGCACTAATTTCTACAAAAATTTCAAAAAAAGAAGAAAAAAGAGGGTTTGTTATCTTCAGTTAAGTTTTAGATTTGATTTTGTAGCGGCAATATTAGCAGAGATAGCAGTTAAATTTGAATATAGCTTGGATCAGAGTGTTATTGTTAATTATTAGTAATAAATAAACTGCTTACATAAGAGCCATGTTAATGCCAACATGTAAAGTATTCCATCATACGCTGCTGTTTGCACTAATTTCTACAAAAATTTCAAAAAAAGAAGAAAAAAGAGGGTTTGTTATCTTCAGATAAGTTTTAGATTTTAGTAAAAATAATTTGTAATATTACAGAGAGTATATAGCAGCAAAAAAGAAGAAAAACAGTAAATAAATTGAACCGAGGTGGAATCAAAACCATTGCATATTTGTCATAAACCTACAAATACAATGACATTTTGCTAACGATGTGGCGAGACAATATGAAATCATGCATATTATGTGTAAAGCTTAAAATTGTAACGAAGCATTATCAAGCGCAGAGACGCGTGGAGCAAAAGTAATTGTTGGAGTTAGTCTGCAACGAGCCGCAGAAGAGTTCGGAGTAGATGAAAAGGTTGAATTAGTCTGCAACAGGCCACCGAAGAAATCAGTCGCAAGTTGGCTAAGTGCCCTTGTATGAATTATTGTTGGAGTAGATGGAACAATAACTAAATGTTATTTGCAAGTCGCTAAATGATAGTGCTTCATGACAGGTGGAGTTGTGACACAGTGTATAGACTAAGCCATTGAAAGCATGGTTCAGAACCTGCAGTTTGAAGAAATGAAGTGCCGTATTGTATAAATCTGAAGTGAATTTAAAGGCAACCGTATGAATTAGTAGAATTTGAACCTGCAATCAAGAAACAATCAAACCCAATTATTACCCTACCCAACCATATATGCAATTGCTCGTCACCAAGTGAGGGCAAGCACATATAACGTTACAACGACCTTTTAGTGAATCGACGTTTGTGCTGGTATACTCTCAGATTATTACAATTTTTTATTATTATTTTTTTTTTTCAAGCTTTGATTTTCTACTTAAATTATGACGCATATACTACGAACAGAATTATGCTGTGATTCATGACGCATCATACTATTTTACACTGGCAACTGAAGACATCTCTTTTTTTTTACTTACCGACAGTAAAATTAAAAAAGTTTAAGTACAGATTCATAATGGCTTCTCCCGAACTGTTATCAGTTTCAGCACTTTTAAACTAAACACTCATATTGAAAAGTTATTGCTTTTATTTCTGAAAAGCAGCATTTGCAATGTATGTAAAAAGCAAAGTGTAAACTAGCACTGCCATCTACAAAGTAGGAAACTCTTTGGTGTTCGCGAATTTATAATGGAAATTTCTAAACGAACCATTCATTTTTGTGGGATAAAATTATCCTATGTCACTATGCACATGATTTACTAACTCCGTGCCAAATTTCAATAAAATCTGTTGAGTAATTAAGGCGTGGTTGAGGCAAACAGTACATCCAAAAATAGATCCAAACTTTTTCATTTAAATCCAAATAGATTAATGCCATCATTTATCATATAGGATACCTGCGAAACCCCCGCCCCCTCCCCATTAGTACCATATATTACCCACAATATGGAGGTCAAAACTGTAAATTATGTATGTGTGTATGAAACAGTACATAGTGATACAGTGACACAATGAATTATGTTTCAATGTGACATTGACATGATGAGAAATTTAAAAAAAGAAAAACAGCTGCTAATTTAGCCTACCCACTTACTCATAATACTTTATGGTGTAAGCCTTCTCGCAGTCAAAATGTTTATCACAAGTGAATATAAAGAAGTAATGCTTCATGGAAGCAGTGCTGTTATTGATTGTATATTGTATCGTGATGAGATGTATGAAGAGAGTCTGTATTATGATTTATTATGGAAGTGCATTGTGACGTGGAATTTTGATGTGTGTGTGTTTGAATTGTTGACTGTGTTAAATCAATTGTAGCGACTGACTGTTTACGAGTGCGTGACTTTAAATTCCACGTATCTGTCATTAATTTCGTAGATTGCAGTCGAGTGCTTTCTATTGTGTTTTTACAACGAAGCCGAAAAACACGCCGAGCTGCAAGGGCAGCACCGCCGGGCCGCGTCCGCCGTCGCGTTCGCAATCGTCGGCTTCCGCGCCGTGCCGTTCGCTTCCGGTAACGAAAATGACATCTAAGCCTGCTACGGTTGTTACTGTTACTCGAGTGGGTGGTGACAGTTACAATGTGGAGACAGAAGCAACTCACGCCCCACCAGAGGATCAGCCAAATGACTTTCCTGTGACAACAAAGGGCCAGCACAACACGCCCATGTCATCATCAGCGGCACCTATACTGATCTCTACCGACACTATGGCCTTGGCGGAGATTGCAGAACTGGACTCAACGCCTACTACGGAATGTGTAGTGGACTACACAGTGATGGAACATGAGCAAGAGGCCTCCGTCTCACATAAGTGTGCTGCAGAGAACACTTCAAATGATAAAGATGACACACAGTCCAAGTGGGCTGCAAAAATTTCTGTGAAGACCGAAACCAGAATGCAGACTCCTCAGCTCAAATCCGACCGGAGAAGAGCAACCAAAGACGCAGAACAAGATGCAGACAAGTGGCGTAAGCCGCGTAGACCTGCTCCTGCCGCTCAGCTTAGCTCCAATGCTGCCAAAGCTGCCAATGCTCCCAGCACGAGCAACTCTTTCTCGCCTCTCCCCATAGAGACAGAGCAAGTTATGGAAACAGTGGATGCTGAACAGACAAAGCCTGTTAGGGAGTCGAAGCACCCACTCCTGATAGTGTCCTTCAAAGAGGATTATAGAAACCTCGAAATGACACTAAAGAAGCTTTGTATGCACAAGTACCGCGTCAAACCTGCGGGACGCGAGTTATTCAAGCTCTTCCTCAAAACTAAGGCAGACTATCAAGCCGTCTTAGGCTATGCATCACTAAACAACATACCTTTCTACACCTTCCCAGCTGAAGCTGATAAAAATCTAAAAGTTGTGTTACAAGGACTCCCATTCAATTTCTGCACGAAGTACATCAAAGAAGAACTGGAAGTGCGTGGTAAAGTGGCGAGGACAGTCGTTCGTCTGCGTTCACCACAAATGCGGCAGGAAGTACCACTGTTCCTGGTAGTCCTCTCGGATTACCACCGAGAATAGAGCAATTTACAAAATGACGTCTCTATCCTCTGTGATGATCACTACCGAAAAATTACGTAGCACTCAAGGTCCTCCTCAGTGTTACAATTGTCAGGGGATAGGACACGTATCCCGGCTCTGTGTTATGCCTCCCAAATGCGTCAAGTGTGTGGGCGAACACCCAACGTGTCAATGCGCTCTCAAAAAAGGAGTAACCTCCCCTAAATGTGTCAACTGCGGCGGTGATCATGTTGTAAGCTATCCGGAAATGCACCGCTTTCAGTAGATTTAATGACAAACAGAAGGCAAACAATGCCTCCTATGTTGTCATTCTTAAGAAGAGGCAACAACAGAAAAAGAAGGAGAAGAAGGAGGAGGAAGAGGCAGCAGCCTCCAACATGGGCCTGCCCAACCCTGAGCTGAGACCGGGTACAACCTACGCAGAAGCATCATTTGGTGCTCATGACAATGGGAGGGATCACCAGAGAGACTCCTTCGCCCAGGCAAAACCTCTGAGCAGGATGAAGAAAACTGAAGAATTGAAGAACCGCCCACCGGATGAGAACACCCAGAAGGATGACGGCTCCATCCTCTTAAACACGGTGCAGTCACTATTGAAGACGGTGACTACATTAATTCAAGACCTGCCACGTCAGATGTCGGAGGCCGTTAGGATGGAAATATCTGTCATACAACAAGGTAACCAAAAACGTCATGGTTAATTCCATTGAAGACTTAACCATTTGCATATGGAACGCTAATGGCCTCTGGCGCCAGATGGGCGAATTTAAGGAATTCCTGAGGGACGAATGCATTGATGTGTGCCTCGTGAATGAGACTCATCTTAAGCAAGGGATCAAAGCTGCTGCCCCCAACTATTCATGCTATAGGTGTGACCGGCCAACCGCCTGAGATGGTACTGCGGTCTTCGTTAGGAACGCCATTAAGCACTACCAAATAGTATTACCTCGCATGGAGACCATAGAAGCAACCAGTGTCACCATCGAGACATGTCAAGGGAGACTTGTGTTTGTTGCTGCTGTATACCAACCACCAGGACACCTACATGAAGGGGACATTTCTGCGCTTCTTAGTCAGCGCGGCAATCTGTTTATTGCGGGCGACCTGAACGTCAAGCATGTCGCCTGGAATTCACGAATCACCAACAATCACGGAAGGAAGCTCCTATGAGTGGTCGAGAACCATGATGCGGTAGTTTGGGGACCCACCAAACCTACCGTCTATGGACATGGCCTCTCTGATGTTCTTGACTTTGCCATAACCAAGGGCCTAAGACACAACATAGCCGTCACCACCAAAACGGTCGTTATCCGATCATGTCCCAGTGCTTTATTATATGGCGGCAGATGTATCATCATGCAGGAATAGACTAGCCAGAAACTTACTCGAGATTAACTGGGAAGTCTTTAAGAACCTCCTCACACAGCGGATCGAATCTGCAGCACCACCCTCTGCTACTGGCCCCTCTGCCGCTGTTGCTGTACTGGCTGACTGGATAAACGAGGCAGCAGATGCGGCTACCCGGCCGCGCCACAATCAGCCTCCACGATCTCGACAATTGCCTTCCCACATCCGAGAGGCAATAGTAATCAAAAACCAACTTAATAGGGAGTGGCATTTCACTAGGGATCCAGCTACAACGAGAACGGTAAATTGCATGCAGCGGGAGATCAAAGTGGAGGTAGAACAGTACAGAATTTCTCGCTGGTCTAATTTCATTTCCACCTTGAATATAGAAGACGGGTCTGCATGGCGTGCCACGAAGGCCCGACTCCGGCAGAGGTTAAAGATCCCACCTCTGGTTGTTGGTAACAACTATGTTTGCATCCCAGAAGAAAAGGCTGAAGCTCTTGCTGAGACCTTTCGGGCAAACTTTAAACCAGTCAATGCCCCTAGAGACGATGATCACAAAGACTTTGTGGAGCGACGCCTGAGTCGCTTCCTAGAAGCTGTTCCTTCGGAGGAAGACCTCATAGAGAAAATCACGATGCAGGAGGTGGCAGCGAACCTGAAAATCAAGAAAGCCGCCGGACAGGACTGGATTGGTGGAGGGATTCTCCGACAAATGCCTCCTACGGCAATCCTATACATCACGGAGTCTTTCAATGAAATTCTCCGTACAGGCGAATACCCCCAAACATGGAAACATGCCCACATTATACCCATTCCCAAAGCGGGCAAGGACAGGAGGTCGCCCAAGTCTTACGGACCGATCAGCCTGCTGCCTACACTCTCCAAAGTGTTTGAAAGGATATACCTTAAGAGACTGCGCAGAATCATAGACAACGAGAGGCTACTGCCGGATGAACAGTTCGGCTTCCGACAAGGGCATTCCACCCCTCAGCAGCTCCTTCATCTTGCCGAAGAAGCCTTTGCCATTTTCGAATGGTGCGAGTACTTCGGTGCGGTCCTGATGGATGTCAGCCGAGCCTTCGACTCGGTGTGGCACCAAGGACTCTTATATAAATTTCTCACGCAAGGAGTACCTATTTCTCATGTTAAACTACTCAAGAGCTACCTGGAGGGACAAACCTTTCGAGTAGTCACTTCCTCAATCAAGAACATCGCTGCAGGCGTCCCACAAGGCTCGGTCTTAGGCCCGGTGCTATACAGCATCTACACGTCTGATACACCTACTACAGCACATGTTAAAAAAAAAAAGCCCAGTATGCCGATGACACAGCCATGTATGCCAGAAGCCTGAACATCAACAATCTGTGATGTCAACTACAACAAGCGTGCGACAATATTCAGGAATGGGCAACGAAATGGCGGCTAGCCTTTAACGCGCCAAAGAGCCAAGCGATTGTATTGACAAGGAAGAAAGTTCCACAAAACCCGACTCCTCTAACCCTCTTCGGCGAAGATATCAACTGGACAAGGACTGCCACCTACCTAGGTGTGAAAATGGACAAGAGAATGACGTGGAAGACTCACGTCACCAACGTCCGCGCGAAGTCATCTGAGAGAATGAGAATTCTATACCCGATTCTCAACCACTCTTCAGCACTGGGGCCACAGCTGGGAATCCGCCTCTATGTTGCGCTAATCAGGCCAACAATGGAGTACGCAGCAGTTGTCTGGGGGAACACTGCTGCCTCCAACCTACAGCAACTGCAAGTTGTACAAAACAGGGCCATAAGACAGGCATATCATCTACCTCGTGAGACGAGGACTCGTGCTACACCAAATAAGTGGCCTACCCAAGCTTCGCGAGAGGTTTGAACAGCTGGCAAGACAATTTTACACCAATAATAAAAAATCTACTAATCCACTGATAACCGCTCTAGGTGCGGATCCAGTATATGACAACTCTCAGGTGGCCAAAGAAACTACTGGACCACAAATTATGAACTAAAATATAAGAACAATGACAAAAGCAGCAGATACGACAAATCCAGATAGAGACGAACCGTTTTGATAATGACAACCAATAACATAAACTGGAAGGAGATGCGCTGTAACACAAAAACTTCCCCTCAACCTGGGACTTACGTTTTCCCAGTAAGGAATGTCACTGGACTGGAAGCAGTGCTGACATAGGTACAGGAGCACCAAAACAAATTATCCAATATAAATAAATTACTTTGATGAAAAATCATGAAATATGTAATTACGGGTACTACTTTTGTTCTATTCTCAAAACCCCATTTTGTTGATATTTATTCCCCGATTCATCACAAAATTCATGCCAAATTTTAGTAAATTAAAGGTGATGAGGCAGCCAAGATGGTTGCCGACATCCGCAACGGATGGGGATAAGAAGAAGAAGAATTTACAAGGCATATGAAGACCAACCGAGAGCTTCTCTGGTCCACATGGATAAAGTGGATAGTTAATAAAATTATAAAACCTAAACCAGTGAAGATTAATGGAAATAGTTTAACTGAGACGTGGAGTAGGAATGAAGTAAGGAAATATGAAAAACTACATTAACTCTTTGAAAACAAATAATAATAGGGAAAGTACTTACTGAATGACATTAGGAATACTTCAATCAAAGAAATTGTATAATTTCACTGGCTCAATCCATCCGTCACCATTAGCATGGTCATCAGGATAGCTATTGGCTGGAGCTCCCCCAGATTCAACCAATGATGCCCGATAGGAACCAACATGAGCCAAGGAAATTATGAGATGTATTTCAGTCACAAAGTTTTCAATAAGTTAGCTTTTTGTAGCATTTAAAAAAATTAAAATATGTCAATTTATTTAAAAACGTGGTTAAACTTTATTGCCGATAAAACATGTAAGAAAATTGTATTTTACGATTCTATAAAATCCTTCCCAACAATTCCATTTTTCAATCACTACTGTAATGTTGCTAGGCAATCTTTGCGCATTTAGGTATTTACAATGAACATCAGATTCGAGGTTAAGGCCTTTAAAAATAAACCCTTATGAGATATTTTACTTACATTTTAATTGATTTTTTATATTGAGAGAGAAAGAGTGTGTATGTGTGTGTGTAAGTCTGTTCACACGCACGTGTGCATTTATTCAAATTTTGCAGAGGTATCCCTTGGGTAGAAATAGAGATCTGATCAACATATTATGACCTTTGATAATAAAAAAGGAAACTATTCTAGCCATGTGATCATACCCAAACAAAGGCAAAGGCTTACACCTGCTACAGCATATTTTGTATAAACCATTAACCAGGAAAAAGAGGAATAAGACATATGGTAAGGGGGATGGGTGTGTAAAGGCAGAGTTTTACCATATGAATAGAATAAATGTTGATCGACCAAACAATGCAGGAGTGATGGAGTAGGAAAACATGCTGTAAACATCCAATAATAATGGAAAAGTATTTTCTATGTAATCTGAGGTAGGTAAGACATTGAACTTGAGAAAAGAGAAGAACAAAACAGAAATGGGTTTAACAATAATGTATCAATGGATGGATGCCTACAGGAAAGAATATTTGGTAAGCAATTTCCCATCTAAGGATTGAGTAAGCAACTGGAGGTGAGGGAACTGACATGGGCAATCACTAAAAGGTCTAGTTCTTATGGACAGTCAACCGATTATAAAATGTTTCTCTGTAAGAACGGGTGAGTTGATTTAGCAGGTAAGTTATGGATTGGCATGTCAAATAATAAGGAATATTTTTCCAGAGGCATGACTTCAAGATGCAGTTGTGGCTAGAAGCTCCAAGGTTTACAGAAATCTCTTGTACAACCCACCCCTCAACTCAACTCCCATCCTGCACCTCCTATGCCTAACTACAATAGACCCTTGGTAATCCAGCCCATTTAACCCAGTGCCCCCAGTAATCTGACATGCCAATAATGCTTGTACTTATTTTATGTCAAAGCATTATCAGGTTGCAACTTTTTATGCAGCAAGTTGTAGTGACAAGTTGTAGTTGTGTGTCTCAATTTACTTTGCTTCAAAAGTTGTCATGAAATATGTTTGATGGTGGTACCAGGAAAAAATTCTCTAATGATGCATCCCACAGCCATTTAAATTGAGACTTTTACAAAAAGTAAAAGATTTAGATCTTTGCTCTTTTCAGGTATACAATGCAGATGAATCGGAACTTTTTTGGTGTGTAATACCTAGCAAAACTTTTGTTTCACATCATAAAAAATCTGTACCAGGACATAAGACCATCAAAGAATGTGTAACCGTATTACCATGTGATACCACTTCTGGTATCATTGGTGGTCATTGTAAAATTAAAGAATTCATGTACATTAAAGAACACCATACACTATTATGGATAAAAAGGTGCAAGTGTGACGAAAGACCTTTTCAAAAAGTAGTTTGATGAATGCTTCATGCCTGAAGTTGAAAGATCACAAGCTTCTTCTGCTTCTAGTGTTACTAACCAATGGGTCAATACAGCGTTCAGATTATCAAGGAAGAGTACAATTTAAAAAACTGCTGCTGATGGACATATGAAAAATGAGCCTGTAGAAAAAAAAAGAAGAAAGACTTGGTTTTTGACTTTGTCATTGCCCCCATCAGCCATTACATAATCAAGGAAGAACTTATAGCCAGAAATTGTCACAACTCCCATCGCTCCCCAAATCAGTGTCACTTCAAAAGTCATAGAGCAAGTCGCAACCTAAAAGCAGATTGGTTCAGAAAATTTGGAAATCTGGTACTGTGGAGTGAATGAAGAAGAAAGTGTATTTCAACATATGTCTGATGATGAGACTATTAACCAAGTTTCTATTCCAATGATAAATCAAGATGTTGGTGATGTGATCATAACTACTCCACATGTTATAGCTAAAAATGTGATCAATGTGTTTGAAGTGGGTATGCAATGAATTGAAGAGAATGGTGCACCATGCAACGGACTTTACTTCTCAGGAGGCTGAGAGACAGAGCTTTACTTTTTGACAATTTAAAACAAAAGAAAATTAATGAACATTTGCTAACATAAATTTATTTTTCATCCATTCATTTCTGCTGAAATTAGTTCATGTGAACTTTGACTTGAATATGTATGTTCTACTTACATATTGTGTTGATTTGGATTAATAGTGTATTTAGTTTTTGATTTTTTATAAATGTCATGACCATTGCTTTAATGATGTTCTTCTTTAATAAACCTTGTGTTTTATACACAAAGTAGCATTTCATACTGATTTTATCTCACCACTTAGATAATTTGTTGATTCCAAGGCAATGCTTTACAAAAAGTTTCAGACTGTAAGGTGTCAGATGCAGTACTCTATAGTCAGTCAAACATTTGTCAGATTATAGTGGCTCAACTGTATAGTCTGTATTTATGATATTATGGAAAAAAGACAGTTTTTAGGCAATGTAAATAACAAAGCATACTGAAAATAACCCATCTAACCAAATTTAAAGACTCTAGGGTTGCAATGAATATATAAAAATGAGAAACCTAAATACACTACGAGGGGGTACCCACAAATAACTGGAATAGAATTTCCATGGGCGGAGCTTGTGTAGTACGCATTTATAGCGCAACTTATTGTCAGTTCAATGCCACCTGTTGTCGACCTAGCTGGTTCTGTTAATCTGCAGTGATTATTTTTGTTAGCGCTGTTCTGTTATTGTTTTGTTTTTGATGATGTCAAGTTTAAGTGAACAACGTGCAGCTGTGAAATTTTGTTTTCTACTTAGTAAAAATGCTGCTGAAACTGTTTTAATGTTGAAAACAGCTCACAAAGAACACACTATGGGATAAGCTCAAGAGTACAAGTGGTTCGCTCAGTTTAAAAAAGGTGACATGTCAATTGATGACAAACCTCGTTCTGGACATCCGTCAAATGCCCGTATTGACAAAAACGTTGAAAAACTTTGAGAGCTTGTGCTCTCAGACTATCCAAAGACAATTGATCAACTGTCGGATATTAGAGGGTATCTTGAAGCTCGGTTCATCGAATTTTAACTGAAGATTTGGGAATTACAAGGGTTGCTGCCAAGTTTGTTCTTCAGGCTCTGACTGACAATCAACATGTTGTGCTTTGAAACAACAGTTTGAAATAGATCCAGATTTTCTGTCAAAGGTCATGGTGCTATGGTTATGACCCAGAAACAAAGCAACAGTCAAGCCAATGGAAGACGTCGTCATCCCATCTAAGAAAATGTCATCAAGTCAAATCAAACATCAAAACAATGCTTATTTGCTTTTTTGATGCCCAGGGTGTAGTTCATTCAGAGTTTGTTCCCCCACATCAGACCATCAATCAAACCTTTTATTTGGAAGTTTTAAGATTACGCAACAGTGTTCTTCAAAAAATCACGATTTTTAGCAGATAGGAGACTGGTTCTTCCACCAAGACAATGCAACTGCACACACAGCTGCCTCTGTTAGGCAGTTTATGGCTCAAAATAGCATGGTCCGCTGCCCCATGCACCTTACTCACCTGGCCTGGCTCAGTGGGACATTTTCTTATTTCCAAGTATGATAAGGGGCATTAAAGGACTCTGATTTGACAACACTGAAGAGGTCAAGAAAAAAAACCTGGGAGGAACTGTCAGCCATTTCTAAAGATGACTACAGAAAATGTTTTGAACAGTGAAAGCACCGATGGGACAAATGTATTAGTTGTAATGGAGAGTATAAAATAGTTTTGTAAAAAAATTGAAAATATATAGCTTTTAAAAAATAATTCTTTTTTTTAGCACCTCGTATATTTAACTTTATAACCTTATTCACACAGAAAGGATCAAGCCATTTGGCAAAGGAGGTGCGCACACATCAAGACTTACCACATAACTAGGTTGGCCATAGAGAACAGGGTGAGGGTGGTAGAGGTGCTGGGAATAAACTAATGTGAAATGAGCTCAGGAGAAAAAGATTATATATATCTCACAAAAGATGGTAAAATGCCAAAGTACATATGCATAAATATAAACATTTAAATTGTAACAATGAATGATTAAAGGAACAATAGAATAAAAAAGGAATAAAAACAAAAAAAAGTTAAAATTATTAATAAATAAACAATAAGTTGTTTGGAACACGCCCGACATGTTCGCCTGGGGCAAAAAGACAAATCAGCAGTGGCGGAACATAGTTTGACAGAAGGACATGGTTTCAATTTCAAAGCGACTAAAGTGTTGACACATGCGAGAGGCTTCTGGGACAGCGTCATTAAAGAAGCATTTGAAATTCGCCTCGCGTCTGATTTGGTAAACAGGGATTGTGGATTCCAGATAAGTGATGCATGGATTCCTGTAATTGATGCTGCTCATCACCAACGCTATGCTTTTTGTGTTCCGCGGGCGTCTAATGACATCCGAGATGCTGCTAGGCAACATAACAACATCTGTCGTTGCCATGCCAGTTTACAAACAACACGCTCAAGGCAGACTTCAAGACTTGCAACTGCACCTGAAGATGGCGACGGAGAATAAAGTCGTCGAAATATTGGGCATTAATAACAATATTACTCGGTTTGTTTCCCGAAAAACGTTTATAAATAAACAACGCCGAGAAAAATTACACTCATTTATAATAAGTGATGGGTTAATTGGTATGGTGTTATCGAAATTTGAGGCCAGTATTATATCCAGGATATTGTGGTAAGAAAGTTCCCATCTTCCAAGTTCAGATGTGGTGGTTGTTTCTGGAAACACACTGATGGCTTGAGATTGTTGGAGTTCTGGTATTTGGCAAAGCTGTTACTGGAAGTTAAGATGCAGCAATATCTACACTTCAGCAACTGTCATCTGTTCCACAACAAATGTTCCCTCTCTTACAGCCATGCCATCTGTGACAGATGCATCTGTTCTGATGAAGAATACCTCTCCCAATACTCCCTAAACTTATCTCAAACTCTAATTTTCCATTGTTACCTGACAGATCTGGTACAAAAGAAAATTTCTCATGCTGTCACCAACCACTATAGAACTACCCTTGCCCTGCACCTCTAAAAACAAACCATATCCCTGTATGAATTACTCAATTATTCAGCTTTCGTCTGGTCTCAATTTCTTAAATCAAATCCTTCAATATGGGCACTAGTTACTTTGTTCCTTCCCTTAAATGCACACCCTTCTCTCGAAAATTCCACCCACTGCCCCCCACTTGTTTTAGCAGAACACCTAATCTCACACAAATACTCGCCTTCACATTCTCCAAAGCCATGACATGAAACTTTTCCATTTAAGAGATATTGCTGCATGCTGGAAATTTTGTATCCACCTGCTATGTATGACCTATTCAAATCTGACTACAGCAGAAGCCTTTTTGATCATTGGACATGCTACTTGCTTCACAGCACACATACATCATATACCTAACTATCCTCCATTTAGCACCAGTTCATACACAGGCCTCACGACAAAGTAGCTCGCAAGCAGAATGAAGGACCACAGAAAAACAGATTTTATCTGATTTTGATGGAAATTGGCACACATACTTTAAAACAGAAAAATACTGCCTACATATGGTTTCCAAAAACACAACCCATCTCCCCCTTCCCACCCTCTTAATTTTTACACAAACCCACACTTTATATTAGATTTCGATGGAACTCTGCAAATGTATAGTTAAAAAAAAAAAAAAACTGTACAAATTAATTTTACAAAAACCCAATCCCTCTCCCCTTTTCCACCCCTTCATTTTTGTCAATTTTCACTATACAAAGTTACAGTTCCTATCCGATTTTGAAGGAAGTTTGCACACGTATACTTTAAAACAAACACTGTTTACTTTCAGTTTCCCAAAGCCCAATCCCACCCTCTCCCCCTTTACCCCTCTGCTATTAATTTCCAGTGATCTTTATTGAAACCCACCGTTTTTATCTGATTTTGATGGAACTTTGCTTTTGTAAACTTCAAAACAAGGATAAAAATGCTGTTTACATTTGGTTTTAAACTACTCTACCCCTTTACACCAACCTTCTAATTTTTGTCAATATTTTTTATACATGCTCACAGTTTTTATACGATATTGATGGAACGTTGCACACGCAAACTATAAAACAGACAAAAATATGGTCTATATTTAGATTTCAAGAACCGAAACCCTCTTCTCCTTTACCTCCCCTTTATTTATTTTTTTGCCAATGTTCTTTATACATACTCACAGTTTTTATCCGATATCAATTGGCACACATATACTTTAAAACAAGGAATAAAATACTGTATACATTTGGTTCCCAAATCCCAACCTCTCATCCCCTTTAATACCTCCTCTCTTAATTTTCAATGTTCCTTACACTAACTTTATTCAAGGTTTTTTAACTGCTTTAAGTCTCTCAACAGCGAGGTCTTTAGAGACAGGAAAGGATGGGGGGCAAGGAATGGGAAGGAATTCGGCCATGGCCTTCTGAAGGAAGCATCCCGGCATTTGCCTGGAGTGATTTGGGAAACCACGGAAAACCCAAATCTGGATGCCCGGATGGGGATTCAAACCGCCGTCCTCCCGAATGCGAGGCGAGAACGCTAACCGTTACACCGCCACGCTCGGTTTATTCAAGGTGTGTGGAACTTTGCACATGTATAAATTAAAGCAAAGAGAAAAATGCTGTCTATATTAGGTTTACAATACCCACCCACTTTCCCTATAACCCTAATTAAGAAAAATTTGCACTTGAAACCATTCAGTTTTTTTGGAATTATCTTGAAAACACTGGGCAAATTAGACAAAGTAGATAGCAACATTATTAAAGTACACATTATTTCCTGTTAAACAGCAGTGGACAGATTACGATCGTATAATTGCTGACCAAGAAATTCGAAATTGAATTTTAAAAATTATTTTCAAGATTTTGTGACAACACACAAATCTACAGTTTTTATTTCATGTCGAAGGAAGTTTGCAAACATATATTTTAAAATAAGTGAAAATTATGTTTATATTTAGTTTACAAAACTGCACCCGCTCTCCCGTTTCACCCCTCTTAAGACTGATTTACACGTGCAACTTTTCTCTGTTCAGCGGATATTTCCAAAACAAACTCACATTTATTTATTTATTTTTTGTATATATGCTGATTGGAATCACCAAAAACATTTGCATATCCAATACCATTGCAATAAACTTGAAATTGAATGAAACAATAATTAAAATTTGTACATAAATATCTATTTTTACTAAATACAAACTTTCAAATGCATTCGTTTAATCTAAATGTGTGCTCAAATCTAGCAATAGTGAAGCATTGCCGGGTCAGCTAGTATATAACAAAAACAATTAGCAGGAAAATGCTTTAAGGCAATAAAAGTAAGGAAGACAGCGTTATGCACGTGCACACCGTGCCCTGCCTGTTGTCTCACTCCTGGCACGAACAAAGCTAACCGCCAAAATACAGAGATTCTTGTATTCATCTCTTTTAAGTTCATCATTCCCAGCTGGCTTCATCTTCATATATATCCCATTAAATGAAAGGTGTAAAGTAGTGAAAAGGAATTACAAATTAGGATAGGGAAATGAGCCACCACTTACCTTTAGATGACGAATGTGGGAGCGAACACAAAAAAAATACAAAACCACATGATATAGTAATTTTTGAGCCTAGCCCTTTGTCACCAGGAGAACATTATTTGGGGGGGGGGGGAGGGGGGGGGTTGTGGATAACTGCCTAACAGAAAGATGTAAGCACCTTAGAATTTGGTTAAATTCTAATTTTTTTTGGCTACAAGGCATAAGGGAGGGGGTAAACTTTCCAGAAATCGTAAAATTTTTCATCTCCTAACTACAGGACATGGGAGACACATTTCATGCAGAAGCCGATACTGCAGTCTAACTCAGAACAGATGGTGATTTAAAAACAATAAAGTCATTCAACACATAATACAAGCCCTAAATAAACAGTTAATAATGGTAAATAACCTTTAAACTAACCTGAACCAGTGTAATCCATAGTTATTCAACTGGTAAACAGTCGATTTTGGTTACGTGATTATATCACTAATTCTTAACACTTTAAGATTCAGTAAAGTATTTTTATAATAATAAGAAGCCAAAAGGAATTTAAATTCACTAAAAATCAGTAGTTTCAGGCCGTATAAATAAAGTAAACTTAATTTTAAACACTTCGTTGGACACACTCGCATTTTCAACACCACATAACAACACGTTTTCGATAATTTCCCCAAGCTAAAAAGTAAATATTTTGTAAGAGTAAAGAACCTGGTACAACATATTAAAGTTTTAAAACAATCCATGCAGTATAACGAATATTAAATCAATTTTAGAATAATAATGTCATAAGTAAAAACGTGGTAACTTTCAAAATTAAACTGTGAACAAACAAGACCATTTCAGTAAACAAAATAACTTTTAAAACCTGTAATAAAATAAAAGAAAAATTCAGATAACAACAATTTTTCCAAATAAGCAGCACTTTAATAGTAATTAACGAGAGAGTAGTTTTTTTTATCATGTCTGCCAGGCAGTATTCACCTCAGTTTTTGTGAAGTTAATAACTTATATAATACACCACCGATAATAATAAAAGTTAGTGTTTTTAAATCAGGAGCAATCACAGAACACAATGTCAGAGATTTAAACATGGTAATTTATAGTTCAACAGTAATTGCTAAAATTGTGGAAACAAAGTACTAGCCCGGGGATTTACCAACATTTTTCAGGAAGTCAGTTACTATTACGCAAACGCATTTTAATTTTTTACAGTAAACAGTAAATTTAGAACTAAGGTCGTCATAAACTCAACAAACCTACATATCACATTCTATTCACTGTTAAATTCTGCAGACTGGGGATAACAAAATTTTAACAGACTATTTTGGATGGTGAAGTGACACAGAAGGCACGCATTGAAAGGTATATAATGCGGAGCGGAGGCCATCCTTCTGGCCTTGTATTTTATGTCGCGAAGCAAGCTATGTGTCCGATAGTTTCGTGAAAACCATTGGGTGGCGGTTGTGTAGGCCAGCAATTATGGCTGCCAGAAGACCTTCAGTCTGCAATTCCATGCGCTACCGGCAACCATGATGGAATTTTTCTCGTAGGACTGTGGTGTAAACATTGACTATGAAACTTTAATTCTGAAATTAACGGGGTTTAGTCTGGTATTTATTCCTCTTCATGACTTGCTATTTTTGGAGACGTTTAGTCCGATTTAGCCATTTCAACTGTAATTGTGACTTTGAAATATATCCAAAAAATTTCATATAGTGAACAGTGCATATTTTGGTAGTAAATAGTAACCTTTTCTTTCCTAAGGAATAAGGGAAGTGGCAACCGTTATGCTTTACAGTTGATTTATCCAGGCTCACACATGGTTATATAGTTTTAGTCACAAAAATTTTGTCAGAAATTAAAGCAAGATAGAGGTTAGTTAAGGTGATTAAACTGATACTTCACCCTGGTATGTGGTTTAAACCCTTCCAAAAACTGCTGGCCAGGAAAATGGTGGGTGGTAAATTCAAAATGAGGACAGGTGATGGGGCACTGATTCACAGCTAATACCCGAGCATAGATAAATATCAGAACTGATCTCTGGCATGTGGGAAAAGCAAAACAATTATATATATAATTTTAAAGATACATCACCTAAGGTTAGAGAGGTTCAACTTAGGTAGTGAGGATGGTGGCAAAGAGAGAATAAAAAAGTAAAAATAATAATAATGACTGGGTATTATCTTAATCTGAGACCAGGTGGTTGCATTGTGCCCAGTTTGTACTGGTAGGCAAGTCCCCACCTTCTCAGTTTATATTAGGGAGCGTTCTGACAGCCAAGATCGTGAAACAAGAGCTGAAATTATTCGTGTTATGGGTGATGGCATGGGCAGCTACTGGGTGAATACTGTCTGTTGGAGGCCATTTATCGAAAGTGAATTTGTCGTCAAACCTATGTACGAAGCCAGGATGTAGTTGCATGTAAATTACATGGGAGGTTTCGCATGTGGTGTTTCCTATGATTGGAAAGCTTTCCCCGGTGGACAGTGTTGGTCAAAGTGATGGTGGAATGGTGTCTGTTGCATGGAAAAGTCTTGGGGCTGACTGTTGGGATGAGGAAAAGTATGTTTGTGGAAAAAGATTCGCTGAGGTTAGGACTGCTGAAACATGATCTGGGAGGGAGAGCAGGAAATTTTTTGGAAAGAATGGATCTCATTTCTGGGCAGGTTTGTAAGAAATCATAACCCTGCTGGAGGATTCTGTTAATGGCTTGGAGGCCTGGGTTGTATTGTGTAAACAGGGCTGGATTGTGGTTGATTTTTGTGGGTTTGTGATGATTGATGGGCTGAGTAGTTTGTAATGTTGCCCTGTGAAAGCTGTATGTAAACCAAAAAATATCACACTCCTAAGACGTTCCTGGGGAATAATTCTCCGCCTTCAATGCAGCCAACTGGAGTAAAGTAGTAAGCAAGTGTAGCAGCTGTTGTCAACTGTGGAGGTAGAGGGTTGAAATGGGGGGAGGGAGAGCTATCCTCTTCCTGTCATGATCAAACACCCATTATTGGTAAAGTACATGGCCGAACCTTGGCTGTCAACATCATCCCTGATCTAGCACCTCTCCAGTGTACTGCTCCCTCACATTTTTATCAGCGGCTACCAGTATCTTGTATCCCTCTTCACCAAATTATCAGCTGTTCTGTTCTTACTGGTTTCCAAGACTATGTTGTCTCTGTCTCTTTTCGGCCTGGGCTAAAATTCTAGCTTCTTGAAATTTAAAAGTGTGCTTCTCCTGAATGCTATATTCATTCACTAGTTATTTTTCCTCCTAATCCAGACAAACACTTCTTGCATTCTCCAACAGTGAGCCTGCCCACTCACCCGATATATGGTAAATTCCAGAATACATTGTTATAGTGCCCGTTGCACTTCTAACCAAGTTTCTAATCTTTGCCGATGACCTGGTTATGGTGTCACTACAAACCTCCAAAACATTATTCCCATTTTTACACCCACAAATGGAAGAAAGGTACTTGGTGTCATTATGTTCATTCCATCTCCATTCCTCCTCAACAAGCAACATATTTATCCCTTGTTGTAAACATTTTCCACCAAAGTTGTATGGAGGTAGTCCAATTCCGCAGCCAGGTTGTCTTTGCCTCATTCCCTTCACGCTCTATGTATGTGAGAGATCGGAACTATCCTGCATTGTGTGGAATGGCGACAGCTGTTACCATTCAAGTACAGATCAGTGTAGGTTGGCTTATTATATACCATATTTCCCAATGTTGACCTACAGCAATGTTCGCGATAAGTGCCACAATTTCTGTTTATTTAATTTAAAGTGTTGTAGACAGCTTTTGTTTTATTTGAGTAGCAGCAGCGTACAGCAATTGTGATCGCCTTTAAAAAAATTCTGTGGGAACGTATAGAGAGCTTATTTATGCTTTTATTTATTACTGTGGTTAGTTAACACATTTTACTAATCTATCCTAGTAACTGCTTAGTACACTATCCGCCGTCTGTCTAAACTTATTATTAAATCTTTATAGTTAGGTATAATTTTAGCCATGATTAGTTATTGTTAGTAAGTAGTGAATTTGATCTTTGTCCCTCGATATTTGTATGAGAGGACAGTGTGTTATTTAAATCACTGGTTTATTTCATTCTTTCATCCACTTCTCAGTTTTTGATCTGAATGGTAATATGTTTAGGGACTGTGACGGCTGTGTGCAGACGCGGGTAGAGGTGGCAGATCTTCGCACTTATCTTGAAGCTTTGTTAACGAAAGTTACAAAGCTGGAAGCTGCCGTGTTTGCAGCAGATGTGGTATGTGTGACCCTCTCGCAGGTTATCCCCTACGAATCATCATATTTGCAGTCCAGGCTGAGATGTTGGAATCTGTGCAGTGATCGCTTGACTGTGATTGGTGTTTGGTGTCTGGACATCGGCATCGCACATGGGGGCAAACGTATAAGCCTGAATGCCAGGAAGGTGAGCTTGTATCACTGTCCAACCGGTTTAATATATTGTCTGGGACTGATTCAGTTTCGCAAACATCTTCCTGTGAGTTGGCAGCCCCCCAGCCTGCGATATCTGAGCAACCACAGTAGGGGATTCTAGTGGTAGGAAGCTCCAACATTAGGTAGTTAATTGAGCCCCTTAGGGAAATGGCGAATAGGTTGGGGATGAAATCCAATATCCATTCATCGTGTATTCCAGAAGGTCTGCTCCAAGACATGGAACAGGCCATCCCAGATGCCATTAACGGACAGGGTGTAGCCAGCTGCAAATTGTAACTCATATCAGCAGCAATTATGCTTGACGCCTTGGGTAGGAGGTTTCTCTCTTTTCCTTCTGGCGGCTTGCTGAAAGGCTGAACTCTGTGGCCAGTGGCCGCAAAATTTTGGCTGAGTTATCTGTCTGCAGCATCGTCAAAAGAACTGACTGTGAACCTCTTGTTCAGAGCTCAGTTGAGGGTGTGAACCAGAGATTGCAGCGTTTCTGTGAAAATTATAGCTGCAGATTCCTTGATCTTCACCCTGGAGTTTTTTCATGTAGGATTGCCAAGGACAGATCAGGTGTGCACTACACAGGTGTATCAATCACGTGGGTGGGAGGGGTCATGTGGAGTGCATTGGGAGATTTTTTAGGCTGAGAAAGAAAGACCCAAAACTGGAATCACAGTTAAGGGCAGCCCAATTAAATTCGACACCACACATCAGGAGTAGCTTAAATCAATCTCAATTGTTAAAAGTATCGTTATTAACTGTAGAAGTGTTTGTAACAAGCAGCCTGAGCTTTGTATTAGGTACTGTAATCTGGTTGAAACTGGATTTAAGTTTTAATTTTTAACAGTAGCATTAACGTTTTCCATAAGGATAGGTTCCCATGGAGGTGGTGTATTTACTGCTGTTAATAAACATCTGTTGTATAACAAAATAGATATTGATATGGACTGTGAAATCCTATGGATTAGGCTCAATGTAGCTGGGAAAAAACTTGTGATAGGCTCTTTCTATCATCCACCAGATGCAGACCTAACTATTGCTGAGGCTTTAAGGAACAACGTAAATAACAGTCAATTTCTGGATAATGCAATAATACTAAGAGGTGGCTTCAACTTTCAGTACAGCGACTGGACTAATTACGTTCACGTTACTGGTGGCAGGGATAAAACAGCCTGTGAATTATTCTTGACCTTTTCTCAGATCTTCATCTTGAGCAACACGTCACTGAACCAATGTGGGGCCTCAATGGTAATGAAAACATTTTAGGTATTCTCATAACAAATACGCCTGAATTATTTACATACTTTCTACCACCTCAGGAATAAGTGATCATAAAGCGGTATTTGCCACAGTAAAATTACTAACTGAGCGCAGAAAGAGAAAAGAAAGGTTCGTTTACAGATTAAATAAGGCTTCAATGGAGTGCTTTTGAGTGCATCTGAGGGTTAATTACCATACATTTAAAGTAGCATGTTCGACTATTGAAGAGATGTGGCATCGATTTATATATGTAGTCAGGGGGGTATGGACATACAAATAGACATTCAAGGGAATGATTCCCCGTTGCACACATGTGAAGTCAAATGTTACTTAAAAAGCAAAGGAGGATACACACATGCTCCAGAAGGACTAGATAACATAGCGATTTAGAGAAGTTAGATGAGGTAAGAGGACATGTTAAAAACGCAATGTATGAAGCCCTTAATGACTTCCACAGCAATTCACTTCTGGGAACCACCAAACCCCAAAGAAATTTTGGTCATATGTAAAAAGTCAGTTGTAGTGCCAGTACTAATATAAGACACTCGTGAAGTAGACGAGAGCCACGATAAGGCTACTGCATTCAACAATGAATTTAAAAATTCATTCATGGTTGAAAATATGGAAAACATGCCAATTTTTCCACATCATGTGAAGTTAGAAATGTATTTGATACAAATTGATAGTGTAGGTACTGTAAAGCAATTAAAGCTCTTGAAGGGGGGAAAGTGCCAGGTCCCAATGATGTACCAGTTCGAGTATGCGGAGGATATGGGGCCATTTTTGTCTGATATGTTCTGTAAATCTTTAAAAGGGAAAAAAGTACCCTCTGACTGGAAAATTGACCAATTAATTCCTGTTTTCAAGAAAATAGGTTTGAGGGATCCTAGGAATTATTGGCCCATATTGTTGACATCTGTTTGCAGCAGAATTCTGGAGCATGCTACATGTTCTAACATTATGAAATTTCTAGATGAAAATTAGTTATTTATTAGGAACCAATATGAATTTCGAAAAAAAAAAAAAGGTTATTTGTTACGTGGCGATACCGCAAGCACTGGCGACGGCGTACGTGACGTCACCGTGACGATCCGTACAGTCACAGCTTGTAAACATATGTCACACAGGAAATAAATGTGCACTCGCAGTATCGTTTCGTAAAATATTTTATACGGTGTTTTACAGAAATGAGAGGCAAATAAGCGGCAGAAATCCGATAACACATCAAACACTGAACATCTGGTTGTGTTATCGGACATCTGCGGCCGCTTACCAGCGGCCGCCTGCATCTGATTCACCTTCGGGATATCAGTTTAGGTTGATATTGTACAATTTTAAATTATTGTGACCTCGCTACGCTCGGTCACAATAGCACTAAAAGGAATAACCCCACTTTTACGTGTGGTCCCGTTAGTAACATTTGTAATATTCGCATATTTTTCCCTCTTCTCCCCGCCCAAAAAAACCCCACATTTCCGTGCGGTCCCGATAGTGACATGTTTACAAGCTGTCACGGTGTACGTTTACAAGCTGTGACTGTACAGATCGTCACGTCCGCCGTCGCCAGTGCATGCGGTATCGCCACGTAACAAATAACCAAAAAAAATATTGTGTGAAACACAGTTGGCCCTTTTTCTCATGACATAATGAAAGTTACTGATGAAGGTTCACAAGTAGATCTAACATTCTTGGATTTTCAGAAAGCTTTTGACTCTATGACAACCAACTTTAAGCAAAAATTCAAACATCTGGTATATCAGATCAGATTTGTGAATGGTTGCAAGATTTTCTAGCTGGTCAGTCACAGTATGTCATTGTTGACAGGGAAGCCTCTTCAAATCTAGATGTTACTTTGGGCATACCTCAAGGCAGTGTAATAGGACCACTTCTCTTAATTTTTATAAATGATCTTAGCGACAATGTCAATTGCAGGTTGTGATTGTTTGCTGATGATGCAGTTATCTATAGAGAAGTAAGGTGCTCTGACGATTGCTTAGAAATTCAGCACGATCTGGATGTTATTTTGGAATGGTGCCGTAAATGGCAACTTGTACTAAACTGCAAAAAGTGTAAAGCAATACACATACCTAACAAAAAAAAAAAAATCCATTTGCTCGTGAGTACACAGTGAACAGCTAAGTTATTAACATGGTTGTTTCTGTTATGTATGTGTGGGTAATAGTACAAAACAGCATGAAATGGGACCAGCAAATTACTTCTGTTGTGGGTAAGGCTAATTCTAAATTACGATTCATAGGTCATATTTTGAAGAATTGCAAGGCTCATATTAAGGAAATAGCTTACAAAACATACGTTTGGATTAATGTTGTGGAGTTTGGGATCCTTAGTGCAAGGGATTGATTGACGCACTAGAAAAAAATACGGAGGAGAGCCGCTTGATTTGTGACTGTTTGCTACAGCCCTTATGAAAGTGTCACAGAATTGACTCCCTGGGATTGGGCTGGGATTGTCTGGCAGACAGGCCACATCAGTTTCATCAAAAGTTGTTGGCAAATATGCAAAATTCTTCTTTCATTTACGAGTGAAATGAAATACTTCATTTATCAACCTATTTAGGTCATAATGACAGGAGAGATATGATTAGAGAAATAAGGTGTTATACTGATGCCTAAAGGTATTCTTTGTTTCAACGGGCCATTCAAGATTGGAATGCCCAGAGTTAGTTTTAGTGCAAAGCAGAGTATAGATGTAAATGTACGGTCAGCAAATTTTTCTCATCAAAACATCCAAAAAACGTAGGCAACCATCATCCACCAACTCAGCTATATACTGAATATTCTGGTGGAACACATTCAAATGTGCCAGATAGTTTCTACCATGTGGCCACAGAAGATTTGTCAGTATACCAACAGAATCATTTCAGCCCGAGTTTCAAATTTTTTAGCACTTTCTCCACAACGGACTTCATGAAAAATTGGCAACAACCACTGATAATGGTTATATTATTCAATTTCTAATAATATTGTCCCTCACACTAGAAGTAGGTGGTTATAAGAGCATGGTACAAAAGATAAATCATTAATTGATCAAAATGCCTTCTAAAAAATTCTAAGGGCTCCATAAAGAGATCCCACATAAAAACAGATACAACAGAGAAGTTTACTATTGAACTGCCTAGTTATAACTTCATGCTGCACAAGATCTTTGAAAATTCAATGGAGTTTCATAAATGGTGACAACACTTCCCAACCCAAAGGACTCAAAATGCCCTTGAGGTGTTTTTGGCTGTATGGTATTTCACACTTACAATGGACTGTAATGGCACTCCTTCTTTTGGAAGTCAATAAAGCTGAAGGGGCACTGGAGGTTGTTCAAATACTCCAAGAATTCTGAGGAGCAAGGATCATCATGGTGGTAAGCTTTGCTGTCGACTCCTGGGGTGACTTTATATGCCTGGTCCTTCAAAAATTGTACCATTTTTCTACTGTAGTCTGGCTTGCCCATTATGCAGTTTCCCTTGTCTGCAAGAAGAACTGTATTTTGTTGCCATTCTTCCATTCCCCTCGTATGTGCCTACCCTCCCTGGTGATGTTCGGTTTTGGCAGCTTTGCCTTGTAAAGTACCTGGCATTTTTCACATCTCATCTCTCAACTCAGGATGGCTGAAACCCAGCATTCAAAATGTTGAAGGAGCATGCTGGAAAAAAGAAGGTTTGGAGATGACATCACTGGCCAAGGTTCAGCAGTGTATGTTTGCCAAAAATGAGCATTTGGTTCACATTTCCACCCTCCCTCCACATCTGATAATGTCTGCCCTGCTGTCTTACCATTTCACTCCAGGGTGAGAACTGGGTTCTCAAAATGTCCCTGAAGTGCAGTAGTATTACGCAGTTGACAACACCATGAAATTCTTCGACCTTAGAAAACAATATCATTGGATAATAAATTAAGGATAATAATTAAAGGAACATATAAGTAGTGAAAAGTTATCATTAAAATATGACGCCTCCAATGATATTGTTTTGTTATAACGATCTCAACCACTATTAGCCTAACTTCAAAAAGACCCATTTATGGGTAGGTACTTTATTGAACTCCAAAAGTTCACGAGGAAGGAGTGCCAATGTGATCCATTGTAAGTGCAGTAGCTATATACTTAATTTTCTTCATTTTTGAGTAAGAGCTATGGCCAATATATATTTTTATACATATATTTGTGTAGTGTTTCCTCCAACTTTGATAAGTGATGAATCTACTGTAGTTTTCCTTTCCTTAATACTCCATTATCATATCACATCTTCTTTTCCCCATTCCACTGTGTCCAATTTATATTTAGTACTTCTTTGAACAGACTATGACTAATTCTTTTTTTCTCTTTTCTTAAATTGGTCTAAATTATCAAAACAGATTTGCACTCCCAGATGGTGAATTCTATGTTCTCCTGCTGTGGAAAATTCATTAGGGTTTTGTGTAAGTCTATTCTTTGGTAGGTGATGGACTTACTTTCCCTATACTTCTTGGTATTCATATTCTTTAAAATCATTCTCTTCCTTCTTCTGTAATATTTTAACTCTTTCTGATACAGTGATTTACTGGCTTGATGAAGTCATTTATAATATGTAACTGGGAATTTAACTTACCTTAAAATCGGAGCCACCAGGAGCAGAAGAACTATAATTCTCAAAACCCACTTCCATAATGGTGCTTTTGGTACAGATGGTTCATCTCCATCATTTATGTACCTGCAACAACAAAGAATAAATTTCAAGCAAGGTCTTTATGACAGTATTTTGAATTTGTATTTAAATAGAATGTTGCTCTTTTAAAATCTCTGACAGATCTTCTAGCTATTTGTTATCTTTCCACAACTGTTGTACGATGTTAATAACACAAAAAAGGAGAGGGGGGAGTAGATCCAACAACTAACAGTCACAGTCTTCCTCCACATTTCTCCCATTCTCCTCACCGCCTGTTTTCAAATACCACAGCATTTATTCTGACATTTCCTGACAGTTAAAAAGAGAGAGAGTGTGTGTGTGTTCACAAGTATAGTGGCATTGAAGTGGGAACAGTTTAAGGAGTTAAAAATATGGGAGAAGGAATTTTATTCCAAAACTGAAAATAAAAGGACAGAACCTACTTATTGTAACAGAGTGTGGAGAATTCTAAAGAGAATAATGATAATAAGAGAACAGAGTTAAGAGACAACAATGCAGTAGAGAACACTTGAAACAACTAAATAAGGAATTAATAGCAACAAGGAAAGAAGCTAAAGATGGGTTTATGAAGATCTTTATGGGTGCAAAGGGACTGCTGAAGATGGAGAAGTTACAGAGGATTTGAAAAGGCAGAGATATTAAACAAATGGTGTAATGAAACCGTTAATGACTATTATCCAGGGATGGAGGGTGTAAATCAGATGAGGAGCTTCTCCATATAAGTAGAAACGAGCAGACTAAATAATTTTGACATAGATTTTGTGGATATAGTGAGGGAACTTTTAGAGAACTAAAAAAGCATACTATTATTACAGATGCATTAATGGTAGATGGATGCAATATTCTACCTTTCTTATCGACTGGTTTGATGCAATCCTCCATCTTTTCCTATCCTGTGCTAACCTCTTCATTTCTACATATCCCTTACATCCAACGTCCTCAATTATCTGTTTCATATATTCTAATCTCTGTCTTCCTCTACAGTTCTTACCTTCGACTGTTCCCTCCACTAACAAATTAACCAATCCTGCATGTCTCACAATATGACCTACCAGCCTGTCTCTTCTTCCTGTAAACTTCTTCAATAAACTTCTTTTCTCACCCATCATTTCCAAAACTCGTTCATTTCTTACTTTGTCTGTCCACCTAATTTTCAGCATTCTTCTGTAGCACCACATTTCAAATGCTTCAAGTTTCTTTCTTTCCGGTATTCCTAAAGTCTGTGTTTCGCTACCGTAAAGTGCTGTGCTCCACACATAGAGTTTTAAAAAGTTCTTTCTAACTCCTAGATCAATATTTGAAACTAAAACATTTCTCTTTCTCATGAAGGCTCTTTTTGCTAGTGCTATTCTGCTTTTAACATCATTCCTGCTTCGGCCATCAGTTGCAATTTTGCTTCCCAAGTAACAGAACTCACTCACTTCTCCTATTGCATCCGATCCTATTTTTATATTTAATTTCCTAGTATTGGTGTCATTTCTGTTACATTTCATCACTTTTGTTTTACTTTGATTTATATTCAGTCCAAAATCTTCCTTCAGTATTTTGTTCATGCCATTCAATAACTTCTCAATATCCTCAGCCCTCTCTGCTAACAAGACAATGTCATCAGCAAATCGCAGCATACTGATTTTTTCTCCCTGAAAACTTATGCCACATGGAAAATTTTCTTTGACTTTCTTCATTGCTTCTTCTACATACAAGTTGAATATTAATGGGGATAGACTACAACCTTGTCTCAAACCCTTTTTAACTGATGCATGTCTCTCATGATTCTCTACTTTTATTACAGCTACTTGATTCTTATATAGTTTATAGAGTATTCTTCTATCTCGATACTTTAGACCTGACTTCTTTAAAATTTTGAACATCTTGTCCCACCTAACATTATAAAAAGCTTTTTCTAAATCAACAAATGCCATAAAAGTATCTTTGTTTTTCTTGATCCGCCTTTCAAGTATTAATCTTAAAGACAGAATTGCTTCCCCTGTACCGCGATTTTTCCTAAACCCAAACTGATCTTCACCTACTATCTCTTCTACTACCCTTTCCCTCCTTCTGTATATTATTCTGGTCAGTAATTTTGAAGCATGTGATGTTAGATTAATGGTGCGATAATTCTCACATTTGTTGGCTTGTGCTTTCTTTGGAAGTGTGAAGATGATATTTTTATTAAAATCGGTTGGAATTTCTGCTGTTTTTTAGGTAAGGGTGTGAGGGATTGGAATAAGTTACCAAGGGAAATGATGAATAATTCACCAAAAACGTTGAAAGAATTTAAAGTTAAAATTTGTAGAGGGCAAATGTTGGTGGGTGCAGGAAAGGTGGAAGATGAATGTTTAGGGAAATTGCCTCCGGAGCGTATACTCCACTACAATTTAATTAAATTAAAAAATTAAATTTTTTTGTATGATTTACTCGCTACAAGGTTTATTATCTTTTTACTAATCATTATCCAGAATATCTCAAAGTGAATAAAATATTAATTTTAGCAAAATTACACTGAAACCAAATATTACATGTGCAGATCTTATGTTCAGTCTTTATATAGCTGTTTAATTGGATTTATAACTTGAATTTACTGTTTAAACTTGACTTATTGCCAGAATGAACTATGTAAATGACTTTAAAGCCGATATATCATGTTGTTCAACTGAGCCCACTGTTCTATAAACAAATTTCGTCATGCAGTTTGCGAAATTCTAGTTTAGCTTACATATGGCTGATACACATCGGCTAATACCACACATAACCCGACAATTTGCACTGTATTACTTTTGATCTACCTGTATTATCAGCTTCGTGTACACTTTTTCTTGAATAGTAATGCCTAAGAAATGCGTAAATCACGTTTTCATCCCAAAATAACAGTTTTTTCTAAAGACTGTACTTTGAACAGCAGCCTGCAATTCTGTTATTACAACATTCCTCCACGTTGCTATTGAAGTCATAATACTGGGGTAATCAGCCACAAAACTTGAAAAAAAAAAAAAGCAATAATACACTCTGGATCATTATTCTCAAGCAATCATTATAATGTAATACACTCTGGACCAGTATGACACCGTTAGAACTACTTCAGAAAGTATTTCTAGTTGCATCCTGCATTTGGCACTGCAGTATTATGGCTTCAATTCCTCCCCTGTCACAATTTGGATTAGAGGTAACGGGTTTGACTGAATGTGACAATACCAGGCAATTGTTTTTATTTTGCTACTAGCCGAGTTCCCGGCGTTGCCCGGTTTAGTTGATGTTGATTTACCCATAAACTGTTTTTATTCATGCAATGAGTAACATGTTCCAAGTTTCATACAATTTGGGCCACCAATTTCCGGAATTAAAGCATACCTAGATTCATCCCCACCTTACCAAGAAAGAAGTGGGTTCAATTTGATTTATCCGTACACTATTTTTATTCGTCTGAACAGATTCATACTTACCAAGTTTCACTGATTTCGTACCTGCCATTTCTGGTACTAAACTAACTGGTGATTTAACAGCACACTTCCAAGAATGGGGTGGTTTGGATGCTTTGATACGGAATGTCAGTTTCATTTTAGTCCAGGTTGCATTTCAACCTAATTACATTTGCCAATGTTACTGCTCGAAAATCGAAACATTACGCACATTATTACATATGACATACATAAAAATGTATCTGGAATGTATCTGTTTATTCCGGAATTATGCAAAAAATACATATTTTGAATGGATTTTCAGAATTTGAAAGTTTGGGTTCAAAATTAAAATTTTATGTATATCTAAAGCTGTTACGACACATTTACTTTAAGAATAATCAAGCATTATCTGAAAACTGCTGAATCAATTTTGAACGAGTTTTTGCAGCGTCAAACATTAGATGTGTCTGATTGTGCTGGCTCATCTGCTGCTGGAGTTAAAAATTTCTCATTATGTTACTTTATCTTGTACTGTAGCTCAAAATTGTATTCACAGTTGTATATCAGTTATTCAGAAATAAGCGAGAAATTTAAAAAAATTCTTTACTTTCGATTTATTTCAGGGATTTACATACTATGGCACCATGGTTATCACAGAAACTGCATTACGAAACAACGCAATAAATTATGAAATGAAGAAAAGCTGCTTTGTTTTCCTAAACTGTTTTTAATTGCAGCACTAAAGGATTAATACAACATTCTATTTCTATTAAAAGCAATCAGCCTATGCATTCATTATTATGAACACAATGAGTCTACTTTCAGCTCCAAACGCCAAACATTTTTGTCTGACATTCGATATACCGAGAACATAAACAGATTACAATACGACTGAAAGCTAGATTATGTCAGAAAGTAAGGACAAATTTAATGTTGAGCTCCGGCCCAAGAGGTATGCGTCACATCGTGAGTATTTTGCTTGTGAAACCATGTAAAATCGAAAAATGGATGGCCGGACAGGGATTTGAATACAGGTGATCTCGAGTTCAAGGCTTGAGCGCTACCGTTCAACCATCAAGCTCGCTTTACAGTTTAATTGCGATAGAGCACAACGCCCCTGTAGCAATTTCTGCACACACCCTTTTTCGCCTAACAGAGTATTTTTGACGTTTAAGTTTTTGTATCTCAGAAATGTTGCATTTAAACTTTCTTCTCAAGGAAACAAAATTCCATGTCAATTTAGTACTATAACAGTATTCGTCTTGTAAGGAACAAGACCGATACCGGGGTTGTAGTATCGCCTAAGTGCCTTAACTTACACTCTTGTCGACTAACAGTTCTCTTAAAAACTCGGTAAATAATTTGGATTTGACCATGTAGCCAAGGTAACTCAACTGAATGCTCAGGTCGCCACTATATTCGTTACCCACGAATATAGAAAAGGGTTCTATGCTAACAACTGAAGCACACAAAGTCACTTTTAGAAAACTTCAAGGTTTTATTCTTCAAAATCAAAAGTTCAAAATTGCATTTACAGTTGAGCAGGCATATCGAACACTCGTTCCACAAGTTTGCAGATTGTGAAGAGAAACTACCGACCGACCCCTTTGCAATGTTTACAAGTTCATGGTGAGTAAACAGAGCCACGCCCCAATCATGATGGCCGAACCCGGTAGTGCCAACTGAAGAACTGAGCTACCAACATAAGTCGGAGTTGCCAACCTACCAACGCACACACGCTTAAACCATCTTAGTAGCACGACTTCAAACCCGGAAAAGACAAAAGACCCCGTCTTCACCACGCGCCCTGATTTTATACCTTCGCTGACGTCAGAGCCAGAACGCGACTTTCTGCTCACACATAGACGATTTAGATCTGAAATATCTCAGTAACTAAACGGTTATCCAAAACTTTAAGTGTGGCAGAGTTTCTACATATTTAATTGTGAAATAATGGATATTTAGTGAATAATTTTAAGCAACTGGTTTAAAAGTTTTAAGTGTAGGAGTGAACTATTTCTCTACTCTGGGGAAGTACTATTGTGCTGGAAATTTCTACTTTTCGTCATTTTATTAACGCCACGATTTATGCAAACTATTTTATTATCACTGTGTTCTACAAAAATTCCCGAGTTTATTGGTGTAACTTTTATTAAAATTGGTGCAGGGAAAGTTTAACTGCGACGTAACCAAAGTGTGATTTCAGTTTTAATCTTATAATTTTATTTCTATTAGTTTTATCGCAAATCTAAAATTACCATGAGATTCTCTGAATTAGATCACGTATTCTGAAAGTTGTCTCATCTCTGTATCTACTTTAGATCGGTCGAAATTAATTTCTAAATTGACCTCATGGTCGTGATGAAAAATAAATTTTAAGGTCTTTATAAAATCGGTTCTATTGACTGGAATTACTTGAAATAATTATATGTTATATTAGATTTTTAGGTCTTCCCGGAAATCTACTTTTTATTCCAAATGTTCTCTAGGATTTTGAGATAAAAATTATTAAAAGTGGAGTGCAACTGACGAAGTATTAAAAAATTGATTTAAGTTATTTAAACGTTCTGAAACTACGAAATTTTAGTGAATTTATCTTTTAATCGCATGATTACTTCCCTACAATTACTTTATTTTATTCAAAAGTATGTGAAAACAGTGAAATGCCAAATATTAGAAATTTCTTGTGCACTGAACTGGATTATTATGGATTATCATATTAACCCGTAACCAGTATGGTCCATAAGTTGTTCCATAACCGGTAAGGTGGGGTCACCATGACCCCAATATTTGTTATTCAAAATGTCAGTGTTAATGTTCAATTAAAATCAAAACAATTTTTTTTTGCAATCACACATCATATCTGAAGGTATCTAAATGGGATTGAGCACAATAAATGTAAATTTGGATTTTATAAAAAAGTATATTTAAGAAAACGGAAAACTGTAAAAATGAAGATTACAAAATATTAAACATTGAAATTCAGACATAAGTACATAAAAAATCTTAAAAATTGAGGTTGATTTATATTTTTTACTATACAACGAACATAAAAAATTGGACAAAAGATAATTTTAAAAAAATTGTACACAAATCACAACCACTCTTACAGGCAGTCTTCACAGACTCACGGCACAATCCATGCATATTGGTGTACTGCAATGAGCACAGTAAACCTTTGTTTTTTTATCCTTGCTCCTTGGGCACTCCCACACCTTATTCTTTTACCAGGTACAGCTGAAGGCTTTGGTATTTGGTAATTTACCAACCTAGCAATCGATTGTCTAAGTTCACGCGGTATGTGCATGTTTGTTACCCTCCTCTGAAGTTGTGGATCAACCAGCTGCCTCGCCAAATTTTTAATAAAATCAAACCTGGATAGTTGTCCGTTTTCCGGCATTGATGAATGTCGTTGTGAATATGCCATTTTTGACTGAAAAAATATAAATTAATTTTATTAAAAAAGTTTCACTAACGGTATGGTGGGGTCACACGGACCCCACACTCCGATAATTGTTGAATAAAACTCATAAATCACTTACCGCAAGACAACCACTTCGGTCAACAGCTCAGAAGCTACTGCCTGAAAGGTACTGGGAATCACAGCTCCTACAAGCGTCGGGTATGGGAATTACAGAATAAACAAAACTGGCTGGGGCTCCCAGGACCCCACCTTACTGGTTACGGGTTAAAGGTTAGTAAAAGGTGTTAATATCATTACAGAAAATTGATTTAGTTGGTTTATTTACTATTAAGTTGCTTTCTTGCTCGTTAATCGGTTTAAAATGTCAAAATACTTCCAAAGTAGAAATTCCTAAGTCCAAGGTAATATTATTACTGATTATTTAATTTTCAGTTGATTAAAAGTTTGTTTATTATAATACAAAGTTTATATCCGGCCTTTAACACCTACTGACAGTCTTTCCTGCATTCAAATTGGTTTATAAACTGCAAAGTTAACCTATATCAAAAACTATTATTTGAAACTGAACTTGAGAGATTTAAGCTATTCCCTCCCAAACTGATGTTTTCTTTTTGTTATCAAAGGTTTATTTAGAGCATTTATTTAATTATGGGTGTCTTTATTATTCCTAAAGGGTTTTATTTAGTGTGTTTGGTTACGGTATCTCTATGCTATACAAAGCTTCACTCCCATAACCTAAACATGAACTGAAAACTATCTTTTACTACAGAATAAGCTTTACCCCTGATGCCTAAAGGTGAGAGGCTAGAATTTACTAAAATTCTAAGATGCTTACAGTCTAACCAGAAAACCTTTCAGCTGTGGCGTTGCAATTTGGTGATGTATTCTTATGTAACACCTCAAGACAAATCAAATCTGAAGATTTTATATATATATATACCCTTTACCCTTCTCGTTAAACCAGATGATGTATTCTTATCTAACTTGATGAGACACATTGAAAGTGAAATGTAAAATATTGTTTTGTCCTTGGGATATTGTATCTCTAAATTGAGGTTGACAGTTTGAAACGCAACCTGGACCAGAAAAAAATCAAAATCACAAGGTACTACACGCTGGACATGTACAATGGGAGTTTTGTTTTCTTTCTAGCGTTTGTGGTCAAATTGAGAAGAAAATCTTTGTCAAAAGGATAAAATCTATACCTATAAATAAGCGAGATGTGTATTTATTTACTATATATCTGTCTCATTGAGTTACATAAGAATTCATCATCACATTGCAGCGCAACGGTTGATGTAAAAACCGCAAGGTACTACACGCTACATCAGAAACACGCGCGTATAGCGCAGAATTGCAGCTTAATATATATTAAAAAAAAATCAGCATATACAGGTATACCAAAAATTGTTCAGTTGTCCTAAGCCGTTATTATTCTCAACACTAAAGGTTTAATACATACTTCTAATGATATAAAACTATCAGCGTACGTATTAATTACAACGTTGCAATTCCGTGAGGGTTCCTGTGTAATACCACAAGACAAATGAAAATTTAAGAATTTTTTTATATATCTCGATTACACGTCTCGTTAAATGTTATCTCACAGCTGACATGGTTAGATTGAAATGCGGCCTGGACGTGAAAAAAAATTCGAATAAGCCAAATCGACGATGTATTCTTATCCAACTTGACGAGACACATTGAAAGAGAGTAGTAAAATATTGGGTTATCTTGCTTTGTTCTTGAATCTCTAAACTGAGATGGTTAGTTTGAAACGCAACCTGGGCCAGAAAAAGTTCGACAGAGTGACAAGGCACTACACGCTGGATAAGTACAAAGGGTGTTTTGATTTCTTTCTAGCGGTTGTGGTCAAGTAGAACATAGTTTGAAGCAAAAGAAAATTGTCATGAAAAAGGGAAAAAAACTACTTATAAATAATTTTTGACATTCGATATCTCGAGAACTAAGTGAGATACGTAATTTGTTTTTACTATCTGTCTCTCACCCACACTTCCGTTGATGTTAAAAACCATTGCATTACTAAACAACGAATGAATGAAACCTAGATTACGTGAGAAACACACGCGTATAGCTTATAATTGCAACCTAATACCAAAAAATGTTCAGTTGCCCTAAGCCGTTATTATTTTCAGCACTAAAGTTTTAATACAAACTTATAATGATAAAAAAACACGTATTAATTACTGCGAACGGAATGAATCTATCAGCACCAAACACCTGATGCCGTTATTATTCCTAATACTAAAGGTTGAATACAAACTTTAAAAAAAACATCAGCGTACGAATTAATTACATACATCAAATGAAATGAATCTATCAGCTCCAATCGCCTGAAATTTTAGCTAGCCTATACAGATTCAGTCTTTTATGCAAATATGGAAAATCCAATACTAAAAAACACAATCAATAGTAAAAAAAAAAAAATGAAATCTACTTTACTCCTGTCCTACTTCGTTAAAACCATCAGTTAAACGTTGGTTAATGTGAATAACTGAATCCAAACTTAAACGGCAGAGATATTTTAGTATTAGTTTTACCTGTATGATTCAACTTAATTTATCCAGAAAATTATCGCAAATAATAGCTCCTATTGTTAACAGAACACTAATAACATTGGTTTTGTTATGAGGACATGTTGCGAAATCCATTCCACTGATGCACTTAGAATAATATATCTCTCCATTGTAAGATCAACATTAGCATATTCATCAGTAATTTGGTCACCTTACATGCTATCTCAAACCAAAAGAATAGAAACTGTTCAGCATAATTTTTTTAGATACATGGCATTTAGAATGGGTTTTCCAGACCCATTTCATGATCATAAATACACCCAAATTGCATCCATCTTAAGAATACCATCTCTGCAATCATTTCGTGAACTAAATGATCTCAAATTTTTGTTAAATTTGTGCAATGGTAATATTTATTATTCAGAATTGCTAGGTAGTTTAAGATTCAACGTTCCCCAAAGAATTACTTGTCAATCAACAACATTTTCCCTATTGAAATATAAACATTTGTATACAGAAAATAATCCCCTAACAAGAATGTGCAAGCTTGCTAACTGTCATAATAGGGTTAAACTTGGAACAACGTCATTCAACCAAGACAGTTTGTTACGCTCTTTTGTATTAAGATATGAATGAACAAGTAACAGTAAATTTAAATTTGTTTTTGACTTGGTAGTTTCAGTATATTGTAAAAATTTTATTATTCTAGTAATAGTAGACTATAAGCCATTTTTTTATTGTTTTGTATGATATTTAAAGCATTGTATACCAGCCATTGTGAAATTTTAAAGTTGTACAAATGGACCCAAAGTCCGTAAACAAGTAAATAAATATCAGAGACAAATACTAAAGCTAATGGTCAAAGACATTGCCAGAAATCGGGGGCAAAGAAAATCTCTACTGATTTTTCGTTCTCAATTCCTCGCATTCAACATGGCCATCGACGGTGTTTAAAAACTAAACACCCCGTATTAAAGGAAATAATATTTCAAGTTTTGTTCAGTGTGGAGTATGAAAAAATGGTTATTATTGTAAATTGTTCATTAAAGGCTATGGTCAGAGATATTGTATTGTAGTTGTGTGTTTAGTGCGAAGTATGCGATATCTAGTGATTCCTCCTGTGGAATTTCTCAACATACGTTCAGAATTTCATTTAATGCTCCTACATTATTTAACGTTGAAACATAAGACATACCAGACAAATTAATTAAGATTCTAAGCTTTAAAATGGCGAAAACCCCATCGAAATCTGCTCCGTAGATTCCGAGTTTTTATACGACAAATATTTCCGGTTTTCGTTTTATAGATATAGATTGTCAGTAGGTTTATGATTTTATTATTGGGAAAATATCTGGACCTTCCCGGAATTATTTTTTTTTGGGGGGGGGGGGAGGGATTCTACTGGATACCACTATTTCTCTACAATAACATTCACTAATGATATCCTAATACTGCTGTTGTCAATCACAAGACATTATTTTTGGCAGTAGTAAAATAAGAACGAGGTAAGAAGGAATTGTACTATTCGTTTGAAATCCGTCACACATGTTCCTCAGGTCATACCTTTTGAAAAAAAGTGTACACGAAAGCGAAATGAAACGTACCACAGACGTGGTGACACATGGAATTTATCAAACAATGCAACTTTAACAGTAGTGACCGCCATTTCCATTCAAGTTGTTCACGCCAAAGATAGTATCTACACTCTATTGTAATTAATGTAAATCGCTGACACACTTTTGAGATAACAGACCATCTGGACCAGACTGAAGAAATACGGGGATCACTGGAGATTGCGATTCCGCCAAGAGTTGTTGTCATAATACTGAAGTCGTCAAACACAAGACGCCACTACAAATTCTTTCCGAAGTACATTTAATGGTTTCATGCTGGTCCAGGCTGTATTACAACCTAATTTCTGCTTGAAAATAATGGTACAGGCTGTATTATAATGGAATTACTGGTTGAAAATAAAACGTCTTGTGACTGACTACAGCAGTATTCCAACGATATTACTGACTGTTGTTGTAGTGGAATCGCGATCTCCAATAGACCGAAATACATAAATTGTTACAGCAAAGAATTTAGTTTTCATTAATGAATAAAGGTCACCTGATTTTTTTTTTGGCAGCAAAATGGCATGGTGGTTAGGTTGTAATACATCTTGGACCAGAGTGAAAAAAAAAAAACACGTACTTTGTTACAACAGTATTAGATGTAAGGCATTAGTTTTAGATTCGTTGCTGTAGATTACAGATACTATTTTTGGCCAGAACAATTTCATTGCAAATGGCAGTTTTTTTTTACGACTGAAATGCATGGTTTTGTAACTTTCGTGAGGCACCACGCCTAAGGTATCTTTCATTTCGCTTTTTCTTAAAAAGTATGACCGCAGGAACATGTGTCACAAATTTCAAGCGAATAGCGTAGCACCTTCTTACCTCGTTCATATTTTACAGTCACCCAGCTTGGTCCATTATTTTGCAGCAGAAATTCAGTTGTAACACACCTGGAACAGCAAGACACCACTAAATGCACTTCAGAAGTATTTCTAGTGGTGTCTTGCGTTTGACTACTGCGGTATAATGATGCCAATTCTTTGCAAAATTGTGATAGCCCGTAATCCTTTTTTTTAAAAAAACTGTTGGTATTACCAGTTCAAATTGAGGACAATGATTCCAATCTGTCTCATATTATTACTTTTCAAATTTTTATCATTGCAAAAATTTCCAATTCTTTCTTGCAGATTATTTAAGTATTTTTTGGTGGTTCCATACCATATTTTTCAATAGAAGAATAGGATCAATTTGAGATCACAATAAAAATTTATATAAGGTAGTGTAATACAACAGGCATAATGCCTTTAATGTAATTTTATTTAATGTAATAGAACTTACAGATATGCATAAGTTGGTTATATAAGCTCTCTGAAGTTAGAGGCATTGTAGGATTATCGCTGATGAGTGATGGCGTGTGGATGGAATTGAGATGTTGATCGGCAAACAACGAAGAACTGTTAGGTTAAATGTATGGTAGTTATTTACTGGTTTCCTACCTTTAAAAATATAGGAACCTGCAATCTTCAGATAAGAACATTAGTTTAAGAGTCTGGTAGTTTGCTTCTGTTGTGAAGAATAGATTTGACGAGGAGATAATAAAGTTGTAAATGTGCCATAATTTCTTGTGTACAGCTGAAAACTTTGCACGTCATTATCTATACTAATGAAACTAACCAGACTGGCGGCTGTGATCTAGGTTAATTTGGAATCTTCATCCCTTTTGAAAGTAACTCTATAAGTAAACATCTTCTTCAATACTTAACTAGACAGTGATCCAGACAAGGAAAATAATTTAAAATAGCTACAGTAGGCGTAATTATTTTGAAAAAAATACTGCAGGTAGGCCTAGTTTGACCCTTTCCAAGAAAAACATTTGTTTCTGTGGCAAATCTGTTAGTTACATTTAAGAAAAGCAACATATCTTTGAAACCTATTACGCTTCTATATCAATATCAAAAACCTCAATACAATCAGTTTTTAAGTCAGTTACCTTAGATTCATCAAATAGATTTCTCAAATACATGTACTTCAAAACCTTTCCATGCACCATTATTAATGAGCTCTAAAATATGAGATTATCCACAGAGTTGCACAAATATTTACATTTTATGCCTTCTGCTATCATTTTACCCTTCTTCATATAATCGTAAAAAGCATATATTCTTTATCTTGCCGCATACTTCTTAAATATTCCTCAACTCAACAAGTCCACCCCAAAGATTTTAACATTATTTACCACCATTACTTCTATGGCTAACTCTGTCCAACTCCTTAGAAACATACTATCAAATTAGCTGTTCATTTAATCTGAATTAATAATTTACTAAGATTCACAGCTTCAGACTGTTACAAATGTATGACAAAAATTTATAGCCACCTCTTTTCCTAGCAGATTAGTCTAAAATACTTGGACACAATTCTATTCCTCAATGGTGTCATCACATATCTACCTGTTGAATGCAGCTCAAACTATCCTGTCATGACCAGTCAGATTTTTTTTATTATTACTATTTTTTACATGTATTCTAGTCACCAAACATTTGATACTATTAATATGATTCATTTGAGACTATCAAGATTTAAATCAAGTAAAGCAGAAATACCCTTTATTCTATTCACCCCCTTTCGCCTCTGAGATGTCACTAGTTACATGTACTTCTATACATCGTTAATGATGTATCTGTTGCGAAATGTAATAGTGATATAATATTACAATTTACAATCAATATAGGTGTATTACTTACCAGCGCATACTAAAAGCTGTAGAAATCAAGGCTGGTACGACAATAAAAGCAACAGTTAAGCCGAAATAAGCAAAGTAAATACCATGTCCTTGAATAAAGTAAAAGTATGCCAACCAACTGTGAAATCCTACGTCCACAACATAAGTAACGATTGACAACAAAAGACAAACTACGTGATATAGCCCAAACGAATGGTCCATTGCACTGCTCCGCGTATCAGGTTGAACGTTATTGACATTTTCCTGTTGATTCCCACCACCATCGTTTGCAAACCTCACAACAACACATTCTGCCATTTCTTGGTAAACGCCTCCTCCAAAGATAATATACATGAAAGGTCTAAAGTAAATAAAATTTCTTCTACTTAATTGTCTTTGAAATTCTTTAGTTAGGTCAATCACATTAGCATATTAATTTTTTACTATTGATATGTCGGGAAAAATAACGTATATTGAATTGAAGAGACCAAGAATATACAAAATTCAAACAAATCAGTTTGAATTTGAGGATAACAAAGCAACAGGTATCGATATAATATAGCTGCAAATCGAACACTCCGATAATTGACACTAAATTTGTCGACTTGTCAAATTAAAAGCGGGTAGCTTCGTGTTAGCAGACGCTGTTGAGTTAATCCAATTTCGCGGGTTGCTGGAGACTTAAGGCGATGCTGTGCACAAGTCTGAAGCAGTTATTTCCAAGAAATGTCTGCTGGAAGAGTCACTGGATATGAATCAGATGAAACTGAAAATAACATTCGTAATTATGATGATGTAGATCATCTGCCCAAAAATTGTCATATTACCATTCGTGATATTTTGTCACCTTCGATCTCGATTGTTAGTCATATTGTAGATATTGCTCTTGATGTGAACTTGGCGTATACATATTATGCCAGTGAAGAGTACGATTATTGTAAACTAACAGTGTTATTCATATTATTACCGGCCCTGGTTAACACTGTAATTAGTACGCGAATGTGAGTATCTGACGTTTACAGTTATAATACAAAATTGATATTCTATCCGCCAGAATAAATGGACACAGCCTTGTATGGTTTGATGGAATCTGGTTGTTAAACCATTTTTGAAAAATCACCTTCTGCTATGATGTATGCTAACAGCAATCATTAACGTAACTCTGTACTACATTTCAGTTACCATTAACACATTATTTAAGCAACTGACGTGAAAAAAAAATTAGTTATTCTTTCCTTGACAAAAATTTGACCTTTCATTAAATACCCTTAATATGAAGATTTCCTTCTAGTGTGCTTCTCGCTGTATGCCACTTGTTTCAAGGAATGGGAATATTTAGTTCAATACAAGTTGATGTTTGTACTTACTCAGAAACGTTCATTAATAGTCCTGTTTGTTTGGAGAACTTTCTGAAAGACAGTTTTTAGGTTAAATGATTTAAGATTTTGAAAATCCCTTTTCCAAAAAAACTTTTTTAGATTGTCATATAAACAATTGGTAACTACAATACGCAGATTAATACATCTGCATCCATAAGCTACTGACTACCACACATCGTGACCAATGGCAAGTGGCCATTTGTCTCAAATTGTACTGTGCACGGCAAAATAGTGCTGACAAAAGCTACTTCTACTGCATTCATCTATGGACTGTTCATGAAAAGAAAAAAATATGTTTCTAGACGTGATAACTGCTTTCTATTGCTACCAAAATAAATTCACAATTCGAATGGACATATCCTTGTTTCTACCCGAAAACTTTTTCACTGTCCCACTATACACTTTCCACCAGTGTCAGTACAGGGATCCTATTGACCTAAACTTTTTGATTTCTTCTTACAGGTTGTGGTTAGTTTGAAATGTGGCCTGAAATAGATAAAAATTTCATAAAATGCATCCTATCAATACAACGCAGCTCGGAATATCTATCACTAAGCTGTGGAAAATATTTAGCTATCATAAAGGAACACATTAAAACAAAGTAATTAACCAACATTTCAAGAGATTTGGTTAATTTTGTAGTGCTGGTGGCATAGCTGTATCATGATATAGAATTACACTGGTCTTCATTGGTCATCATCCCAGTTTATGATCATCTTCATTAATTCATTTGAGATACCCAGCAATGCCTCATATCCTTGTGACAATTAATATCACATCTCGTTACGGTAATATCCATCACTTCCTTGGCCTTGAGTATTACCACTGTTCATTTTCAGCATTCTTGGCATTGTTTTTCTCTATTCTTGGTACATATAATCTCAGCAGTAATTACTTCTCCTTCATGTCACATTTATCAAAAGATTTGTGGCACTGCTATGCATACTCACATGGCTCAATTAATCATTTTTACTTCTTCCTTGGATATCCAAGCTATCATGGTTTCTCTAAATGCTCAGTTTTATGTATATTTTTATGAACTAGTTACATTGGGACAGTTATTTAACAGTGTTTCAGGAAATTTTATTGTTTTAACATTTATTGTGAAAGGCTAGTCTTCCTCCACTTTTTTGTCTGTTGTAGGTATAGTGTTGATGGCTAATATCTTTTCACTAAGGTTTTTCCTTGGTTTACGGTGTCCAGGTGTAATGGTTTTAGCAGGATGTCGCTGATCTTGAGCTCCTCAAAAATTTGTTTCTGCGCCTACAATTGCCAATTTATATATTTTGTAGGTTCATAATCTATCACTAATGCATAATTTATCACTCACTCATATTTGTTTATATAATTTTCAATTTTTTTGTCTAAAGCAAAGTTTTGGCAGATAATAGTATTTTTCCATTGTTTTCTTAATATAACTTTAATCGGACTACTTTTGTTTCATCTGCAATCACTAGAGACCGGATTATATGCAACACAAAAAGCCAGAAATATGCGTGCCAATGTGTATGAAAAATGCTTAAAATATGCATGAAAAGTGCCAAAATATGAAACATTATATAATATAAAAATGGCAATTTTACTTCTTTTATTTCAAAATCAGTATGCAGTTAATAAGTAGTTGAATAACATGTGTATAAATTCGATAATTAAGAATTATTAATTTTTTAATTTTATTAATATTTTATTTATTTTTTACTTTTTTTAACGTAAACAATCAGGAACTGTTCCAAATATTCAATAGTAAGATTGTTTCTTCGATCTCTCAAAATATTTTTATTAGTGGATATGGTCCATTCCTCATTCACAGATGTAACTGTGCAGTATTTGAAATTTGGTGCTGCGTTACCAGTCTTTATTTCTGGAAAAAGTTCACCCATCCAATTACTAAAACTATCAATTTGACACATAGGTTCAAAACCTGGGTTGTTATTCTAAATATTTTCAAACTTCACTTTAAGTTTAAACAGGAATACCTCTGGCAAGGTGAATTTTATTCATTAACTGAATAGATTCATTCAACATCAAACCTAGAGTTTCAAGCTTCATAATACTCGCAGGTATGTGGAAAAAACGAATGCTAATCACAGCTATGGTTTTAATACTAGAATTGTTAAATGCTTCCTTGTACTGACAAACTGTCATAGCACCTCCACTATCAGAGTCGTTTAACACACCTTTAATGGCCTCGAAATGTTCACTGTAAAACAGTACAGCTTCAACCCACATTGCCGATTGAGTTACCACTGGTTCTGGAGGTTGAGGCACATTTGGCCATTTTTTTTATAGGAATTATTACGAGAATGTGTCCTAAGAAATGATTTCTTTATTGATGACATCATTTTATTTATTCCCTAAGTTGGGTTGTAGTTCTTCAGCGAGACATCGTAAACTGAGAGCTGTGTTGTTAGTAGGTTTAGGTGGGTACAACGTAAAATTTTATTTGTTAATTAGGGGTACTACCTAAAATATTGTAAATATAGCGAAAATATGCATCATCACTAGGTTTCAGGCAAAATATTCAATAACCAGTGAAAATGGGCTTAATATGCAAATGCATATGCAAACATACAGATGCATATAATCAGGTCTCTAGTAATCACTATATCCCACAGTAATAAAGGTATCAGGCAATACCATAAAACAACATGAATACGTAAAGAGCAGAGAAAGGAAACCTATCACTTGTCGTAGTTGAAAGCAGAAGGGCTGTAAAGGTAAACACTTTATTTTGGGTTACCCTTAGTATGGGAGAAAGAAAGTGTAGTAAAAGATATGGTCAGCATATGCACTTGTGATGTAGAATAAATCTTTTGTTGGAAGGGCAATAATTCTAACTAACTTTATGTTGGAGAACAATGGTGTAACATAAGTTTGTTCCAAAATTCCTCATTGCAGTACAACATTTCTTGGTTTTTACTGTCAGTATTGATAATGTTTTGCCCAGTTTCTTTTAGGATTTAGTTTCCTACCCTCTTCCTAAATTCTAAGTTATTAGTAACCTATTTCCTTCAGTAATAATGAAGTATATCATACCACCATAAATACTTTCTTCGCATTTATCAAAAGATCTGTGGTACTGCCGTGCATATTCATATGGCTCTATCAATTATTTTTGTATCTTCCTTGGTTGTCTAAATTATCATTGTTAAATCACTCTTGTCACTCAGATTTATATGTGATATTTTTATGACCCATGCTTTTGGACAAAGATAATGTAATTGCTCTACACAACAGCCTATGCAGTAGACAAAATACTTTATAAACTTAGTCATTTTTGTACCAAAATTCTGGATCTTATCATAGATCGTGATTCCACTACATCAACATTCCTCTGCTCTCACTAATGACATGAAAATGCTTCAGTAGTTAATTGCAGTACATATTATTTTCAAGCACAGTAATTAGGTTGTACTATATCTGGGCCATTATTTTCAAGCAGTAACTAAGACCTGGACCAACATGACACTGTTAATTGTATTTCAGAAAGTATTTCTAACAGTGTCTTGTGTTTGACTACTGTAATGTTATGATGTGGTCTTCGATATTCCCCAAATTCTATTAGTATTGTTGCGAGAATCTTTAGCTCGCTCCTCATAGAAGGAATGTTAGTTTAACAGCTAATTGTATGTGTTACAAAACTATAGAATAATAACTCACATTGTTAAGTTTCCCCCAACCCCACAAGCATTTTAATAGTCCAGTTTGACTGTTAAACATATGTATATTGGACTTTCTTTTTTCAGAAGATTGCAGGTTCTGGCCACATGCTCCACAGTTCTCCCAACAATGTCTTGCTAAACCTGTCACTCGGTTAGTCATTAGGTAACGTTCGTTGTGTACACACGTTCCGAGCCTAATGGCCCATTTTTCTACTTGTGAACAAGGCAGATGCCGAAATATTATGTAGTTTGTCAGCATAAGTGTTCAATCTCATCTTATCCATCCACTTTGGTATGTGATGGGTTAATTTCCCTTTCTTTTCTTATTTATACTAATTAGATCAATGTGACACGTTAGGAAACAGTAAACTTCAGTATACCTTTTGTTATATATCTATTATCTTGCCTAAACTGTTTAGCAGGAGGCCTATTGCATATAATTCATATAGAAAATAAATTTTATAATCATATTCTTAATAGTAAAGTACTTTTCAGCACAGAACATAACCTTCCCATATGTCCATTATCTTGCCTAAAGCATTTAGAAGGGGGGCCTGTCACATATAATTTAAAAAGTAAATAACTTTTATATTAAAAAAATATATATATAATAAAATACTGTTCAACTCTGGATCTAACATTTTCATAAAGACCATAAAATTAATAAAGGCTAATTTCTCAAAAGTTAATAGATTTTTGCCACATCCATTTCCACTAATAAAACGTAAAATAATGATAAGTTTGAGGTATAATACGTATATGCTTAAAATTTTATTTAAGGAGATATTTCAAAAATAAAGTTTTTGAACTTTGTAAATAAAACAGCTAGGGGGATAAAAGTAAGTTTAAATGAAAGAGAAAAATTAAATTAATAATAATATAATTTAGGGGTGGCCAACCCGCGGCCCGCGGGATTCATCACAATTTTACAAAATATATTTATTTTATAATGGCCAAAGTAGTGAAAATCAATGTATTAAAAGATGCATTATTTGTGCATCTTATTTTCAAAATTTATTTCATTTATATATATTTATATATAATTTTTAATGTTATATATGTGCATTTAGTATCATTATTATTATTACATTATCTATGTTTACGTGTAAGAATAATAGTGAATACAATAATAATAACTCGTTATGTTTCAATTGTAGTGGGTCTAAATCTAATATGGGGATATATAATTTTTTATGTGGCCCGTGGGGTTATGATGCATTTCCAAAGTGGCCCGCAAGATCATTTGGGTTGGCCACCCTTGATATAACAGTTTAGCAGTAATTCCAGAGAAAAGCGATAAAAATGGAATGTTATTATCAAAACTTGATGACATCACTAAGTGTTACTTTTACTGATCAGCAGTGCTTGGTCATCAATTTAACCATCACAGTATAGGTGTCGTATCTTGAGGGTAAAATTCAAAATGTAACTACTCAAAGTTTAATTATCTCACTTCTGAACAATTTCGTGGACTTTATCATTAATTATAAACAAACCTTAAACTCAATTCAGTGAAAGAACTTTTTTTAAATGGTTTAAAAGTCAATAGTAGCAGTGTTTAAAACTATCATCAGTTCGCTCTTAACTTTGGGGTGCACATCTAAGTATAATTGCAAGAGTGTATGCTTTTAATCAGTGTTGTGCCTTAAGGATAACCACTAATCTTCTAAAGGATTTCCATGTTCGATACTGCCTATTAATATTTTTAACAAGTGTAATCTGATACCAGTGTTAACTTCATCAATTTCGTGAATATATTTCAAATTCGGATCAACAGTAACTTGTTTCCATTTGTGAGTGGCCTATGCATTTAGGATAAATTAATAGCTTGGCGGCTGTTTAAGGAACTGTAGCAGCTTTGAGAAAAAGTATTGGACAATATTACAGGCATCATGATCAATTGAATGCGAATGTTGCATAACCCCAAGCAACGTTTGGTCATTACACCTTTCCTTCCTCTTGCCACACTTTCTCATCCCATCTGTGCACCTGTTGTTTGCTCGATTAAATGTCAGTTTTTGGATATATATAATCTTAATTTATGCACTACCTAGCCTAATTTTTTTTTTGTGTTACATGTTTGCATATTTTCTGTGTATTGTTATGTGATTCATTTCTACATCATGAATTGAAAGTAAGTACGTGACATTGTACCTTATCTTGAATTATTATTTAAATTGAGTCTGGATACTTGCTGCTTACCACAGGACTGGAAAAGTGCGATAGTAGTACTGGTACATAAAGGAGGGGTGAGAAATAGAGTCCAAAATTACAGTCTAATTAGTTTGACTTCAGTGGTAGGTAAATTAATGGAAAGATTGATATGCAACCACATCAGAAATGTATGCGTGGAATGAGAGTGGTTTTCAAATAGTTAACATGGGTTCAGGCAAGGATATTCATGTGAATCTCAGTTGGTGGGATATATGCAAGATATTTCAGATGAAATGGACAAGGGAGGCCAAATTGATAGTGTGGCACTAGATCTTTCAAAGGCGTTTGACAGAGTAAGCCATAAAATGGTAGTAAATAAGGTAAAAACTATTGGAGTGGATGAGAAAGTGATTTGTTGGGTAGAAGAATTTTTAAAAGGTAGAAAACAGAAAGTTAGGGTAGGAAATGCGGTATCAAAAGAAGCGGAAATAAAAATGGGACTGCCGCAGGGTGGCGTATTGGGACCATTGCTATTCATTATTCTAATAAATAATTGTGTTGATTGTTTACTATCTGAAATTAGATTGTTTGCAGATGACATAATGCTAAATAAAAGGATCAAAATGATAGAGGACTGTAAACAGTTGCAGGGTTATCTAGACAGGATATCTAGTTGGTTTGGTAAACATGGGATGAAGATAAATGCAAAGAAGAGTCAGCTTATTAGATACACAAATAAAAAACAAAAGGTTAATTATCAATATAAGGTGGGGAAAGAATTGCTTGCTGAAGACTTGAAATGTAAATTTCTTGGCATTACATTTGATAACAAACTTAACTGGGCAGGACACATAGGACAGGTGGTAGGAAAAGGTTTCAAAATTCTGCACTTGTTGGAGATAGTGATGAGGGGATGTACGAGAGAAGTGAGGGAGTTGGGTTACAAAACTTTGGTCAGACCATTGCTCAAATATGGTAGTGTAGTATGAGACCCACATTTTGTGTATCAAATACAGGAATTAGAGAGGGTGCAAAAAAAGGGCTGCTAGATTTGTTTTTGGAAATTATCACAGAATGCAATCACTGATAAAGGAGCTGGAATGGGATTCGTTGCAAGACAGGAGGAGGTTGAAGAGGGTCATGGGAATTTACAGTGCGTATACTGGTGATGAGGCATGGAAAGATATTGGAGTACGTATGAAAAGTAGTGCATGGAAGGGAAAAGATGACCATGACCACACGCTGGCACTCTATTTCAGGCACAGGGTGTGGGAAGATTTTATTAGGTAAGGGTGTAAGGGATTGGAATGAGTTACCAACGGAAATGATAAATAACTTACCGAAAGCATTAAAAGAATTTAATGTTAAAATTTGTAGAGGGCAAATGTTGGTGGGTGTAGGATATGGTGAAGTTGGGTGTGCTCCATTGCAATTAAATTAAATTTTAAAAAAATGTAAATGCACAGAATCGGTGTATAAATAAATACTAATTGTAGTAATTGACAAAATTTCCATTAATATTCCAACATAAAAGTGTTAAATATTATGATAATTATGAAACTTTATGAATACCACTGTAAATTTATTTAACATGTTTTCTTTTTAGATAAATCACTTCTATAGTTATGGAACAGGTGATCCACAGGCAGAATACATAATGTTAAAAATTGGGATTCATTGCAAGACAGGAGGAGGGAGAAGAGGGTCATGGGAGTGTAAACTCTTATACTGCCGATGAGGCATGGAAAGATATTGGTATAGGTATGAAAAGTAGTGCATGGAAGGGAAAAGATGACCATGACCACAATCTTAATTGATTTAAAAATATTAAGATATTTCCAGCTGGCATCAAAGATTTGTTTGTGTCCTGCCATCACTGTGTCTGTTACCTCTTAAAGAGCCATATTGTGATACACATGTGAAAAAATATGGTGGCTTGACACTCTGTGAAAACCATTTCTATTGCCATCAGCTCTCATGAACATCCTTGCCTAGCGATGAATGGTGACATTTACTGTCACGGTTCCCTATGCAAATCATTTTGATACCCTCCACCTCTACTTAATGTTTGTATATTTGTGGTACATGCTGTATATGATGAGCTGTGAGTCAAAATTCATTTGCCGAACATATTTGATCAGGAATGATAGGCATTCAAGAAACTCCATCTTTTTTTCTTCCTCTCTCTCTTTTTCAAAAATATGTCTTGAAACTGTAGGCTTTTCTCTTAATTTTCAGGTATGTTGGAGATGAGACAAATATGTCTTTGACTATGATGGCTACAAAAAGATGGGTTTTAAGGATATTTGTCCTTGTTTTTCAGCTGGCACCTGTTCTGAGGTATGTTTTTGGGATGGTAGGATAAATAGTTGTTACTGGATCACTCTAGTTACAAAAATGGTATTAACATTTCTTCCTGTCTCTTTGTTCCTGATTTTTTTAAATGTTATAATGTAATTATATGCATAAATTACATGAAATGTAATGTAATTATATTACAACAGTGCAACATTTTGACAGTTGCCATCCATATCGTATGAAACGGTCTCTCCCCAAAGTCTTGGCATTCAACGCAGTTGTAAATGCTCCAACAAGAAAACCTTAATGGAGTATTCAAACAACATCTCACCTGCATTGGTGTCCCACAACTCTCTCCCAGTTTTGGCGCACAAGCAACTTTCATGAGCCTCATTACAACCTGCTTAGCCTACTGAACACCCCAAACCCCAAAAAACCAACCATAGTATATTCCTGATTACACAATACTTCCCTGGCCTTGAATCTATCAATCAAATCCTTCGGTAGGGATATTATTTCCTTCTAACCTGCCAAGAAATGAGATCCATTCTTTCAAAAAAAAAAAAAATCCCTGGCCCTCCCAGAACATGTATCAGCAGGCCCCCCAACCTCAGTCAACTCCTAGTCCACAAACATAGTCTTCCTCGTCCCATCAGACATCCCCCAGGCTCTTTCCCATGCAATAGACCCTGCTGTAAGATGTGCGACATACACCATGCCTCCACCACTTTCATTAATGCTATCACTGGTGAGAGCTTTCCTATCATAGAACACGCCACCTGTGAAACCTCCCGTGTAATATACCAGCTAACCTGCAAACACTGCCAGACTTCCAATATAGGTTTGACTACCAATCCATTAGCCATAAGAACGAATGTCAATTCACAGACAGTATTAACTTGGAATCCAAAACATCCAGTAGCTGTGCATGCCATATCCCATGACACCAATAATTTTAATTCTTGTTTCACAGTTCATGCTAAAAGAGTCCTCCCAAACAGTAGCAGCTCCTCTGAACTCAGTAGGTGAGAGCTTGCCTACCAATACAAATTGGGCACAAGGCAAACGCATGGTCTCAATTTGAGATAATACCCAGTCAGTACATTTCCTTCCCTCTATCCTCTCCTTGTCTGTTACCAGAGGTGATGTTCAACTGCATAGATTATTTTAAGTATTTTTATTCTATTATATTTAATTATTTATTTTTGCTTACTCAGATTTATGGTGTTAAGATTCTGTATTGTTCTGCCCTTTTTGCAACATTTTGCATTTCTTGGGTACTAGCTCCAATTCACTATCCTGCTCTCCCTGTCCTCTGTTTGAATTTACCCCCAGCACTTTCCTGACTAACAGTCATTCTGTGAGACAGTATCCTACAGCATCCACCCTCCATAATGTTCTCCTGTTGACAAATGGTGAAAACCCAAAATATACTATGTTATTTGTGTTCTTGTCTTTTTTGTGTGTGTTCATACCATGCAACCATCATTGGTGGTTAATTTCGCTATCCTATTTGGTACATATATAGTAACAATGAAATCAAGATGCTAAGAGGCAGAAAGGAATCAAATTAGGATAGGGAAATGAGCCACCACTTAACTTTAGATGATGAATGTGGGGCACGAACACACAGAAAAGACACAAAGAATAAAGTAATTTTTGGGATAAACCTTTCGTCAACAGGAGAACATTATGAGAGGTGGGTGCAGCTGGAGACTGCCTCACAGAAAGACAGCGGGTCGGGAAAATGGTGGGGGTAAATTCAAACAGCGGAAAAGTAGAGAAGCCGTGATTCAGAGCTAATATCCGAGCATAGATAGATATACAAACTAATCTCTGGTCAGTGGGAAGAGCAAAATAGAATTAAAACTAAATATGAAAAAAATTATATAAAATATTATACAAATACAAATTTAAAAAATAATAAAATAATATATTTTTTTAATGAAGTAAACATTACCTTAGGTTAGTGGTGGTTCAATATAGGTGGTGGGAAATAGAGGATTAAAAAGGTTAAACATATGTAATAATAATAATGACCGGGTATTATCTCAAGTTGAGACCAGGTGGTTACCTTGTGCCAAGTTTGTACTGGTAGGCAAGTTCCCACCTTCTGAGTTCAGAGAAACTGCTGCTATTAGGGAGAACTCTGATAGCACAGACTGTGAAACAAGAGTTGAAGTTATTCAAGTCATGGGTTATGGCATGGGCAGCAACTGGGTGCTTTGGATGAAGAATTTGTGTCAAAGATACGCCGGAAAATTCTCATATGAACACCATCAGTCGGTGGCCATTCATTGTTATTCTCCTAATGAAACTAAATTGCAAGTTAGGATAGGGAATTGAACCACCACTTATCTTAGATAATGGTTGTGTAATGTTAACACATATAAGACACACATACACAAAAAACATTTTTTGGTCTTAGTCCTTCATCAACAAGCAGAACATTGTGTCTGGTACCCCACATAATGACTGTTGAGCTAATAACGTTTCCATGACGGGTAATATGAATAATATGAAATCTTAAGTACCTAAATATAAACAAACATAGCTAAGAAAAATGAAAATTAAATTTAAAAAATACTCTGGTTAGTGGTGGTTCAAGTTAGGTAGTGAGGGTGGAAGAAAAGAGAGGACGGAGAGAAAGAAAAGCTAAAGCTATGTCTGGGTATTATCTTAAATTGATACCAGGTGGTTGCCTGTTGCCCAGTTTGTACTAGTAAGCTAGCCACTACCTTCTACTACCTTCCGAGTTCAGAGAAGCTGCTGCTGTTTGGGAGGACTCTGACATCAAGGACCATGAAGCAAGAATCAAAATTATTGATGTCAGTTTGGTTTAGCAGACCTCATAACCTCAGCCAACTTCTAATCCATAAACACATTCTTCCTCATCCTACCAGACAGCTACAAGGCTCTTTCCCTTGCAATAGACCCCACTACAGGATATGCAACATATACCAGGTCTGCACTGCCTACACCACTGTAGAAAACTTTTCCCTCATAGGATACACCACCTGTGAAACATTCCATGTAATAATGTACCAGTTAACCTGCAACAACTGTCCAGCTTCCTACATAGGTTTGACCACCAATTCACTAGTCATAAGTGTGAAGGGCCTCCAGCAAATTGTATTCACTTAGAATCCAAAACACTCATTAGCTGTACATGCTCTCTGTGGCCTATTGGAATGCTACCAGCAGCAGCAGCTTCTCTGGACTGAAAGGTTGGAGCTTGCTTACCAGCACAAACTGGGCACCAGGCTACCACTTGTTCTCTATTTAAGACAGTAACTAGTCATATCTTTAGCTTTTCCTTTTCTCAGTCCTCTATTTTCTTCCACTGCCATTGACCAGAGGTGATGTTTAACTTCATACTTTTTTTGTTTAATGCACATTTTTATTTATTTCAGTTTATTTATATTTAAGATCTGATATTGTTTTGCTATTTGTTATCTAATTGTGACAGTTGAAATGCTGTCAGGAAATAAAAACAAGAAGGATGGGAAATGTAAAGTATTCATCACAGATGAAAGCAGGAGGACTGGAACAATCAGACAAATACTTTCACCCTTTACAATATTTCCATTGTGTTCCTGTTCTCTGTTAATTCATTAAGGATGCTTATAGCTAACTCCCAAGTGTAGTAAGTTAGAAAAAGGAGTACCTATCATCCACTAAGTGGATTAGAACTGTAGATAGGTACTTTCAGATGCAATGGCCAAGTAGATTACATACTCTGGAGTGGATTCAAGCTGTGGTTTATAGCTGACTAGCAGAGGCTTCTGTTACTTCTGTGAATGAAACAGTGCTGTAGGATACTGGAGTATATTAACACCCCTATCACACAAGGGATTATTAAAGAAGATATATAGATTCTCCGAAGTGTACAATACTCACTCTGTGGCACAATGTCTATCGATTGTAATGCTTACAGTATAAACAGAGGGTGAGGCAATGGTGATGTCCCGTTATCAGTTACGGCTGGCTACCCACCCTGATGCTACCAATATTTGATTTACAACTGACTACCCACCAGATGGGCTACTTTATCACTGACTTTACTTACTAACACCACGGTTACCTCAACATTGCTTCACCCTCGGCAATTTTGCTGGAAACTGAGGCATAACACACAACATTTCCATATAAACCTTAATCATGTTTAGAGCAGGTTTTTATATGGGCCTGCAATATCAGTGCAAACTGACAGCTCTCACTGCAAAACGGTTGCTGAGGTTATTAGAGTCATGGTAACTGACATAGGCTGCCACTAGATGTTCTAAATTGCTAGTATAAACTGTTTTCTTGTGGTTGTCCATTCTAATGAACAGTTGTTTAGTGGTGGCACCGTTATAAGAACCTGTGCTGTAAAGGCATTTAAGTTGGGTAAATGAGGCGTGTAGTCTTGCGAGTGGCATGTCCAATAACCAGAAAAAAATCTCCTGTGGTAGGATTGAAATAGCTCATGGTACCTGAATGCATGTTGCAAGTTTTGCAGTGAGATCTATTTTATGGGAAAATTGAATGTGGTGGTCTAATAGAATTAGAAAGTAAGTACTTATGGATCAAGGTGTTCTTCAGACAGGGTGATCTGCTGATTCGTACAGCAAGCAGGATTTTTTGAAGAAGATGCACATTTTGGGAAAGTAACATAGAAAGTTATTCCCATGGTAGTGTATCTGTTAATGTATTTGAGACTAGAAGATGGGTGATGGATATGGTTGTGGTAAGCTTTTAGGCTTCAGAATGGGAGTTGTACAAATAGCAGACAGCACCACAAGAGATTTGTTTCTATACAAGATTATGAAGTTAATAACTTGAAATAAGTGCTTGTATTAGGTTTTTAGAGCACCTGGCAAGTAAGTCATAATTGGAACATATGAATGTGCAAATATCCTTATAACGAGGTACCTTTCACACCTCTTCCACATGTAGCCCACAAATTTACACCACCACCGACATTTCAACAGTTACCATTCCTTCCACACCTAACCATCCTTATCCCAATCTATATATGTATATGTCTAAGAAAAAATTTAACCTTTATTTTTACTACTCTATAGGTATTGTGATTCCTTGATGTATGCTCTAAAAGCCCGTAAAGCAGAACGACATAAGGACTTTGTGAATCAGCGCAAGTATTATGAATTAATGGTGAAAGAAGATTCGGATGTTGCCCTCTTGCGTCTTTTTGAATGCTTTTTGGAAGCAGCGCCACAACAAGTTCTGCAGATAGCAATAATTCTTACAAGCACTAAACGTCTGTCACCTTTTATAGGTAAGAGCTGGTCCTTGAAAATATTTTTGTCTTCTTTCTTTTTCTGATTTGTCCAGTGTTGGCAAACAGTGTATGGATTTTTGCAGTATGTATGTTCACATGAATATATTGATTAAATAATGTAATATTATTATTTGCTCTCTCTAGTCTGAAATATAATTATGATTTTTAAACTGAAATATGTAGGTGTAAAGTTGATAAACTGAGTATGTAATGAATTTTCTGATGGAAGCACATATTGCTTGTAGATATAGAACTGTTTTCCCCCACTTCGCCTGTTTCCATGAAAAATGTTACTTTGTAGAAAAGGATGGATGGCATGAATTTAACTGATTGAATGATAAAAGTGAAGGTACTCACTTTGAAAGTTCAAGGTACTAGGCTCAAAATCTGGTGTGACCATGACTTTTTTATGATTTTTGCTTTGTTCATATGAGCTATGCCAGGACATTCCATGGTTCAGATTCCACATTAAACTGTAAGTTACTGGGGAAAGGAACTGACTCTCCTACTTACATAGAGGCTTAGTACATCTTCGGGAGAATCATCTGCCAGGGTGTGGTCTACGTTAAGTTAAAATTAGATAATACTGACAGTGGAAATAATGTTGGGCAATGAAAACAATAAAGAATAGGGAAAATAACTTATCATTTATCATAGATGAAGGAAGCAGGGGCAAGAAAAACACAAACACATGCACACACAATATTTTGGTAAGGGCTATAATTTCTAAATAAATAAATGTGTATCTGTAATTTAAGTGATGACTTTACAATTGGAATCTTAATGGAGGCTGAAGTCAGGGGTAGCCTGTTTACGATGTGTTGGTTGGCCAGTTCCCATCTACTGATTTCCAAAGAGGTAGTCGTGTCAGGAAAAACTCTGGCATCTCTCTTTGTGTTCAGATTGTTAGTGTTGTGTGAGCTAACATGTTCTGCCATTGGCTGGTTTAGGTTTTCAGTATAAACTATTTGCCTGTGGCCATTCATCCTGATTGATAGTTGTTTATTGGTAAGATGGGTGTTAGAAGGTATACAACGAAGGCAGTGGTGTATCCAATAGTTGGAAAGATTCCCCGTTGTGATAGGATTTGATTAGGTAGTGGTGGCTGGGAACTGGCCTACATATACATTCATCCCCCTAGCCACAACCTGTGTTATGACCCCGCTTGTAAATCTGTTGGATACATCATAAATATGTAATTAACTTTTATTTGTGTGATCGTAAGTTTTCCTGGCGGAGCTGTTGCTGGAACTTTTATTTATTTTTCAATGGATCCAGAATATATATATTTTTAGAAAATCTATTGATTTTATTTTGCTTTGGTCATTACAGAGATTATTCATTTCTACATTTATCACAGCTCTCTCACTGCCCCTCCACCATTGTAATACCCACTTCATTCATCTTTGGCTTACTCATGTGGTAGGTCTGAATATGTAAAGATCTTTCCCCTTGCCATAATTATGTTTCACCTCTTACATGATTAAAGTTTTTTACCAAAATATTTTAAAGAATGTTTGCATTTTTGTGATTGTCCTGGCCCTCCTGCTTTCATCTGTGGTAAGTTACAGTTTTTTTCCCCTATCCATCCTTGTTTTTAAATTTAAATTCCTATATGTTACAACTTGCTTCTGAGCCCAATGGGTGAGTGGTAATGTGTAGGCCCATCATTCAGGGGGATGCAGGTTCAAATCTTCATCAGGCCATCTAGATTTTGATTTTCCATAGTTTTCTAGAAATCACTCCAGGAGAATGCTGGGATAGTTCTTCAAAAGGTCATGGCTGAATTTATTCCCACTCCTTGCTCCATTCTGTTCCCCCTTCTAATGATCTCAATGTCGAGAGGGTATAAAACAAGAATAATAATAATAATGCAACTTTCTGATAGATAATAAGCACTATTGGAAATGTGAATATGTTTGTCATATGTAGGTAAATATACCAGAATCAGAGCATTACTGATTGGAGGAATGGCTGTTTGAAATAAAGCGTTTACAAGGACAGGTCTCCAATGATGAGGTTGGGATCGGAGAACAAATGAGACAGATTGATAGTATGACACATCAGGTAACTCATCCTAAATTCGTTTGTTGTAGTGACTCTTCTTTTATGAGAAATTGTGGATCAAAAAAAGTGTACATGATCTGTAGACATAAGAAATGGCTGCATAAGCAGCAGCATTGCCAAATATGTAAGAACATATTTTGTTATGATAAGGGTCCTGGTTTCAATCAAATTTCAAGAAATATAATTTTTGTTCTAAATATATTTTTACTTCAAATGTCATAACATTTTTTTTTATTTTCATTATTCTGTAGTTGAATTTGCTAGCTATTAAAATTAGATCGGGTAAGGACCATTTATTTGGTGATCATCAAATTAAATACAATTCAGAAATTTGCTTGGAGCTACTTCTATTTCTCATGAGACTCTGCTTCTCAATATAGAATTGGAGAAAACTACTGGTTAGACTCCTTGGTTTGTTTTTATAGTATCAGAGACCTAATCATTTACTGATAATTATTACTGTATATATGTACAAGCTGATACCCATGACTTTGTACGCGTGGATTAAGGATTTCTTTGCCAGAATTGAATACAGAAAGTTGTTGGTAATGAAGGATTGGTCCCAAACAACACCGAGTTGGCATAATATGACCAAAAAGCCATCATTATATCATTCTACCCTTGAACCTGTCTCTTAAAGAGAATCAATTACCAACATATTTAAAAACTGAAAGACAAATGAAGGTGTGGGGATGTGTGTGTGTGTGTGGGGGGGGGGGGGGTTAACTAAGGACAGCTTTATTTCAGCTTGGTCTTTTCTTCTTTCTTCAGCTTGAGCATCCAATTCTTGCATTCTAATAACTTTAGCTGGTCGTGCCCTGCTAGAGCTACAACTTAGGCCACTTTAAGCCTGCAGGACATGTCAAAAAAGAAGGCAAAATAAACTGGTGTCAGAAACATTTAAGCAGACACAAAGTAATATGACAGTGAAAATCTACATCTAAACTAAATAATACGTTTTTTCTCTAAACGAAATTTATTAACAAATTATAAACTAACATAATGCACGAGAAGCACACCTTGAGCAACTAACGTAACTTTAAAGACTAACACACACATCCTTCTCTCTGTCACCATTTGATAAGTTCTCAAAATTTCATGACTACAACTGTTAATCATACCACAAAAAAAAGTCCTGGATCCTCCCTACAGATTTTCTTGTCAATATCGGTATAGGCATTTATTCATCAAAACGTAACAAAAAAACAGACTTACTTCCGCGTTTATAGTATTATTACTGCAAATCACACACACATTGACTGTGAATCACCCCTGAGGGATCAATATAACGTAATAAAGTGTACACCTACAGCATTGCAAGACTACCTACGATTTGCCTGGTATTGCAAGCCTAAATTTGTGATATCTACAGTTTAACATTCAATCCAAATAACTGATGGTCCAGACATGACTCTTACGATCAAAAACAATTTTTAAAAATCTTTGCCTGCACAGAGATTTGAACTGGAGACCACGATCCAAACATCAGTAAGCAAGTGCTTTAACCACTGAGGTTTCTGACTGCTGTATGGAAAGGCAGTACAGAAACCTAGACTTCCAGTGTGTCTGTCTATCACTGTTCAATAATTTTTCGTAATTATAAGACAACATAAATTATTTATACAGAAAATTTTTCAACCAAGACAGTATTTTTTTCCTTGTTTCAAAGGATAACTGTGCAAAGTTTCATCGAGATTGGATGAAAACTGTGGATTTGTATGGAGAACAAACAATCAATCAAACAAAAAACATACATACATACATACATTCATCTTTATATATACAGATATCGAATTTTTTTATGACTTCAAAATTATGACATAGAGGTTATGGATATTTTTTTTAAGGGTTTTGCTATGGAGGATACAATAGTGAAAGTGAAAGGTGTGGGTAGTAGTATTGACAGAAACATGAATTATAGTATAGAGCAGGGGTGGCCAACCCAAATGATCTTGCAGGCCATTTTGTAAATGCATCATAACTCCGCGGGCTGCATATAAAATTATATATCCCCATATTAGATTTAGACCCACTATAGGTATTTTTTCTAGTGAAAAATTGAAACATAATGTGTTGTTATTATTGTGCTTACTATTATTCTTACATGTAAATATAGATAATACAATAGTAATGTAATAAATGCACATTGTAAAGAAATATAGAACACTAAAAGTAAATATATGAATGCACAAATAATTTATTTTTTAATGCATTGGTTTTTACTTCTTTGGCTGTTAGGGAGTGTGCACAAACTAGGTGGCTCGGTCCATGGGGGGGGAGGGTTGGCTGGAAGGCTATGGGGGAGGGGAGAAGGGGTTCTGAGCCAGGCCACGTAGCTTTCCTATCATAACATTTTTCACAGTTAAAATGAGGAACAGAACTCACAACAGCATGTGCATATTTGTTTTCCTCGGTTAATTATCTCCGTATGTAATTTACAATTGTCTGACAAGAGAGAACAGCACAAAATGTGTTCTGGAATCAAAAGGGAAAAAGCTACCTGCTGCGTGAGAGGGTGGAGGTAGGGGTAGAGGCAAAAGCCACGTAGGGTTACGTGGGGGGAGGAGGAGGGGGGAGGTTCACAGGAGGCCAAAATGGAGCTACGTGGTTTATGCACACTCCCTTATAAAATAAACATATTTTGTAAAAGTGTGATGAATCTCGCGGGCCAGAAAAATGTTCTTGGCGGACCACATGCGACCTGCGGGTTGGCTACCCCTGGTGTAGAGAGTGACCTTAGGAGGAATGTGGTGAAGGAGATGCAACATACTGGGGTGGAGCTCATACAGATTCTGGGACACCATGTTTGGTCACAGTTGGATAACTGTTTAGACTGAGATGCTTCTTGGGAAATACATTAGTTTTGTCTTGGAGGCTGGGATTACATTAGGTATGGCCTACACCTGAATAAGAGGAGGTACTTTATAATTTGTTGACAAAATTATGAGGGAGCCCAAATCCAGTAATGATGAAGTCAGGACTGTCTCTTTTTGGAGTATGTTGGTGAGGGAAAAACAACAGGTGACCAAAGGGATACTGAATGCAGTTGCTTGATGGGAAAAATCATAAAAACTCAATAAATATGTGAAGCTAATAAAACAACAAACGTTGAAAAAGGAGGGCAAAGAATAATGTTGAAATATCACAAAGCCAGTTACGAGATTGTTATTAGTGAAGTCTAGCAGTAATTGAACAATATAACAGAGATACACAAACCACAAGTAGTTATAGGGGCAGAGTCTTTGACAAAGGAAGGAGTGCTAGATAGTGAGGTTTCCCATGACAGTTATAGCTGAAATAGAGGAAGAACTGGTGGAGGAATGTTAATATTTGTTTACAAAGTTTGCTAGTGTTTATTTATCAGTAGTGTAAATCTATGGCCATGTTTTTGGTATGGTTCAGTTTTCCATTGTGGTGTGATTACATAGAAACTTCTTACACCATTTGTTTCAGATTCATGCTACATACTTTCTGATTCACTCAACAATACATACACAAGCATTAACCAAAAAAATCTGTTAACAGTTTTAATTTTTCGAGCTTGCCCAAATATTGTCAGAACTGAGTATGAAACCCACAGAGATGTCCCAAAAATTCTGCTCCCCACTTTAAAGATATTTCAAATGATTTAGACACTTTTACTGAATTTTTTTAATGAACTGACAAGTGAAATGATGCAGACATGTTCTGACAATTACATGCAGCGACTGGAAACTCAAAGACCCAAGGTTCTTATAGGCTTATAGGTTCTCTGACTTCTAGAAGCTCAGTACATTCTCAAAACAATGAATTTCTTGAAAACTAATTTAATAATATTACAAATTAATAAGAATAAGTCCCTTTAATTTACTATGTCTAACAATCCCTTATAAATGTTTACTTTTTATAATAATTTGTTTTTAATCTCGTCTTCAGAACTATGTAACTCAGCCATCCAACTAGCAAGTTTCCCAATTAGCTCTTGCTGTTTGCGCTTCTCTGCAACATATTCATACACTTTCTGGAAACTTCTTTCCAAAGTCGCTATCAAACTAATTTACCAAATTTGTATGAAAACTTTTTAAAATAACAAAAAAACTAAAACTGACCCTAAAATACCTTGGACTTAATGATTTTACCTATGCAAACTCAGTTTAATCATCTTTGCCGTAAATAATACCCTATATCCACAAATTACAGTCTCGTATCAGTGTCTCCCAAGTGATAGAGCGGAGCACAGGATGACCAAAACATGTTGGATTGCTTTGTAATAAATCCTGATGGTCACTCAAGGAGTAAGTGATCATGAAATACTTCTGATAGTTGTTAAAGGATACGGCAAGCTAGTGGCCAAAATTGTGGTGTTTATGAGGACAGTTGTAAAAAGGCACTTATTTCACAACTGAAGAGATATTTCAGATATCGTTAGGAGAGCACTTAGAAAAGGAAAAGTCAAAATGGGAACAGTTTAAAAAGATAGTGTGAATAGGGGTACAAATGTTTATTCCAAAAATAAAACTGTGCTAGCTATATACTATAATAAGAATTTAAGGAAGTTAAAGTGGATGGTAAGAAGAGAACACAACAGAGTTAAGAGACAACTAGCCATCAGGAAACACCTGAAACAACAAGGAATTAATAGCAGCAAAGAGGGAAGTTGTAGAAAGGTTTATGGAGAATATTATGGGGTGCAGTGAGACCACTGAATAATTCACCCAAAGATTTCTGTCACTGTTATAAAAATGAGGGGAAGGGAAGTATTAAGACAATTGTACAAGAGGGTTGAATAGAAGCTACTGAGAATTTGAAAAAGGCAAAGATATAAATAGTTTAATGAGACAAAAAAACAAAACCATAAGATACTAACATTCAGAGAAGGGTGGGTGTAAATCAAAGTAAAAATGAGCAGACTAAAAAATTTGAAATATATGTTGTGAATATTATAAAGTAACATAAAAAGCTAAACAATTATAAAGAGGTTGATGTAGATAATATTACCACAGACATGCGTTTTATCAGTGATTTCAGTTCTAGACTCTAAATATTCTTCCCCTTAATCTTTTTAATCTCTCTTGTAATATTTCACTTACTGTCCTGTGTTTTAAATGCTTGTAATTATTTGTCAGTTTCTTTGATGCAACTCTATTAATGAAGTATATTGTAAGAGATGTACTTTACAAGTTTTTTGTTTTGTTCGTGGTAACTGGTTGGTTTCTGTCCATAATTTTTGTATAATTATTTTGCTCAGTACAAAATTGTGCTATATTCTAACATTATTTCTTCTGAAAAGATGTGTGTTATCTCCTAAAGTCGCAGCTTTTAGACTCCCTATTAAAAATTAATTATACTTCTTGGATCTTTTGCTTGCCAGGTACTTTTATATCTAATTAATAAAATTGTGGAAAATTACATCTATACATGCAATTTATTTAAAAAAAAGAGTAATTGCAAAGTATACTACTAATGATAGAGATACAAAAACTGTAAAGTTTGGAATTTTCTTATTTGTCTTTATGTTCATGCATCACACAAAAACCAATGGATGGATTTTAACAAACTTTATATAGTAGTAGCTCATGTCGGGATATAGAGTACTGTTTATCCTGATAACCTACAAAGTCCCCTATGATATAGAGTCCAAAATCTTATATTTTGAAAACTTCGTCTGTCTGTTCGCATATTACATAAAAATTAATAGATGGACTTAAACAAAACTGTAAGAATGGAGACTTTCCCAGTGCATAACTGCAATGAAGTTTCATGGGTGTACCACCAGACTGTGTTGTGAAAACACGATATTTAGATGACTAGCTCCATCACCTACTCAGGTGCGAAAACATCTCTACTGGTCAGCTGGCCGACAGATACTGAGACAGCTCAGGTGCCGCATTTCCTTATATGCCCAACAGATTTGTTCACAGACTGCACCTGGCAACTGGCTGCCAGTGAGCATGGCTGTAGATCTTCGTTGCGGGCCACAAACCCAAATATGGAGCCAACTATGGTGGCAGCTGGACAGAGGTACCACGCTCTCTGCGGATTTTTGAAAAGCCTGGTTCCACACCTCACTAAGACATAGCCCATGGTCTCTATTGATGGTATCAGCCAACTGAATTTCGCTTGCTTCTTTGACTATTGAATCCCAAAAATATTATGTTCTAGCCAATATCCTAATGTTGTTAAATGAAATTGCATGTAATGATTTTGTCCATCAGGATATAGGATACATTAAATCCTTATAAAATACAAAATTTCTGATGGTAAAGAGACCAAAACCATAAATTCTGTATTTTTTTCCCCATCTGTCTACTCATCATAGTGATAACTTATGTCACAGGATTATATGTAGAATACGTGTTTTTATAGAGAAGTAGTAACATGGTGTCCAATATTACAGGAGCCAATCCATAAATTTTGAAATTCTTGTGTGCGCATCATGCAAAGACTAATGAATATATTTCAGTGAAGCTACAAATAATTAACACATAGGATACTTTTTATCCCTATTAGTGCCACAGTTTGTCTGTAGGTCAAAACTGCATATTTTGGAATATACTTTTGAGTGTGCATGTATCAAGAAAAACCAACCATTTCAACAAAACTGCACATAGTGGTAGCTTATGTCATGTAGTTATAGCTTACATTATGTTTTGATGTCACATTGACCTGGTACAGGTATTAAAAAAAAGGGTGCACTAATTTCATGTTCTGTAATAGAATCTATTCATTTTACATTGTCTGTGACGAGCCTTCTTGCAATTGAAATCATTAGATCTGTATACTCTGTGATGAAAAGCTTGAACTATCAAACTATAATAATTCAACTAGGGATTTTATTTCATAGTTTATATACATACATGTAGAGTAATCGGTTCATATACACGCCAGGGCGCCATTATTTCAAAGGGTTTTTTTTTAAGTTAGTGTCAGTTTTAAGAGATTTAAAAGCAAATGATGTGCAGATAAGGTGTATCTTAGCATGAAATTTATTTCAAAAAGAGTAATTGCAGAGCACATTACTGATGACAAGATGCCAAAATGATAAAATTTGGATTTTTTGTCTGCGTGTTGCACATCATGCAAAAACTAATGGACAGATTTTAATGAGACTGGACATAGTGATAGCTTACCTCACTGATTAGGATACAGGATACTTTTTATCCAGATTAATAACAAACTTCCTGGTCCCAAAATGGTCCAAAAACATAAAATTTAAAATTTTTGTCATGCAAAAATTAATGAACAGATTTTAGCAAAACTACACATTATGACAGTTTTCATCATGAGGTAATGTACAAGTTACTTTTTTTTTACATATTTCTGAAATGTCTTCACAGGTTCTCTGCCGGATAGCAAGATAAGCTTTCGTCACTCTATCTGGCGGAGAACCTGTGAAGACTACATTTCAACATTGTTCCCAGTAATATAGTAGCAAAAACCTATTTTTTTTTAAATTTTGTCCATTTGGTTATATATCTCACACGAGGTAAAGTCAAACATGATCAAAGCAGTGGGAGGTGAATGGGATCCAGTGGTTGTATAGGGTGTTAAATGCCATTTGGAAGGACAAAAGATCCCAGAGGATTGGTCTAAGGATGTAATGATACCCATATTTAAAAAGGTCAACAGAAAAAAGTCTGGTAATTAGCATGAAATCACACTTCTTTCCCATGGATTGAAGATCTTGGAAAAAGAGATTGAGAAAAGGTTACAAAGACATCTGTAAATCTTATTTGAGGATGAGCAACATTGTTTCGGACCAGGAAGAAGTACTACAGACTTGATCTTTGCAGCAAGAATGCTCATTGAAAAACATCTAGAAAGGGGTAAGGAAATCATCATGGTCTTCCTTGATGTCAAAAGGCCTATGATAACATAGCAAAAGCAGAAATTTTGGATTGCCTAGAATGAAAAAATGTATGAGGTTCCTTAATCAGTGACATCAAAATGTTGTATGAAAACACAAAAGCCTGCATGCATATAGGCAACGGAGAGAGCAAGTGGTTTGAGACAAGAAGAGTAGTAAAACAGGACAGTGTTCTGTCACCCCTTCTCTTCATTGCTGTGATGGATGAAATCTTGAAGAATTTCAAAGAAATGTATGGGAAAGAAACAAAGGCCTGGTCTTCGCTGGTGTCATGATTTGGGGTGAAAGAGAAGCTGGAGGCTTGGAGCAAGTTGTTTGAGGAGTATGGACTGAAGATCAGCTAGAGTAAGATGGTGGTCATGGCAACAGGTACAGGGAATTCCAATGTGAAGATTTACCTAAACAACCAACAACTACAAAATGTTGACTAGTTCAAATATCTTGGCAGTACTCTAAGTAAAGATAACACCAGTAAAAGTGAAATTACTAACACAAATAATAATGCAGCAGTCTTCTATAACCAGGTGAGAACTATATTGTGGGACAACAAAGTTCCCAGAAAGGGTAGCGTATTGGGACCATTGCTATTCATTATTCTAATGAGTAATTGTGTTGATTGTTTACTATCTGAAATTAGATTGTTTGCAGATGACATAATGCTGTATAAAAGAATCAAAACGATAGAGGATTGTAAACAGTTGCAGGGTGATCTGGACAGGATATCTAATTGGGTTGGTAAACATGGAATGAAGATAAATGCAAAGAAGAGTCAGCTTATTAGATACACCAATAAAAAATAAAAGGTTAATTATGAATATAAGGTGGGGAAAGAATTGCTTGCTGAAGACTTGAAATGCAAATATCTTGGAATTACTTTTTATAACAAACTTAACTGGGCAGGACACATAGGACAGGTGGTAGGAAAAGGTTTTCAAAGTTCTGAACTTGTTGGAGAGAGTGATGAGGGGATGTACGAGAGAAGTCAAGGAATTGGGTTACAAAACTTTGGTCACACCATTGCTCGAATATGGTAGTGTAGTATGGGACCCTCATTTTACGTATCAAATACAGGAGTTGGAGAGGGTGCAAAGAAGGGCTGCTAGATTTGTTTCTGGAAATTATCGCAGAATGCAATCAGTGACGGATATGATAAAGGAGCCGGAATGGGATTCATTGCAAGACAGGAGGGGGATGAGGAGGGTCATGGGAGTGTACAGGGCATATACTGGTGATGAGGCATGGAAAGATATTGCAATAGGTATGAAAAGTAGTGCATGGAAGGGAAATGATGACCATGACCACAAGCTGGCACTCGATTTCAGGCACAAGGGTGTAGGAAGATTCTCTTTTTTAGGTAAGGGTGTCAGGGATTGGAATGAGTTACCAAGAGAAATGATGAATAATTTACTGAAAACTTTGAAGGAATTTAAAGATAAAATTTGTAGAAGGCAAATGTAGGTGTGTGCAGGATAGGGGGAAGATGGGTGTGTAGGGAAATTGCCACCGGAGCCTGTGCTCCATTGAATTAAAAAAAAAAAAAGTGCAAATGTACACTATTCAAAACCTATTACATCCCCATACTGACTTATGCACTGGAAACATGTACCATGTCCAGAAGAGACAATAGTTTACTTCAAGCCTCTGAAATTAAGTTTTTGCGTACAATTTAATTTAATTGCAATGGAGCACAGGCTCCGGTGGCAATTTCCCTACACACCTATCTTCCCCCTATCCTGCACCTACCTACATTTGCCCTCTACAAATTTTATCTTTAAATTCTTTCAAAGTTTTCGGTAAATTATTCATCATTTCTCTTGGTAACTCATTCCTATCCCTGACACCCTTACCTAAAAAAGAGAATCTTTCCACACCCTTGTGCCTGAAATCGAGTGCCAGCTTGTGGTCATGGTCATCTTTTCCCTTCCATGCACTACTTTTCATACCTATTGCAATATCTTTCCATGCCTCATCGCCAGTATATGCCCTGTACACTCCCATGACCCTCCTCATCCTCCTCCTGTCTTGCAATGAATACCATTCCAGCTCCTTTATCATTCTGCGATAATTTCCAGAAACAAATCTAGCAGCCCTTTTTTGCACCCTCTCCAACTCCTGTATTTGATACGTATAATGAGGGTCCCATACTACATTACCATATTCGAGCAATGGTCTGACCAAAGTTTTGTAACCCAATTCCTTTACTTCTCTCGTACATCCCCTCATCACTCTCTCCAACAAGTTCAGAACTTTGAAAACCTTTTCCTACCACCTGTCCTATGTGTCCTGCCCAGTTAAGTTTGTTATAAAAAGTAATTCCAAGATATTTACATTTCAAGTCTTCAACAAGCAATTCTTTCCCCACCTTATATTCGTAATTAACCTTTTGTTTTTTATTTGTGTATCTAATAAGCTGACTCTTCTTTGCATTTATCTTCATTCCATGTTTACCAACCCAATTAGATATCCTGTCCAGATCACCCTGCAACTGTTTACAATCCTCTATTGTTTTGATTCTTTTATACAGCATTATGTCATCTGCAAACAATCTAATTTCAGATAGTAAACAATCAACACAATTATTCATTAGAATAATGAATAGCAATGGTCCCAATATGCTACCCTGTGGCACACCCATTTTTACTTCCACTTCTTTTGATACTACATTTCCTACCCTAACTTTCTGTTTTCTACCTTTTAAAAATTCTTCTACCCAGCAAATGACTTTCTTATCCACTCTAATGGTTTTTACCTTATTTACTACCATTTTATGGCTTACTCTGTCAAATGCCTTAGACAGATCTAGTGCTACACTATCAATTTGGCCTCCCTTGTCCATTTCATCTGAAATATCTTGCATATATCCCACCAACTGAGATTCGCATGAATATCCTTGCCTGAAACCATGTTGCCTGCTTGAAAACCACTTACGTTCCTCACATATATTTCTGATGTGGTTGCATATCAATCTTTCCTTTAATTTACCTACCACTGATGTCAAACTGATTGGCCTGTAATTCTCAACTCTATTTCTCACCCCTCCCTTATGTACCGGTACTACTATTGCACTTTTCCAGTCCTGTGGTAAGCAGCACGTGTCTAGACTCAATTTAAATAATATTTCAAGATAAGGTACAATGTCACATCCGGCTATCTTTAAGATATCTGTAGTAATATTATCTTCATGCAGCCACTCCTGGTTATATTACCTTATGATTGTTAATAAACATCAGAAAATGCAGAGAGCTAGCAAAAAGAACGTCTGGATATAGCAAGATGGAAAGTTATTTTTGATGCGAGTAGACAACAGAGATTCCTGTACAGATAAGCTTTTAAATTAATGGATTTTCGCAGTCAATACGTTATTTGTTTTAGTTTTACAAATGATTGACCCAGAATAACCGTCTATGTGTTATTTATCTGTTCTTCTATAAGAATAAAACATATTTGTTGAAAGTCTTTCTTTCACGGTGTGTTCGTCAAAAACTGCAATCGAACGCAAGTCTTGCGCAAGCCTAACCACCTCTGTTAACTTGGAAAAGGGGTTTTCACCCGAAATATTGTATTTTGTTTGTGCGTTGTTTTGTGTTGCTGCTGCCCTCCTCCGTTCAACTTAGGTGAGTGTTGGGTGTATTTTATCTGTCCTTTCCATGTAAATATTGCCCCGCAGAATTTCTTTCCTTTCATTGTTACCTATAATTAATATCTGATAGAAAATTATTGTGAATTTGTATTAAGAGGTGAAGTAGTAAAAATCTGGACTGTGGTTCACCGATTTCTTTTTTCCACATTTTTTTTTCATAAATGTTGAAAAATACTCGTCATTGGCTTCCAACTTAAATGAAGTCCATCTTCAGTCACAGAATCTGAAAATAAATTGTGCACCTGAGGCAATAAATTTTTCACTCTTTGCAACAGTTGTGGAAATTTGTTTTTTAGGCTGCTATGATAAGTACCGTTTAAGTATTTGTTGAACTAAGAAGTCAAGAGACATTTTAAAAATGTGTTTACGGTATTTTGTGACCTTTACCTATTTCTGACAGTTGCTGGAAGGAATATTCTGCCCCTATTTTTATACTTGACCAACTATTTGGTATGTTTTAAATAAAAGAATGTGATCAACTTGAAACAAAATTAGTTTTGAAAGTTTATATAATCTTCCCATTTTCTTTGAGGTAATTCTCGTCAGATTTAAAGGAAAGAAAAGATGAAAAACTATGCCACCACAAAAATTTAATGACATAAACTATTAATTACTGAAATACAAATAATATACTATTGATTGAATATATGAAATAAACATATTATGGAGGAAACAAAATTAATCTACAAGCTATCACACTAACCACAGTATCAATTGAATGGTATTATGTTACTGTTACATAATTGTGAGTCAAATCTTTAAGAACTTTCAGGTTAATTTTCTTGAGAATGTTTGAGTGGTACATCCTAGCACTGCTTCACAATATTACATGAGAGGTCTGCTACACGCCCCATGACCAAAACATCTGGTAGTCTCCTAGTAAAAAAGAATTTAGGTATCATGTACTATTCTGATTGTGTTTCAAGTTACATTTAACAAACTTACAAGATTTCATATTTTTATAGATTCATTGTTTTGTGTGTAAAAGAATGATCAAATCTGCCTATTGAAAAGTTTCTTAATGCTCCTCCCCCTCTCCAATGTTGATAAAACAAAATCTGTTTTCTCAGAATGTATACCAAGATTTAATGACAATTTACAGCAACTTGTCCTTAAATTTTTAGCTTATAGTCAGCTGGCTTCAGTTGCAAGTTCATTGCTGAGCATGGGCTGGTCAATGGCTTCTTATCAACGAATAATAAGATTTGCACAAGAAAATAAAGATAACATCACCTGGCCTGGAATGGTTTTACAGTTCTTATGGCATTTCACAGTGACAGGTAAGAATTAAGAATTCTAATTTGCTCTGTTATTATATCAAAAAAGAGTACAGATTATCAGTTTAAAATAGATGCAAGGACAACACCAACAATTAGTATAATTAACTGAATAGTACATGTACAACAATGGAAGGGCAGAGTAAATTTTTCGGCCTAAAAAAAGACGTAAGCTGCTACTGAAGCAAAAAGTGGAAACAATTTGGTAAATGTACATAGAATGATTTCAAGAGCAGAGCAGAGCTGCAACTGAAGCAAAAAGTGGAAACAGTTTGGTAAAAGCATGTAGAACACTATCAAGAGCAGAACAGCACTTGTGAAAAGTGCCAAAAAAGGAAAAGCTTTTAATTTGATCTAGGAAAAAACTATAAACTTATATATGCTGCATAATTTTTTAGAGAAATCTGTGTTTTTAGGAATGCTAGACAGAAGGAAAATTGAAGGATGTTGAAAATGAAGTGGGTGATGAAGTACAATATATTCGTATTTTGGAAGGAAGCAGTAATTGAGGTGAAGAGAGATAATTTAATTGCAATTAAACATAACCTCTTCAGTCCTGAGTTCATCATAAAAGTGCAAGTGAACAACTATTGTGATATTTACTTTGTGTTAATGCTAGTTAACAATGAATGACCATAAATTTTTTTTTTGAAACGATAATTAATTTTTTATAGATGGTTTAAATTCGTTATAATATTAATTTATAGTTTGATTTTAACTGAGAAATGTCTGTACAGATTTAATAAGTTATTAAAGCAGTGAAACCACTTGTAAATGGAAAAAAGATATGACGAGACATGCTGTACAGCTGCAGAATCCCAAGTTTCCAATCAGTGCTGCCAACTTGTGACTGTTGGCAGAAGATCGAACAAATGAGCTGTGAGAAGCACAGTGTGTGTTGTAGATGATACCACAGGACAGAAAAAGTTCAGCCACGCACACGCCCGAGAAAAAAATAATACCTGTTAAATATGGGGTATCATATATGTTAGCTCGGGACTGATGAGGAATACTTGCACACCTAAATTCTGATTACATGATTTTTTTTTTTGTTTATTTTAAATTCTTTTAGTGCAGCATCATTGCTTACCTACATTTGTCCTTTACGAATTTTAAATTCTTGTTCAGAATTTTCCTTGATAATTTGTTCCAATTCTTGACTCCATAACTTACAAAAGAATATTTTCCCTCTCCCTCTCCCTTACTCTTGAAATCAAGTGCTAGCTTGTGATCATAGTCATTTGTTCCCTTCCATGTATTACTTGTAATTTTTCTACTGGTATTACTCCAACCATCATTACCAACATATTCCTTACACACACCCGGCACTTCTCCTCACCTGCCTACAGTCTTCCAGTGACTCCCAACCTAGCTCCTTTATCATTTCGGTTACTGATTGTTTTGTGTAGTTTTTTTCTTCTGCAAAGAAACTTAATTGCCCCCTGTTGGACACCTCCAACTCCTGTATTCGATAACCATAATTTGGATTCCATACCTGCCAGCCTTATCCATCAGTCGTCGACTTTGGCTTTATATCAACATTTCCTCACTTCTTCATACATCTCCATATCACTCCAACCAATATATGATGGATTTTAAAACCACTTGCTAACACCTGCTCAATGTATCCTGCCCAGCTGAGTTTAATATGAAATGTCATGCCAAGATACTTGCACAAAAGATCTTCAACAAACAATTTTTCTTTTGTCCTATTATCATACAAAACCTATATTTGCTTGTAGTTGTGTTCTTAATCATTTGGTTCTTACTGGCATTTTATTACTCAGTTAAATATCCTGTCCACTGAAAACCACCAATATCATTAATTGAACAATGAATAACTGAGTGGCTCAGTAGTTAAGGCATCCGACTGAAGATTGAAAGGTCTCCGGTTCAAATCCCTCATGGGGGATTTTTATAAGCCCTTAACCTGACCTTCACCTCTGGCACAGCTTACTGTGTAATGTGAAGTACTCCAGAATGCTTCCGTGGTTCGGACCCCTCTAGGGCTAACAACCCTAGCTGCAATATTGATTTGCACAGAACCACAGCAAATTCAAGCCAACCAAACGTTTAACATGGTCCTAGTTGGCCCAAACGAACATACATACTTACAATGAATAGCAATGGTCCCTGTAATGTGCAGTGGCACTGCTGTTTTTACCCCCACTCTTTTTATACTGCATTTCTTACACTAACTTTATGGTTTCTTTTACGAATGCCTCTACCCATAACTCAGAGTAAGAAGAGGTGGAGAACTGCATCAATCGTTGTCAAAAAAGTAGATGACGTGGTACGATGGTACCATTTTTATTTTGGTTTTTGATTATTTTGTAGCATTTCAGGAGACTAAACACCTTTTCAATGTGTAAGAATTTCAACTTGTAGTAGATTAAAATTGACTATAAAAATACTTTTCATAGATACCTTATATCTTGTCTCTCCTTAAATAGTTATGCTATTAAAATATGTTCAGTGAAAAAAAAAAAAATCAGCAATTTCTAGATGAAAATACAGTATGTCATATTGTTGTGGAATGATACTGTCACTCTTCCAACAGGAAATAGTCTTGATCTGCATTATTTCAAAGAAAGCCCTTTCCATTATAACATTGTGTAAGCACCTTAGAATTTTGGTAAATTCTAGTTTCTTAGCTTCAATTATAAGGAGGGAGGAAGCTTTCGTTTAAACATATAGTTTTCATTGCATTCACAGGTTATGGGAGGAACATTTTAAGTAGAAGCTGATACCACAACCTAATTTATTAAATAAACCATTTTAAAAGTAGTAAAGACCCACAACATTTAATAAAACTACTAAATTAACCTTTTATAATAATAAAGAAACTTTTAAAGCAACCTGGAATAGGATAATCCATTATTGTACCATTTACAAACAATAGATTTTTGCTACGTGAGCATTTCACTATTTCTGAACACTTTTACATGGAGTAAAGTAATTTTATAACAATAAGAATTCAAAAGAAATCTAAATTCATGAAAATTCCGTAGTTTCTGACCTTGTAAATAACTGAAATAAATTTTTAAACACTTTGATAAATGCACTTAACTTTTAACATTTTTTATCACATATTTCTAGTAAGTTCTTGATTAAAAAGTAGATTTCCTGAAAGAACTAAAAATCTAGTTTAACATATTTAAATTTCAGAACATTCCATGCTGTAGAACAGAAGTTATATAAGTTTTTAAAATTATTTCCTCACTTAACACACGTAGTACACTTAAGATTTATTTACAACTAAACCCAACCACTTTCAGAGATAAAATAACTTTTAAAACGCGTGACTAAATTAAAAGAAAATTCCGGTAATTTTACTTTTTCGATACAAACTATATGTTAATAATTATTAACGAAAAACCATATGATTTCTAAACAGTTACTTTACCAAATCTTGTCTAAGCTGTAATTTCGCTATCTCATCACCGATCTCAGTATAATTTACACCATTAAACTCGGGAATTTTTGGAGAACATTTTGGCACTAATTTCATTTAGATTAATTGTAATTCAGCAGGTGACCTTAAAAAGTACGTAAATTTTCTAGTACTGTTGAAATCCCCACTTGCTAAAAGACTTGGTATCACTACGCAAAATAAATAAAAATTTAAACTAATCACTCAAAATTTCTCACTAAACATCCTTTGAGCATCTGGCAGATAAGTCTACACACTGTCAAAGTTTGAACACTTTTTATAATCTAGATCGTTTAGTGCAATATACACACTTTTTGCTAGGTGGCAGTATAAATGTGCGGTGCAGTCGGGGTAAACATAAGCGGGGACCTCGTAGTGGGGGAGGTCTTTCTTTCTTTCTTTCGGTTTCGTCTTTTCTTATTTCTGGGAGCGATTATGTGAGGTAATTCGCGCTAGTTTGTTTTGGAGCAGGGAGGCGGCGGTTGGAAACTTGCACTCAATGTCGGCCATGTTGGGTGTCGTAATAGGCGGCTAATGTGATGTCTACTAAGAACTTTTCTCTCCACAACCTACAATTTTCTGGAAACGAGTGTTCGATCGCCTACTCAACTTTTTAATGCAATATTTCGTGAATGTGACTTTGAAAATAAACTTAAAATTTCTCTTGAAGTGAACTGTTGTGATATCGTAGGGAAAACCTTTCCTCAGCGTAGGGTTATAAAGCTTTGTGGCTGCCGTTTAACATTTCAGTTGAGTTTCTAAGTAGGCAACATGGTCATTTAAAATTATTAAAGTCAATCAGAACATTTTTGTCAGAGAACTTTTCATTTCAAGTGAACTGCTAGTTAAGGTGCTAAAACAATACTTCCACCCCTGGTAGCAGTTTAGATCCTTACAATTGCTTGCTTTGGATTTTGAGGATAAAAGATTTAATAATTGCTGAAGATCCTAAAGTGTTTTGACTTATCTACGAAAGTACAGGAAACGATCTGACTTAAAGCACAAGGTTTATTTGTGACACACTATTGGGAAAACTGAATCAGTGATGTATAGTTGACAATGGAACTAATGGTAAAATACGGTTGTACTCTCACATACACCAAATGGAATACAGAATTTTTGAGGCAGTCAAGTGAGTGTGCTGGTCTGCATTTCATTTTAGAAAATCAAGCACTATAACAATGTGTCTTCCAAATTTCAGCTCTCAAAATGTATTGGTAAGTGGCAACAATAGTGTGGTGATTTGGGAGCATTAGAGGGTAGGTGTTTGTGCACAAGTATTTTATTAATGTTAGGTAGTCTACTGAAGAAAGTGTGGGATTTTATAGGAAGGATAGTGGGGATAATGTGATATGATTCATTTCTAGAAAGACCTGAGAAAATCATAGCCAGAGCAAAGGATTTGGGTCAGGGATTTCTGGCAAGGAGAAAACTAGATGAGAAACACAGGATTATGGTGTAGTTCATGGTATGTGTTTTGGTGTGCTCAACAGGTTTTGACTGGGGATATCTGTTTGTAGACCAGTTTCAGGGGAGAGTTGTGGGATGTAAGGGCTTTTGTAAGATTGTTGGTGTATCAGGTGAGGGATTTTTCATTGGAGCAGGTGTGAGTGCCTTTGATGGCAAGGTTGTAGGGAAGGGAGCAATTTATGTGATACAGGTGGCAACTATCAAAGCATAGTTATTGTATGTTGGTGGGTCTGCTGTGGACATTGTTAATGAAGTCAAGGGGAACTTTGTAAACTCCATTAATAACATCCACTTTCTAAACTTCACATGGTCCTACTTCCATACCCACATCATCTTGGACATAACTGTCAGTGTGTGATCAGCGTTTATATAGGTTCCTAGGTAATCTTACATTCTAGAACTTTTTTTCTGAATGTTTAACTGTGTATCATCATCCTCAACAGTTTCCGGCCTCTGGCTGGGTCTGCATTATGCACAAGCCTCTCCATTTCCTTCTTTCTTCCCACCACCTCTCTGTCACCATTTTGTTCCAGTCCTCTCCTCTCTTCCGTACACCCTCCTCCACTCCTTTCAGCCATCCATTTCTTGGTCTTCCTCTGGGTCGTTTACCTTCCATCTTAATTTCATGGATCTTTCTCGGTATTCTCTGAGCCCCCATTCTCTTGATATGCCCATACCATCTCAGTCTGGTCCTCTCTACCCTTTCCTGTAGGGGTTCCTCTTTCATGGTGCGTCTAATCACTTCATTCTTTATTCTGTCCATTTTAGTGACTCACATTCTACCTCTTAAAAACTTCATTTCACTTGCTTGTACTCTGCTGATGTCCCGCTTTTTCATTGTCCACGTTTCAGCAGCATAAGTTAAGATAGGCACATAGTACGTATTATAGATTACTCTCTTGCTTCTCTGTGGCACCTCTTTATTCCATATCAGGCTTCTAATGCTCCTTAGGAACGCCTCTGCTTGTCTTCCTCTTTCACTTATCTCGCCATCATTTCCTCCACATTCCTCTAATACACTCCCCAAGTACTTGAACCTGTTTACCTTCTTTAGTTGTTCCCCTACCATCACAATTCCTTGGACTACTCTATTCTTTTTCCTGGTTGTTACCATGTACTCACATTTCTTTACATTAAATTTCAGGCCATATTCCTCCACACTATCTGTCCATACATCCAACTGCCGCTGCACTTCCTCTTCTTCACCTCCCCAGATCATCAGATCATCCGCAAAAGCCATCACCTTCATGTTTTCCTCTCCCATCCTCGCTGCCACCTTCTGCATTATTTCATCCATGATTACAATGAAGAGTAGTGGTGATAGGGCACTTCCTTGTTTTAGTCCATTCCTTTGTTCCAGCCAATCTGATCTTCCTTCCCCTATTTTCACATAGCTCACACTTCCTTGGTACAGTTCTGTCACTCTCTTGATAGTTTCTTTGGGAACTCCTCTCTTCTCCAAGGCCTTCCATACCTTACTCCTGTGTACACAATCATATGCTTTCTCGATATCGTGGAATACCAACAGTAGGTCCTTTCCATACTCATAATGTTTTTTCCTGCAGCTGTCTCATGGCAAATATCAAATCTACCGTCGATCTCCCTGATCTGAAGCCATACTGCTCTTCCCTTAGCCCCTTTTCCACCCTGTCATGTATTCTTTTTTCAATTATCTTCTCATACACTTTGGCACAGTGGCACATCAGTGTAATACCTCTATAGTTTTTAAACTCCTTCCTGCTCCCTTTTTTGAATATAGGTACAATTATTCCTTTTTTCCAGTCTTCAGGAGTTGTGCCCTGATTCCATACCTTTCTCATCTCACGGTATAGCCACTGCTTTCCTACTACTCCCGCTGCCCTTATCATTTCCACGCTCTCTTCATCGATGCCTGGTGCCTTTCCACGCTTCACAAAAACAAGATGAAGGGTTTAACTGTGTATAACATAGCTAATTTGTACATATATCTCCTGGACTTGTGACATATTTATTCTTCTCTCATCATTTTTAAATAGTGTAGCTGCATTTGTATTTTTCTCAAAATAGGGTATTTGACTACTTCTTGAAAATGATTTTAAATTGTTTATTGGTACACCTTATTCACCGAGTGAAGAGATTTTTTGACAAAATTGCATTATTTTGCGAAAAATTCAAAGTTAAAATTTAAAGAATTTAAAAGCCCGCCAAAACGCTCATTTGCTGCCTGGCGCGTGCAACGGCAGTCGTGATGTCACCCGTCTGTGAACGCTGCCGCTGGGAATGGAGCGTTTCCTATTACCCAAGTTTTCAACTATTTTTTATTGTTTGTTGCTGGTTATTTCTTGTTATTAATGAAGGTTCGTTTTGAATATAAAATTGAAAACAATTTGGAAAAGCCTACAGCGGAAAAATATTGAAAGTAGACGCCTTATTTGTGGTCCTAGCTATAGAAACAACCACTGAGTTTTATTCTGTGGAGCTTAAAAATGTAACAACTTCAATTTGATATTGCAACAAAGTCACTTACGATTTTCTGTGAATCTCATTTACACCGCAATTTCGTAGAGTAAATGTAATACGTTGTTTAAGGCGAGAATTATTAGGGTTGGTCCTGAGGTTCGATCCTCGCTTCGGAATATTTTCAGTTGGTTTTCTTTGGATACTAGTTTCTGTTGGCATTGCATAATAATTTTTTCCCGAAAATCCACCAGAAAATCAATTTAATTTTTCTTTTCTTTTTTCTGAAGGTTTCAAAAATTTTTGGATAACAAGCGAATTACAACCATTTGAAACAACCAAAGAAGATTTCAAAAAGGAAATTGGACGTTACTTGCACACCGAAAAAAGTTTAAAAAAAAAAAAAAAATAGAAATGAAAATGACTTGCACATTAAAAGTAAATATCGCCTAATAGACACAGTTATGTCAGGAAGGTAACCTACAGTTGTATCGTCACGTAAAAATTCCAACGAAAAGGACACAAAGCGTTCCGGAACTGTTGCAAGATTAGCATGAAATTTCTACATGTGATGTCACTTCTAAAATAAATTCCATTGTTCACAGCCTTGCACCTGTATTTTTGGATGATATTCTCTCTCTGGTAAGTTTAAAAATAAAAACTTTTCATGTATGGTAGCAATTTGTTTCAAACACTTGCATGACGCTTAGCAACTATTATGAATTCTTCGAATAAAAACATGGTAGTGCAAAAAACAGTAAACAAATACGGAAAAAAATTCACACAAAAAATATTATCCCAACCAAGGTTCTTCGAACGTAGGACGTTCTGAATTCCATTACCACTCTTCAATCATGCAGCTATCCTGACACTACTTCTTAATTGCTTCTCTTTATGTTAATAGTGAAAACTTAACAGTTTCTTCATGTGAGATGAAGTGAAACGAGATAGGTAAATGAATAAACAAACAAATTCAGTTTTATTGACAAAAAAATATTATTTATCCACAATCTTTAATCTGCAATAAAGAAAAATGGCCCACAACATCCAGTTGTTCCAAGCGTGGTGAGTGAGCGGTTAACGCTCTGGCCTCGCATCCTGGAGGACGCCGCACAGTGTGATATTTTCTAAATCTAGAGGGACAAAAGTCAGTTTTAATAATTGTCTACGTAGGCAAAATAGTTATTTATATTCAAAGTAGATGAACCATACTACTCGGAACAAAGGTTTATTTTCAACGAATTCACGCCTAACAATAGAAAAAATGGTTTGAACAATGGGCTTCCTGTGATCCACCGAACAAGCGCTTCAGTCGGCCGCGCTAATCCATTGAGTTTGGTCGATGATTACGCTGTATTTCTGCGTGTTAGTAGTGATTTGTGTGTTGCTATTGATTTTGGCGAGCTTCAAGGTAAGTTTACGCTTGATTTTTCCGTGATACAATAGCATCATTAAAAAAAAAACTACTGAGCCAATTTCATGTTGAGTTTTAGTTCATTATACCGATCTCTTACTACATTTATTTGAAATAGCTGCTTATTAGCTACAAGAAATACCTTAATTTGTTTGCCCATATTTGCGACACCCATACAACTTTTCTTTATTTTCAGCATGACTGCACAAATTTCGCGTACAGAATTTTTCGACGTATGGTTTGCTAACGCAAAACAATCAATCTCTAACTTTCAATTTAAATATAAAATGAGTCTCAAATAGAAGCTGTTACATTTTTAAGCTCAGTAGAATAAAAGTCAGGTTTTTTTTTCTATAGCCAGCCCCACAAATAAGGCGTCTATTTTCATTATTTTTCCGCTGTAGGCTTTTACATAATGTTCTCGATTTTGTATTCAAATTGAAATTTCATTAGTAACAAGAAATGACCAGCAACAAACAATAAAAATAGTTGAAAACTTGGATAATAGGAAACACTCCATTCCTAGCCGCAGCGCTTACAGACGTGTGACGTCACTCAAGCGACCACCAGTCCTAGAGCGTTTTCTGTCACGTGACCAGAGGTAAGAAAAGTATAATTTTTATTTCACTTTTTTATTAATAATAATCCACTTTTCTTTTCAAAATTGATAAAATTAGCTTCCTGAAGCATTAATCTAAGAGAATGAGTTCAATTTATACTATTTTTTTAATATTGTCAAATAGTCTATTTTAACAACTTGTGTTGTCGCTCATTTATTTCTCTTGAATCAAAATTCCAAACAACGTTTCAGTCTCCCCTTTTCCTGATATCATGTCTCATTTGCCCATTATTATTACATTTTCCATGCCCTTCTCATTTGATTAGCTCTTTAATTCTGAAACATATTTTCTCTCTTTCTTCTTGTGATGCTAGCATATACGAATTTACTAAACTCATTTATGTTGTTTGATTCCATCCTAATCAAAATAATCCTATCACTAAACTCTTCAAGATACCATTCTTGTTTGCTACTGTCTTGTTCTTTAAAGTTAAGAGGACATATTAAAAACGCAGAGTATGATCATTCCAATTATCATTACAATCATTACAATTCGCTTATTTAAGTCTCACAAAAAAATCTAATAAAATTTTGGTTGTATATAAAAAAAAGTCAGTTTTAGTGACAACAATGTGCCAGTATTGATACACAATGGGTGTGGCTAATGAAATGAGTGACAAGATTAATGAAAATAAATTTAAAAATTCACTGATCTAAATATGGATTCGCTGCCCACTTCTCCACATTGTGTGGAATTAGATGGATTTGTGTTGAACTGATATTACAAGTATTGCAAACCAGTTAGAGCTACTAAAGTGAGTGAAAACACCTGATCCTGATGGTATCCCAGAAAGAGTATTTTCAGAATACACAGTAACACTCAAACCATTTTTGTCTGAAATACACTGCAAATTCTTATTTTAAAGAAAGGAAATCGGATAGATCCTAGGAACTACTACTACTGTAACATCTGTAACATCCGTCTGCAGTAAAGTTCTGGAGCATGTTATATGTTTGAATGTTATAAAATTTCTAGATGAAAATGAATTACAAACCATAATGGATTCCAGAAGAACAAATCATGTGAAAAAAAGTTACTGATGCAGGTTGACAAACTGATTCATGTTTTTGGATTTTCAGAGAGCTATCAACTCTGTACCACACATTCGCCTTTTAGCAAAGATTTAAGTGTATGGTATATCCAATCATCCTATTATATAAAACGCTAACGTGGCGTCTGCGTGCGTCGTCTATAGCGGCTACTGCTATTGGCTAGAGAACGGCCAATCATCAACCACCATATTACATTACTTCCATCATCTTGCTTTTCTTTTATTTACAGCTAGACACAGAAATTCATATAAGGAGAAGGAGATTCAATATTTACGCTGTATCTGTATCAGTTAGACGCAGAAATTTATGTAAGGAGAAGGGGATTCAATATTGACGCTATTTTTTCTGTATCAGTTATCAAAACTAGGTTAAACCATAACCTAAGATTTTTTTTGGCAGACGATAAGACACAATGAAGTTTATTAAAAACTAAGAGAAACGTACGTAATCGCGCAATGTATCAGTCAAATAAATTATAGTTATTCGTTTTCGAAATTATAAAAATGCATTTATTTAAATAAAATATAACTAAATACTCTGATAATCTAACCAGAATAAGGTACTCATATCACGAACGATATAATTAAAAATGATTTCAATTTATAATTCGTAAGTCAACAAAGATATTCTTGCAGCCAAATAGTTGCGAGCAGAGATATAAAATTAATGCGAGGCAATCATACGTTACTAAGTTACAATTGGTACCTTCGTTTAAATTTACGTGTTGCTTTTTGTTTATTTATGACAACTAGATGCAAAAATTGGCTGGGGTAGGACATTCTCCACCAGCGAAATACTGGTACTGACCTTTTGAAATTTGGATTAACTGCTTCCTTATAATGTCCTCTTCACGTTGTACACTCTTCTTTTCCGGAAAAGTCGCCACAAATTAAATTAAAAATGCCTAAATATGACACTGCAGGGCTGCTATTAGTTGCCGCCGCCGCTGCGAAATCAATGATAATCTCTTGAAATGTTGGTTTAATTCTTTGTTGTAATATTTTCTTACCGTTTTAGCTTCACTTCGTTGCAAAACGTAGCATAAAATTAACAGATACAAAATTTTTATCCGAAATGCAGTACTATAAGGCTCACCATCTTGGAATCGATATAAGCAGTCAGAGATAATCGATTGCTTCAGTTGTATACAAATGCGCAGTTTGTTTCTGGTTTGCGACAAGGGCTGCCGCAGAACGAATTTCCCGTAAACTTTTTACTCTTGGTCCAGGCTGAATTTCAACCTAACCATGATCACTATGACTAAAAGAACCTGTTTAGGTTGATATGATCCCTGTACCGACAATTTTTGTGTCATTTTTACAGTGCTGCTAACATTTCGCGGTTGCGGAGCATCCCATATTTCGGCATTTTTAATTTAATACGTGGCGACTTTTCCGGAAAAAGAGAGTGCTAAACGTGAAGAGGACACTATAAGGAAGCAGTTAATCCAAATTTCAACAGGTCAATAACAGTTTTTCACTGTTGGAGAATGTCCCACCCCACCCCAAAAATTAATGCAAGGAGAAGAGTATTCCATGTTTGCGTTATTTTATCGGTACCAATTATAAGAACGAGGTTAAAACATAACTTAAGAATGTTTTTGAAAGATGATAAGAAACAATGAAACTCGAAAAACGTTTACACCAAATTTACGAATCATGAAATGTATCACCGAGATAAATGACCGTTATCCGTTTTTGATATTATACTTTCCATCATTAAAGTAAAATGTATTTATTTAAATAATCATAGTCAAATACTCCGATAATCTAACCACAGTACGGTACTCATATCACGAAGATTTCATTAAAAATGGTCGATATTCGCTTTTTCATGCAATCTTTTCCAGAATAAATTCAGACTACCACCATAGGTGCTACCTGTCGTTATTCGGGTTGCTGTACTTTGCACAGTAACCCGTTATTCATATGAGGGTAATAAAAGCTATGTTAGTGGAGGTTGTGGCTAAGTTGATCAGAATCGCAACTGACACATTTTGTTACGGCATAATTCGCTCTAAAATCAGTTTTACAAACCATTTAAACTGTTTTCATAAGCGCCATGTTACTGGAAGTATTCATTAATGCGGGTGAAAGAAGTTCCATACTTATCGTGCTGAACTGTGCCTGGACCAGGAATAAAACTAATATTACATGGATAGCAAAAGTTTTTGTGGGGTTCCTAATTTGTTTTTAATTTTATGGGTTCTATACTTCCGTCGTCATTAATTCATTACAAGTTACTACTGTATTGCTATGTGAACTGCAAATGAAATATGTAGAACATTAAAAAATCAAGGCCATTAGCATTATGTAATAACAATTCCGTATAATTAGCCAACTGCAAAAATGTGAACTGCCAGAATATTGCGTTCAAACCGTCATTTTTGACGGGCTCGAAGCTAGTAATTCATGAATGAATACAAGATTTTCTACCTGTTAATCGCAGAAGAACAAAAATTGTCTTCTACAAATCATCTCATTTGCTTTGGAAACGTGCACACTAACATCAAGTAACCTTAGCAAGATCCAAGCTTGTGAAATGAAGTTTCTTAGAATGGCCCTCCAGAAAACTAGACTTGACCACATAAAGACTGATGAGATTAGATCAAACCTAGAGCTAAGGGAATCCATGGAAGAGAGGCTTAGGTCATCAAGACTTCAGTAGTTTGGGCACGTCAAGAGAATTACTAGTACAAGACTACCAAAAACTTATTTGTAAAAAAGGATAATGGGCAAAAGACCAGTGGGAAGACCAAGAAGAAGATGGACAGACCAACTGAAGGAGGACGTAGAGAGAAGAGGCTGGAATTGGGAATATATCATGGACAGAGAAACTTTTCTGGATAGGAGACGGTGGAAAATGATCGTCTATAACAACCAAGGCTCGTAAACCACACCCGGGAAACTGGAGATGGTCCCCAACGATAATGATGATGATCATCGTTTATGGAAAAGCTTCTAATAGTGCCTGATTTTAAGGAAGCTTAATATGACCTCTTCTGCCCTTAATATTCATAAATGATCTTGGAAACGTTAATAGCAAATTTGAGATGCAGTCATCTTCTGAAAAGAAAGGAATACTGGAATGATTTAGTATGCCATGTGGCGATTTAATAGTTGTTGGCACATGGGCTTGCGATAATGAATGTGGTTATGTGGTAATGATTGTTAGGCTTGCAGGTCCTACTTGTTCCAGAAGTAATATCATGGTTCACTTTAAAGTTCACTCTGGATTTATTCACACAATGCATACACGTTATCCACCACCACCACCACCACTAAATAGAATACTTTGACTGTGGATAAGGCTTACCATACTACTACTCCTCCGACTTCAGATTCTGACCACGCTTCAGTCTAGCTAGGTTACACACAGTGTCCCGACCTTGAAATACTACTGGCTCGTCTTTCTGCATGAAACACTTGTCAAATATAGTTAATGGACAGCATCATACTGCTTTTTTGTCCACTCAATACTTAATTAATGGAAGCATGGCTCTCTTTACAACTACACATGCAACGCTATATCTTTTCACCTGTCCCTGCGGCAGCCAACTTCAGACTGACTTAACAATTACTTACTACACTGCACGCCTCCACACTCAACAATGCTCCATGGAAACGACTTGGCCTTGACAAATGCTTAATTCTATTTACTTCTCTGATTATCTTATGCTTCCCAAATCCTCAGTATCAATATCAATCAGATTCACTAGATGTACAATCGTCTATCCACTCTTTCTATGCTTAGCTTAGCTAATACCATCTTTCTACAATACAGTAGACTGCTTAAAAATTCAGCACTATCTGGAAGTTTTCTTTCAGCATTGTGCCATCAGTGGCCATCACTGAAATTGCAAGGATGTGTGTAACTACAAAAATAATCCATTTGTTTGGGAATATGTAGCTTCCCTGAAGGATTTGGGCATAAGAGTGCAAAGTAATATTGAATGGGACCTGCACATAACTTAACTTGTAGGTAGAGCTAATCCTAGGATGCGGTTTATATGCCAGATTTTGAAGGATTGTAATGCTTATACAAAAGGAGACAGCATTCAAAACTCTTGTGCAACCTCATTTGTTCTATTGTTGTGCCCTTTTGGATCCGTATCTCAAGGGTTTTGATTGATAGTATAGAGAAGAGCCCCTCAATTTGTGACTGCCTATCACAATCATTACAAAATTGTCACAGAGTTGATACATAGATTGGGCTGGGATTCTCTGGCAGGCAGATGATGTAGGTTTAATTTGAATTTATTTGCAAACATTCTAGAAACACCTTTCATTTATTGGTGTTATGAACTACTTCGTCCACCGACCTATTTGGGTTGCATTCACAGGAGTGATAAGATTTGAGAAATTGTTAATCATATCGATGCTTTTATTAATTCTTTCTTCCTTCATGCTGTTCGCTATTGGAATGTGTGGAGTTAGTTTCATTCTGTACAAAGCAATCTCTGTCACACTCAGTGTTGTGAATTGCTGAGTGTAGATGTAGGTGGTGGTATTTCTCATTGAGTGCTACATCCACTGATTTTTTTTTAGTTGCAAAATAGCACTTCTTTTAGGTGGACATCATAATTACATTTAGTTGTGTTCCCCAATCATACCATTCTGTTTTTGCATAATGCTGTTTCAATTAACCACTTGATGACCTGGTGCTTTTTCAGCCAGTTTACTTCCTTTGATGACTTGTTGTGTAATTTATAACCAACCATACATATTTTACTATTCTGCATGTTATCTTGCATTCAAGCTTTTACACTTGTTCAGACTTCATTTTTATAGCTCATTTTTTTATGGTATTGACACAGTTTTACATCATATAGTTCTGTGGCAGGGATTGAATATTGTAAATGTTATGTAAACATGCCTACCAGGGAGGCATGTCAATATTACATGAAACTTTGAATACATTCTCTGACTACTTCTTCGCTGGTATATAAATATTTCGAAATGTTGTTCTTCCTTCTTGAGATGTATGAGAATGTTTTGTATGGTTGCGACCCTGGGAAAGCCTTCACTATGTAAATAAATATATGCCCTAAAGTTCAAACACATTGTTTCACATTTAGAAAGAGTTTGAATGAACAAAATAAGGTTCTCTGTGTGTTAAAAATAATCTGGGAACATCAAGACTTTTTAAATCTACTTCTGTCTGTTGTATGGAAAAGCGTTTCGAATAAATCCATCAACACTATGTTTGGAAAATCAACTGGGACACTTTACCTGAAACAGTGAAGCCAGTAAATTTGCTGGGCAATTGTATTTTTGGAACTATTCTTATGAAATACAAATTTGCTCTATAATTGAATACATGGCTATCTGAGTTGAAAAAAGACATAGGACAAGCATCTCTGAACAAAAAGCATGTCACAAGAGCATGAATGTTAAAGCAACTACCTTCAGCTGTAGGGAATATTTAAGACAAAAATAAAATTTTCTGATTTGTAATTTTACTACTCATTCAATAGCTTAATTGAAAACATTTCAATTTTGGTATTAGAATAATACTGTATTGTGTATGTAAATGTCAATATGCTCAGATACCGTGAATGATATAAAATATGTATCTGCATGCAAGCAGACTTGCGTATTATAAGGTTATTGTTGGTTACCCATTTTCATCTTTGATTCTGATAATACTCAGAATCACTGAAGTTGGATGCTCGTCACAAAAAAATAACTCCATCCAAATGATAAACTGTATACACCAAATAAAAATACTTTTCATTTTATCAACCTGGTAAGCACAATTTTTTAGAAAAGAAAAACTCAATGATTTATCTGTTTTTACATTCAAATAGATAACTTGATATGACACTCAGTTGGTTGGCTCATTCTGTTTACTTTACAGTTTTAATTCTTGTCACATATAACAAAATCATGGTCAATTTAGAAAACACTTTCTATAAACCACAGTCTGTTCATTCAATTTCACCGACTGTGGTTTGCTGTGCACATATCACATCCAACCATCTTCGACCATTCAGATCTACTCCATTCATTTCTGTTCACTATTTGGTTCTATTTTACACTGCACCATTGCTTCACTTTATGCACATGGTTTCAGAACACCCTTTGACTCATATACCTGCCAACATTATAGATCAGTTGGCATACCAACTTACACATTCAGAAACAATACGCCAAGAACCTCTGGCTTTAATGCAACCAACTTAACTAGTAAATATACAGCAATGTACCATACAAACACATATGTTTACTGGTCCTAAAGCTTACTTGCTTATGCGTCTATGAGTGTGTACACGTGTCATGGAGGCCATTCCAAAAGCGATTAGGGAATCGAACTGCCATCAGTTAAGAGTAGCTGCGCACGTCGGCACAAATGACTCGTGTCGTGTTTCTGTTCCAGATATAGTTAAATCCATGGACAAGTTGGGCCAAAAGGCGTATGAAGCCGCCCGGGAAAATTCAGTTTCATTGCAGTTCTCAATTTGTGGTGTGGTGCCGCGTGTCAATTGTGGGGAGGCTGTGTGGTGGAAGATCTTTAATTTAAATAGTAATTTGCAGGAGCTGTGTTGCAAAAACAACTGGGGCTTCGTCGACCTTCGTCTGATAATAGCTGCCAGCTGAGACGCATTTGACAGGTCGGGCGTCCACTACACACCTAGAATGGCGTCCAAGGTGGCTGCTAAAATATGGAACCGTCTTGATATGAATTATTTTTTAGGAACAGCGTGAGGCCCGAGGATCCTTCATTTCATTGAAGAGGATGTGCTGGTAACATAGAAGCTGGTCCCGGTAGTGATGGTGCGAATAATTTTAATATTACAGCTCCAATTACTTCACCCGTTTACCGTCAGAGTGCGAGTATGAAAAATGCTATTTTAGACTCCACAAATAACAATACGAAGCAGCTAAGGATAATGGTACCAAATTGTCGGAGTATTAGAGGGAAAGTAGCGGATTTACACGCCTCAGTTGCAACTAATGATGTCGATATAATACTAGGAACCGAGAGCTGGTTGACGCCTGAAGTTGAATCTAGCGAAGTATTTGGCCCTTATTTCAATGTTTTTTCGGAAGGACAGAACTGTCTCAATGGGTGGGGGTGTGTTCGAGGCCGTAAGTAGAACCGTTAATTGCTCTGTCGTAATTGAAACGGAAAATTTTTGCGAGTTAATATGTGTCAAGGTAAAAATTGGCAAAAATTTAAAGTTCATACTCGGGTCATTTTATCGACCTCCGGATTCTGATTTGGCTAACGCAGAATACTTCAGAGAGTCGCTTAATAACATTTACAAAAAATTTCAAGGACATATAATGATCGTGGGTGGTGACTTTAACCTACCATCGGTTAGGTGGGACACATACACGTTCAGGTTGGGTGGAAGAGATAGGTTAGTAACCGAAACGTTCCTAGAATCATTTGCAGAAAGATCTCTTGAACAGATGGTCGAAGAGCCAACGCGGTGCGACAAAGATTCCACGTCCATTCTGGATCTTTTTCTAATTAGCAATCCTGATATTATAGATAAAGTTTGTATAGAAGACGGTATAAGTGATCACAATGCGGTTGTGGTAACGTTAAACTCTAGTCTGAGTCTGAAGCATGACAAAGAGAAACTCATTTTTTGCTTCGATAAGGCAAACGATGTAGGTATGGTTGATCACTTTGTGAAGAATTTTGAAACGTACACGCTAAATACAAATGTTGAGGAACTTTGGTTTAATTTAAAAGAACTAATATGGACCGGTTTAAACCAGTTTGTTCTTAAGAAGTGTATTAAGGTCAGTAATAACTTCCCTTGGTTCAATAGGGAAGTGAAATGTTTGCTCAGGAGGCAAAGGCGTTTACATGCCTTGGTGAAAAAATCGGGGGACTCATCTAATCGTGCTAAATTAGTCCAGTGCGTAAGGCAATGTGCGATGCGTTAAAAATTCCAAGCCAGGAATTTATCCGAAGATCTGATTACTAATCAAAAAAAGTTCTGGTCGTATATCAAAGTAATAAGAGGCTCTCGTAAGGTTATGCCGTCGCTGATTAAAGAAAATGGTGAATTATCAGAAACAAGTGTATAGAAAGCAGAAATTTTGAATGATATATTTAAAAAGGTTTTTACGATAGAAAACTCAGAGGAGATACCGATATTTAACAATCGTACTGACAAAATTATGAATGATCTCACTATTGATGTCGAGGGAATAACTAAACTGCTTATGAATGTGAAAACCATTAAGGCTCCCGGACCAGACAGTATTCCTACAAGATTCTACTCAAGATACGCAAAGGAAATTGCCCCGTATTTAATGAAATTGTATACCGTCTCTCTGGATCAAGGAAAAATACCAGCCGAATGGAAGACCGCTTTCGTAACTCCAGTGTTTAAAAATGGGAATGTTAATGATCCTCAGAATTATAGGCTGATCTCGTTAACTTCAATATTTTGCAGGATTTTAGAACATATCATCTATTCAAATCTCATGCGGTTCTTGAATGAAGGTGAGCTTTTAAATCCAAATCAACATGGATTCAGAAAAGGCCGATGCTGCGAAACACAACTTGCACTTCTAATTCACGACTTGTGCCGAATTATAGCAATCCCAGGTTGATTTGGTTCTATTAGTCTTTAAAAAAGCTTTTGACACTGTGCCTCACACTAGGTTACTTAGGAAACTTCACGGTTACGGCATATCTAGACAAATATGCGACTGGGTTGCAGACTTCCTGAAGGGCAGAACACAGTGTGTAGTTCTCGATGGTGAGTGTTCATCACTTACTGAAGTGGGGTCTTGAGTTCCCCAGTGAAGCTTGTTAGGGCCTCTGTTGTTTCTCATATACATCAATGATCTATGCGACATAATAGAGGGGATGAAAAGATTGTATGCCGATGATGCTATTATTTATCGCGTAATCAAAACCCAGGATGACTGCGCTTTGTTACAAGACGATATTATGAAAATAATTGCGTGGTGTAAAGATTGGCAGTTGGAGTTAAACGCTAAAAAGTGCCAAGTCATGCGTGTAAGTAAAAAGGTGACACCATTTAACTATGAATATACAATTAATGGCACTGTTGTTAGAACGGTAGATTCCGCTAAATACCTAGGGGTAACAATTCGTAATAATTTGTCATGGAATGAGCATATCGAGAATGTAATGGGGAAAGCAAATCGTATGCTCCGATTTCTAGGTCGTAATTTAAATCAATGCACTCGGGAAGTTAAATCGATTGTATACAAGTCACTAGTACGTCCTCACTTAGAGTATTGTTGTTCTGTATGGGGTCCCCATCAACGACGGAAGCTAATTGAAAAATTCATGACAGACGTATTTCGGAATGACAGTCAGCAAATATTGCTGCCAGCAACATTCATATCTCAAAATGACCGCGAAAATAAGATAAGAGAAATCAGGGCCAGAACCGATTCATTTCTGTACTCATTTTTCCCACGAGCGATTAGGGAATGGAATAGAAAGGATTTACCAGGCGAGTAAACTTAAAATCCGACAGGAGTAGCTTTCGATAAAACACTCCAGCCATCCTTATTTGGGTTTTCCATGGTTTTCCCAGAACACTCCACGCAAATGCGGGGATGGTTCCTCACAATAGCCCATGGGCGCCTCCTGCCGTATCCCTTATAACCCTTCCAAACCATAACCCTTTTTCGATAGGTGCAATGCACCCTCCGCCACACACTTTTAGTGAATCGCGGAGTAATAATAATAATAATAATAAGTGTGTAACCTGGACTCTTATTTATATTGTTAAAATATATTGGTAACCTGATGCTGCTTCTGATATGAAGATGTTTGTGTTGTATGACAAACTCTCAATCTTAGCACAACACGTGTTAGGCCTCTCATCACAATCCAATTTGCTCCTCAGTCCTCAGAATCACCTACACTGTACCTTCATCACATGGTCAACCACACTGCCAATTTTGAGTGATTTATAGCTACAGTTTGTAGATCCTCTCACTAAATGGATCAACATCTCCAACCTTTTGTACAGAACATCCCTTCACACATCAAATACCACACTTCCTTGAGCATGTATCTATGGTCCCCCCTCCTCTATCCCCAAACTGATTCTTTATTCCAACATTCCTTCTATATGACCATCCCAAAATGTAAAAACATTGTTGCCCTTGAACATTCACTAGAAATTTGCTCACCTAGAACATCGTTTCTCAAATGGTTGGCTCACTTCATGATCTCCAAAACCTACTTCCCCTTTAACTTCCAGGAATATCATGAGATGCTTTTCCAAAATATTCCAGGGCTGTCTGGAAAAGCATTTCCCAAACATCCTACTCAAACCCATATTGTGGTTCAGATTCATAAATTATATATTAATAATCTGGACCCACAGAGAAAGTCACCTCATAGACTTCCTTAATTCCCTAAAAAGTATCTTATTCACCTGCACTTACTATCACACACACATATTTTTTGATGTTATCTCCCTACAACAAGGTGCCCTCCACATCTCTTTGCACACCAAGCCAACGACATTAACAACAGTACCTGCATCTTAACAGTTTACATCCCTTCCACACTAAATGTACTCTTTCTTGTAGACTTGCAATATGTAGCTGATGCATCAGTTCCAGGTACTCCCAAAACCTATCACAAACCATTATTGTCATATACTGTACCTCACATCTTATACAAAAACAAATCTCTCGTGCTAAAGCCCATCCTTCACACAACTTCTCCTGATCTGCACCTCTAAAAACAGAACATGGTGCCTTGTTCACTGCCCAACTATCTCCTGGTCTCAAGTCCATTAACCAAAATCTTTGTTATGAGTATGACTTCCTGTATTCCTTCCCTAACATGTGCAACTTTCTCCTCAAAATTCTTCCCAGCAGCCCCCACACATGGTTCAACAGATTTCCTTATCTCAAGGATATCTTGGTCCATGATAACTACCACAAGGATTTTCCACCCATGTAATAGACCATACTGAAAAACTTACAAAATACATCCAGCCATCACCATCTATTACAATCCTACCACGGAGTAAACTTTTTCTATTATTTGACATGCTACTTGGATAACTACATACCTCATTACAAACTTACCTGCCTTCACTATATGTAGACCTCACCACTGCCCAGCTGTCCATTAGAATGAGTCACAGGCAAACAGTTCACACAGACAACCTAGACCATCCAGTGTCTGTCACATAGCCCAAACCACCTCTGATAAGACAACATCAGCACACCTGTCATTTATTTTTATTAATGTGGTTCCCCTCCACTACTCCTCTATTCTCCCATTCCTCCTCTATTATCCATATAATTTTATTTTTTCTTTGTACCTCCTTTTTCATTAATAACACTTCCCCATAGTTATCTGCTTCTTCTCTGTACCGCATCCTCAATCTGTCATTCATGTGGTGAGACTAGTGTTGTAAAAAAACATTGTTTTTTTCTGACGTTAAAAAAAACATGAAAAAAATGGTGGAAAAAACTGTTTTTTTCTGGGACATGTTTTTTTTTTTCATAACTACTAAATTTCAAATTTTTAAGGCATTTATCGTTTAATATGACTGTTTTAGAGTTTATACTAAGTACTTATCTTACTTTTAAATCTACTATATCTTTCTGGTTCAATAGAAAAAAAAATACAAAAATATTGGTAATATTGACTGAAGTTTTCTTTTATGAAAGAGGACTTCCCTAAAAGGCTAGGTTGCATGAGCAGGAATCCCCGTTCGGCCGTTCCCCATTATTTGGATTGACACTAGCTATTTGTACTAGTGCTGCCAGGCCCTACAAATTTATCTGTAGCCCTATGAATCTTTTCAAAAAATTAGGAAATTTAACTACGGTTTTTTGCCTCTTTTTATTACTTGTTGTGCTTTCCTTATATCCGTATACTTGTTAAACTCGCAGCGTATAGGGATAATACTGAGTCATTGTCAGTAATTATGAATAATTTCCTTGCAACCGTTGGCATAAACCAACGATTGAAAACAAATAAAGCTCCTATTTTGTATGATAATAGATTTAAATTCAAACTTAAAAGACTGTAATACAGAACTATTGGCGCAGTCTTCATTCACAGTGTGTATTTTGCTCACAATTTAAAATTACAATCTCAAAGGCTTTTGCATGCAATACAACATGTAAAAGAAAATGTAACTATTTCTGAAGTTATGGATCTGGAGGGGACAGAAGAAGAAACAGAAAATTCCAACTCCGACCGAACTAGTGTTGGTAGTACTGATACTAGTGAATGTGGTACCGACATAAAAGATGAAAAAAAAATTATGTTACCTATATAGATACATTTATGAATCATTATATAGATATTATATGATTTAGTAAGGTTTAAAACACACAGGTAAAATGTAAGTTCCATAAATAAAACTATAATTTATCAAATATATTGTTTTCTGAAAGAAAACTAAAAAAAAAAAAAAAAAAAAAAAGTGGGTGCTAGGTTTTTTTTTTATGTTTTTTTTTTCACAAATCTGAAAAAAAAAATTTTTTTTTCAGTTTGCAACACTAGGTGAGACTCAAATTGTCCACATCCAACCATTTGCCATATGTACGAGAGTTTCCCAGAAACTAATGCACCATATATTTTTCTCAGCACCCAACAATGGTATGAATGCGAAACTTTAGATATAAATTCTCTGAAGTTTTCAGAGTGCTTGTATAAAGTTTCTGAGAGACAGAGTACTTGCATTAATGGTTTAACATGGCATCTGTGAGTGATGTACGGTATAAGCAGCGTGTCATCATTGAATTTCTCAATGCGGAGCAAGAAACGGTTGGAAACATTCACAAACATTTATGTGCAGTTTATGGAGCATCACAGTCGACAGAAGTATGGTTTGTCACTGGGCACAGAGGATGAGGCCATCTGAAAGCAGTTCTGCAGAGCTCCAATATTTGCAGCGGTCAGGAAGACCACCCATGACTGTAACACCTGATAAGATGCAGCATGCTGATATGCTCATTCGCGAGGACCGAAGCATAATGACTCAGCTGTTGGTGCAGGAGCTGTTAATCAGCAAAGGAAGTTTGGGTGTAATCGTCAGTGCTCTTGATTGTACAAAAAAGTGTTCACGATGGGTTCCGTGCTGTCTTACAGAGGAACACACAACTCCCAGAAAAAAACATTTCTTCTGAGTTGCTGCAACATTTTGAAGCTGAGGGCAAAGCCTTCTTGTCCCAGATTGTGATAGGTGATGAAACCTGGGTTCACCATTTACATGCTCTTGTGTCTTGCTGGAGGAAGGCCATAGAACAGGAAGGATATTACATGGAAAAATAGGGAGTGTAGAAGAAACATCATTCTTTCTTGTGTATAAGTTTCATTGTGTTCAATAAATAATGGTTGAAGAAATAAAATGTGGTGCATTAGTTTCTGGACCACCCATAACATATATGAGGGAGGATCAAACGTAAATGAGCCTTTTTCAAAATGTATATATATTTTATTTCAAAATACATTCTAATTTACATTTTTCTTATTTTTCTACTTAGTTCCCCTTATTATCTATACACTTCCTCCAACAGTAGGTAAATTTTTAATTCTGGTATCATTAAAAGTTTGGCGGCATGTATGAAACCAAGTGCGCAAGAAAACCTGCACCTCCTCATTCATTGTCAAGTGCTGTTTTGCCAAGGGCTTCCTTGAGTGGCCCAAACATATGGAAGTCACATGGGGGCAGGTGTGGGTTGTATGGTAAATGTACTAGGATAGCTCAGTTCATGTTACCAATTATGTGTTTCTGCTGCATTGTGATGTCTGACATTGTCATGTAGAAGCAACACACTTCTGATTAGAATGCTGCACCGTTCTGACTGACTGGCAACTCAAACATAACTGAAGTGCTCACAATAACAGGTAGCGTTAATGGATTGACATTCTTGAAGAAAATCCCAAACAGAACACAGTGGCCAAGACCATCCTACAGACAGCATCACCTTCTCTTCAACTGGTGTATCTTCCACCACTCCATACCGGTCCTCTTCGAATCAGGGGTTTATTGATGGACCCAAGTCTCACCGCACGTCACCACCCCCTTATAATTTGTCAGGAGGATTCACGAAATTTCAGGCAGCACAGTTTTCTACTCTGCATCCAGCAACTTTCGAACCCATTGAGCCGACACGTTTTGAAATCCCAACTCATTATGAATGATATTGCACACTTCCATAGCTGCTCTTAAGTTCTGTCAAACGTTAAGGACAGTTAAGGGCTGATGGCCTACAATGAGTTCTCAAATAGCCTCGGTGTTCTGTGCACTGGTGCAGGGATGACGTGGGTAGGCAGTGTTTCCAACATGCTCCTGATCTTTCTTGAATTTGTCACACCTTGTTTTACCTGCATCCATGAAAGGGTCCTTTCCCTGAATGGTGGGAGTAAATGGAGCAAAATTTCAGCAGCATTTACATTTTCTCTGATCATAAACATAATAATAACATGTGCAACTGTATGGTGTTCCCATTTTTCACTCATCATGATTGTTGCTGAGAATAATTAGCACTTGGCATGCTAATGTTATTACAACCTTCCACACAACTCCCCTCTACTGTGCAAACCATTTCAGACTCCTCAAGCCATCAACGGACATGCAATTTAAAATGGTCATTTATATTTGATCCTCCCTCGTATCAGCTTGAATTAAGGTTTTATAACTGGATTTATTGTATTTTATATTCATTTGTGTGTTTGTTATTGCCCTCCTGTCTTCGTCTATGATAGGTGATGCTTTACTTTCTATATCCTTCCTTATTTTTCAATGTCCTGTATCAGATGATAGTATCTAAATTTCATATAGATTAAAGACTGTAACAGCTTTAGTAGATGTTTTAAATCCTTCATACATATTATCAAGTGTGCAGGTAAAAATATGAGTTTTCATTATTTGTAACTTTTTTGCTCTCGTGTGATATAAGTCTTAAGTGAAAATGTGCATCTATTTTTTTTCAGTATCCAGGATTTTATCCATTAGTGTGGCTACTACACTCTTCCCAAGGGAAACTGCTTTGGCCTGTACAGTACATTGGCTTGTAATGACTACTTGGTTATCTCTTTGGGAACGAACTAGATTTTGTGCTTCAAAGAAACTTTCTGCTGCAAAACAACAGGCTGCTGAGATCCTTTTCTGTTCTGTACTTGGACTTGTATATATTTTTACTTACGTATCGCCAAGAGACGGGAGAAATAGAGTAAGATATGCTGTTTATTATACTGTGTGCTTTGTGGAAAATATTTTAGCTGTTAGCACTTGGGCTACAGCTGATGTTCTACGTCAGAATAAGTGGTATTTTTATCCTCTCTTATCTGGCTGTGTTGTTCCTTTTCTGTTTGGTATAGGTTTTATGCTTCTTTACTACAGGTGCTTTCATCCTAGATTATTGAACATAGGAAAACATGCAGAGAGTGATATTAATAAAACTAGACAGAATAATGAGAAAAGGGAAGAGGGAAATGTTAAAGATATTGAACTGACTTCACTAACTCCCCATATTAATAACCAGCTTTTAGGTCATAATGGTGGTGTTGGTTGTGGAGAAAAATTGATTTTGGATGTGGAAGATGAACCAAAAACTCATGCTGGGGACAGCTTGGGACAAAATAATAGGATCCAAATTGTGCAGACTTCTGAATCAAATATTGAGGGCCTTGTTAAGATGAATGCATGTAAGTCTGAAGAAAATAATAGTGACCAAATATTGATAGTTTCAAAATCAGAGGACTGTGCTAGACTAGACAGAGATGGATGTAAACAAAATATACCAATCTCACAGAATAGCTGTCATAATGAGCAAGGAATTACTAGAATAGTAGTTCACTTTCCTGACAGATCAACTCAGGATGATGTATGATTGTGTCAAATATACAGTATCTGAATGTAATAGTACAAAGGAAGATATTTATTTATTTTTAAAAGTAATATATTTCAATTAATGAAGTTCATATGGAAAATTATGGATTTTATATATATTTTTTTCGATAGTTTATACCAGTGTTGTATAATGCGCATATTTAAGGAGATATATTTAAGAATTCTTATTTTTTGTCATTGTACAGATATGTACCACTTATTGAAAGCATAGGGTGTCCTCCACTAACTCTATCTTTGCTATATATTTGCTTTGTAATAGAATCTTTTGATACATGTGATGTTCAAACAGAAATTCAAACCTATAACTTGTGTGCCTTTGATATATGTAACAGCTGGACTGAATTTTTTACGGTATGTGTGTTCTTGGGGATAATTTACATATAGAGGATAAAATATTACCCTTAATAAAATGCATTTCTATATGTATTTATCAACTTGGTGTTGCTTATGAACAGTAGTGATAGTGGTTAGAAGAGTTCATATCATTGTATAATTACAACAGGAATTATTGAAACAGAAGTTTGACAGATATGAGCAAATTGTTGTAAGGAAGAGGTTGTGTTTTACGTTATAAATACCCTATTTGTTGCCAAAATGTGAATCAAAGTCATATTTGATAATTCAGTGGAACTTCTCTAATTTGAACTTTATTAACTTGAATTTTTTCGATAAGTCAAAATTTTATTTTGTATGAAACGAGTTTTAAAAAAAAAAAGTAGAGAGAGAGAGAAACTCCCATAATTCAAATTATTTTTTTGTTAATTCAAAAGAAAATTTGTTCATACTTACTTGGAGACCATCAGACCTGTTCAGAACGGATTTCGATCCCCCGAATATATGTTGAAAGGTATTTATTCCATATGTCTGTTACAATTATTTCTTCAAAATGAGCCCTAGGTATCGAGAAATTAACGCACAAACATATGTGAATAACTTTTAAATACTATAATTATTCAGAAGTTTGAGCGTGGTGTATGCGGTAAGGCTTTAACTTCCCATTTTGCGAAGCCGGGTTCAAATCCCCATCCTGACAAATATTTTTATTTCTTTTTTTATAACCAGTAATCATTGAGCATTGATTTTATTTCATTTAAAATTCATTTTCGAATTTTTATTATGTGAAATAACTTTTAAAACAAAATATTACAGAATATACAGTCCCAACTTTTTTTTTTTTTTAGAAAATCATTATTTCATTGTTTATTGTTGAGAAGTTTATTGTTTGTGTTTTTTTTTAATGAAACAGATATATTTCATGTTCATCGTTTCTATACTTGTATCTCTACAATTAATATCGTAAAGTAAATATGTTACAGCCGGAAGGTCGGGGTTCTTTCCCCCCTTCCACAGTTATACTTATTTCCGTGCAGGTGTGGTAGCATGTAAATCTTTGAAAATAACATAATGTCTGTTATTTCGCATAGTAAAAATTCGTAAATGAATTTTAAATGAAATAAAATCAATGCTCAATGATTACCGGATATAAAAAAAGAAATAAAAATATTTGGCAGTATGGGAATTTGAACCCGGGTTCGCAAAATCATAAGCAAACACGTTACCGCATACATCACGCTGAAACTTTTAAACAATGTACTAAAATTATAGTATTTAAAAGTTATTCACATATGTTTGCGCGTTAATTTCTCGATACCTAGGGCTCATTTTGAAGAAACAATTGTAACACAGACATATGGCGTAAATACCCTTCAACATATACTCGGGGGATCAAAATCCGTTCTGAACAGGTCTGATGCTACCCAAGTTAGGAAAAGAACATGTAAATTTATGTTTGTTGAGCATTATCTTGTATGAAGCCTGTCTTTTACAGTAGTTGTTAATGTCAATGTCCAGAGTATGTGAACCCCCCTACCCCATTGTTATTGTTTGTGAGAATGTAGTAAATCATCAATCGGCCAGCAACCAGTTACATATGGATCAACTGTGGGAGTCTTGTCTCTGTTTTGTGAGCCATTTTAAGAGAACAGTAGTAGTGTACAGTCCATGCTGCGTTTGTGTTTATTGTGCAGTTTCAAGTGCATTTGTTTATTAATACCTTTCATTTAACTGAATCAATATGTTTTTCATCCAAGCCAAGTTTTCAGTACAAGACATTAACATTTACTGGAAAAGTAGCCACAATACGTGAAGTTGACAAAGGAATCTAGAAAAAATCTCATATTTCAAAAGAGTTTGGAATTCCACCAAATAATTTATCTATGTATCTTAAAAACAAAGAAAACATTTTTGACAGTTTTGCTACAGTAAGTGATAAAGACCATAAATGAGCATGAGGGCTGACATTGATTAAAGTGTACACAAATGGTTGAAACAAGCACAAGATAAAAAAATAATAATGATAAAAAAATTAATAAAAAAGCCTATTAGTGGACCAGAGCCAAAGTTGAAGACTTTGCTTCTAGTTTATGCAAAACTGAATTTAAAGTGAATAGTGATAGGTTGAACAAATTTAAGGAGAGGAACAAGTTATCCTTCAAAACTTAGTGGGGAAAGTCAGGATGATGTTGAAGTTGCGGCAAAATTTTGGAAATGTGATGTCTTGTAAATGTTGATGAGACCGGTATTTTTTTTTTTTTTTTTAATGTATGTCAGGTAAAACTTTTAACTTTGCATGTGAATGCTGCAGATGTGTAAAACACAGCAAAGAGAGAGTAACACTTTTGATTGGAGCTAAATTGGATGACTCAGAAAAACTACCATTGCTCATGATAAGAAATTCTGCTTCACCTCATGGTTTTAAAAAAAAATATCATTAGAGTTCAAAGCTAACAAATAGGCTTGGTGATAAGCAAGATTTTTGTAAATTGGTTATTGAATCTTGATAAAAAAAGTATAGAAAGCAAATCAGAAAGAATTTGCCAGTTATTTTGGTGCAAGGCAGTGCACATGCCAAGTTGAGTCAACGGTGGCACTGCCTACCCTTTTCTTGAAGCGGTTCAGGCCATTTTTGAACCTCAATTTCTTCGGTCGTATTCGTGCTACATGTCTCAAATTTCTGTTATGCATAGATGTCAGCAATCTTAGCAAACAAATTTTATTTCATTACTGTTCATAGTTTGGATGTTATTCGGATACAAACTTCAGCAATTTGTTCACTCACTGACTGACTGATGATCATCAAAACTCTAAGATACTTCCCATAGCCATAGAAAGCTGGCATTTGGTACACAGATAAAATTTTACCCACATATTATAAGAAAAGTCTGAAACTAGTAAATTTCCATATATCTACCCCTTAACTACCCCTAATGTGAAATTGCTTTCTACCCTAATAATTTTGTATACCTAAAATTTTCACTGTAGAGTGAGAATACTAAGTTTAACTGCTGTGTTAAGTTTTACTTCTTTCCTTTTCTTACTTTGAAAGTTATTGAAATTCAAAATTTTATTTTGACCACGACGCCAAGACATGAAAATTCCACTGTAATTCCAGTAATCCTAGAAACAATTAATTTGGTACAGTATATGGTTTCATCACTAAATCATAAGAATCGTCTAATATTGGAGTGTTCCCACATATTTATTTAATTAAATCCCAAACATGAAAATTTCTGTCCCATATTTGAGGCTTAATTGCTTTGCTCTGGATGAAGCTATATGCCTGAGAATTTTTTAATGCACAGAGATCAACTAGTTTAATTAATATCTTAAATTTTATTATGTTCCTATGCTTAGTTTGGAAGTTACTAGTAATTTATTTATGGTGGTAGCTAAACCAGCAGCAATCTGCATTGCTCGGTTACGGTGCAAAACCGTTGTTTTCAGAGACTGGGGCATGGTTGGTAATGTATATTGATGTCTTCAATTCTGAAATGTTCTTATTCACTGATTTTCAAATCGAATCATTACATTTGAGTGGCAATTCAGAATAAGTTTTAAACTTACAAAAAGAAATGAGATCGCACAAAAAAAATCTTGTAGAAATAGGTCAAGTCTCGTGTTCATGTAGTGACAAAAAGTTATGAGATCTTCTTCTGAGCCAAGTCTACACTTTACAGTGTATATTCACTTCACTTTGTGAAACAGAATGGTTTCTCTTGGCATCATAGGTCATTTATTTAGAACTAAAAAAATATGACGACTTGGCCATTATGCACATGATAATTTTAACTGAGATTGAGAGCATAATATATACTTGTCAGATTCGAAAATGAGCAAGATAAATCTTGACTTTACGTATTTATAAGTTTGATAAAGCAACAAATTTAAGATATTGTATAGGTTAACTAAAAATGGCGTGCATAATGGTCAAGTCATCAGATTTTTTAATTCTAAATAAATGATCTATGACACTGAGAGAAACCATTCTGTTTCACAAAGTGAAGTGAATATTTGCTGTAAAGTGTAGACTTGTCTCAGAAGAAGATCTCATAACTTTTTGTCACTACACAAACACGAGACTCGACCTTTTTTTTTTTTTTTTTTACAAGAATTGTTATTGTAGGATTGACAACTACACAGCTCATAACATAACCCCGACGGACAACATCAAAGTTATTTTTTTCTTCCCCCCCCCCCCCCACCCCAATCCCCAATATATGGCATTTGTTGAGCAACCAGTGGATCAAGGCATAGTTAAAAACTTGAAACATTTTTGTAGGTTGTTTGCAGTGCCAAATATTCTGTCTGAAAACTATCTAAAGAAAAACTACAAAATGAAGATTATTCTCTTAGAAGCTGCAAGAATGTGTAACGATTGATGGAAAAAGTTACTAAAAAAAACTGTTGCTAACTCTTTTCGTAAAGCAGATTTTAAGGAAAAATAGTTATCTTACTGCCGTTGTGGATGAAACTGTACCTCCAGTAGACATTTGGGAATACATTAATGAACCACAAGTTTCTTGTGAAAATTATATAGACATTGACAATGATTTTGCAGTTTGCAGTGCGCTAACAGATGCAGACATTTTAGTTGATATGTTGAAGGAAATGAACCGATCATCAGATGAACAAGAGGAAGTGGAGAACATTGTAGAGTAGCCCATTCCAGCTTCTTCAGAGACCCTAACATTATATTCATGAACTTCGATCTTACATCAAGGGTCAGGCTAACATGATTCTCTCTTAACTGCTTTCATTAAACACCAGGACTTTGTGAAAAATAAATGCAAAAGTCTCTCTATTTTTTTATTTTTTTTTACTAATTTTTTAAATTTGGGTTTGTACAGAGTATCTATATCTATAAAACGAAAACCGGGTATATTTGTGCCAGAAAAACTCAAAATCTACTGTGAAGATTTCAGTGGGGTTTTCACCGTTTTAAAGCTTAGAATCTAAACTCAGTTGTTTGGCATGTCTTATGCTTCTACGTTACATAATGCTGGAACATTAAATGAAATTCTGAACGTGTGGTGAGAATTATCACAGATGAAACCACTAGATGCAGCATGCTTCGCACTAAACACACAATTACAATGTCTCTGACCATAGCCTTTAATGAAAGCACTAAGATAACTTCACAATAATAATTATTTTGCACATTGAAAAAAACCTTGAAGTATTAATTCCTTTAATTCAGGATATTCAATTTTTAAACTCCATAGGTAGCTGTAAAAACAACAGAGATTTTCTTTAAGCACAATCTCTGGACAATGTCTTTGGCCATCAGCATTAGTCTTCCATTTACGATAATATTATTTCGGATTCACTTTTGATATTTGTATAAAAGGCTGAATCTGCGGAGTTAAAGTATCTGGCATTTCGAGCAAAACATATATCCATTCACTTCGCAATTCAATCAAATGTGAGTTTCTAACATACTCTAGTGTTTTTAGTAACGTAGTAATGCAATTTCTTAAACAAATTAATGAAGCTTGATACACATGAATCTTTTTGGTCGAATGAAAATAGTTTATGTGCAAATAAACTTCAACCCACCTGTTTCTTGGTAGGGGGGTGCTTTAATTCTGAAAAAAGTTGGCACAAATTTCATGAATCTATATACAAATGTTTCCCACTGTGGGAATAAAAATAGTGTACAGGAAAATCTACGCCAACTATACCGTACAACGCCGGGAACTCCGCTAGTTTTTAATAAGATAAAGTGATGTCTAAATAAAGAAGTTAAAACTTAATTTTTAAGGACTTTTTCTTGTATTGTTATCTATTTTTATAAACATTTCCTAATTTGAATTTTCAGTTGTTCGAAGTTAATTTATGGTCCCCTCCGATTTGAATTAGATAAGTTGCACTGTAATAATAATTCATCATGAAAAGACCCTCATCACTCCCCATCCTCCTCTCTTCACCTCAGATTTTCACAACATTCGCTTCTTCCCTGCTTTTTAGGTGATTCTGAAGTCAAAGTTACACCATAATATGAAAATTGTATTTTTCAAAATGATTAATCTGGAATTCCTTGCAATTTATAAGCAGCAATATTTGCTATCGTCGTCACTGAACAATATAGTAATCTTGCTATACGAGTTGCAAAACGTACCTTATAATATCTGTGGAGCCTAGCTCTGTAGCTGACATTTTTATTCACATGTCAGTGGTATTTATTATCTCAAAAAGATATCAATAATTTTTTTTTAAAAAAAAAAAAAAAAAATTCTGCAGTCTGAGAACATGGGAAATTAAGCTACCTTTGAGAATAGGCTATTGCAAAATTTGAAACTGATATTGATAGAAATGTACCAATCATTCTCCATTCATGGAGTTCTGAAATTGGCCGCAGTACTACAAGCATGTTTGGTAGCTGTATTAAGTGGTGTACGCAAAAGACTGATCTATAATTTTATAAGACATATCTTCTCATCAAATCATTAGTACATTACCTAATTTGAGAGAGTCTACTGATCTCATTACATAATAACATGGTTCAACTTTCTCTCTCCAAGTTTTACCAAGCAACATGTGCTACATTAATTATGAGATATTTTTTAGAAACAAGAACATATGCCCATTTATGCTTGTGTACACAGGTGGAATTTAAAGAATTCTTGGCCAAAACTTAGTGAATGTTTAAAACAGTAACAAATGTGGTAGGAAATAGAAACATATATTACTAATAAGGTTTCAAGGGTAATCAAAGAAAAAAGTGGAACATATCTACTGTATCAGATATGTTTATATGTATTTCAAAAGGAAAATGTACTTCTATCTGTTTTTTACTTGTCATTTTTGTTGAGCAGATTTTAATGTGGCTTGCAGTGTTAGTTAGATCATTTACTGAAGATTTTATATATAAAGCATCTACATACATGGGTAAGTTTATGAATGTATGGTGATGTTTGTGAGAGCTGCACTACTCACTTGCTTAGTGACTCCATAGCACGTGCATTCGACTGCCACTGTTTTTCAGTTCACATTTGGATTTTAGTAGATGTGTATTATTAAAGTGTTTTTATTAGAGATGAAACGGATATTTGTTCGACCGGATACCGGTTATCCGGCCATCCTACAAGCCGGATAGCCGGATATTCGGCAGCCGAATATCCGGCTGAATGTTGTTATTTGAGTTAGGAAAAATAAAAATTATGTCAGAAAAGAAAGGATCGTCTATTTGGGAATATTTTGATATAAATAATGACAATAAGTTTTCAATTTTGAATTAATTTTCGTGAGGCATGTTTTGACATGAAGTTTGAATCATTTCATTTTTATCAAGTGGACTTAAAGAAAAAGTAATGACGTATTTTTTTCTGTCTTCGACCAGATACCTCTGCCATGATAAACCATTTGCAAATGAAATATCCGAAATCACTTTGGAATGTAAACAACTTCCTGAATTTCACAGCTCAAGGGTATCTTCTGAAGTCAAACTGGAAACATTTACCTGGTTCTCACTCTGGAGAAAATATACCAAGAGAACTTAATAGTATCACAAATCGTTGGGCTGTTGACCAAAATAAAATACATTTACTCTTTCATGACAGTGGCGACAACATAGTAAAGTGTGTACGTGTGGCTGAATATTATTCTGCTAGATATTTCAACCATTTGCTTCAGACAATTTTAACTGAGCCATTGAATATCCAGCCTGAAGTGGTAGGAGTAATTTTATGCACTCTAATCGTTCGGGCTTAGCTCAAGAAAAATTGATTAAAAAAAAAAAATTTACCCGACCGTCAGCTGGTATTAAATATCAGACCAAGATGGAATTCTACCTTTTATATTACAGAGTTCCTGTTGGAACAAAAAATGGCTATATCGCTATATGTTGCTGATCATGGAATGCACACTGATTTGACGCTTTAACAGTGGTGTTTGATGGTAAAGTGCCTTAGGCTATTGAAGTCCTTCGAAGAAATAACAAAAATAACAAGTACTGGTCCTTACCGCAATTCCAAAGTAATATAACAAGTTTCTGCACTAAAAAAAATAATTTATATAACAATGAAAAAGTACAAAGATCTGCCATACCATACATTAGAGCCTCTTTGAAAACTGAATTAAAAAGTCGTTTCGGCTCCTTAAGTAAAGATTCACACTACTTGATTGCGACATTCCTAGAGCCAGTATTCAAGACAAACTATCTGGGGTTTGCTTAAGCTCGTCAGAAGATTCTATTGGAATCTATAAAAATGTCTTGCGAGGAATCTTCCACCAGTTGCAGTTCATCCTCAATGGCTCTAAAAAGGATTAGAAGGGATGAGACAGAATCAACTGTGACTCACGAAGCTCACGACACATTTTGGAACTCACGCTCAGGAAAAAAAGTGTTTGCAAGCGAGATTGACTTTTATTTAAAATCTGAAATTAATGGAAAGCGTGATTCATATATTTGGTGGTCACCTAATACGACACAGTATCTGAATTTGACAATTTGCTAGAATTTATTTTTAAGCGCATTGCAGTAGTGTATATAGCGAAAGAATTTTCTTTGAACTGGGCATTGTTTACGAGGACGAGCAAAACTGTCTATTATCTCGTATTACACATTCAATTATTCATTCAATTTTTTTATGCTAAAAACAATAATAAATGGTATTTTTATTTGTAGACAGTGTTTTTATTTGTGTTTGGACTTATTATATACTTAGGATTTGTGAATTTAAAGAAAATGTTATTTGCCGGATATCCGTTTCATCTCTAGGTTTTATTAACTTGCTTTTGGCTTTATCTGTCCGGGTGGAATTTTATAATTGCATTTAAACTAACTTCTCAATGAGCTAGAGACTTGAAATTTTGACCATAGCCCAGAATTGGATGACAATGCGTGAAAATGTGAAAATTCGGGAAAATTGAAAGTACTCGTTTTCTGTGCACCAATTTGGCTAATTCTTTTTTTAATGTTTGTAATAGTCTGAATAAGGTTTTTAGTTAATAAAAAATTGGAAAATTCTGAGAAAACTGAAATTTTCTTGTGTGCCAATTTGTCTATTTTTTTTTAAATGTACACAATAGTCCGAATAAGGTTTTTAAAGAAAAAAACTGGAATAGTTTCCTGGAAAATTCGAGAAAAACTAACTCATTTTTTGATTTGCCTGTCCGGGTGAAATTTTGTAATTGATTTTAAACTAACTTCTCGATGAGCTAGAGACTTGAAATTTTGACCATGGCTCAGAATTGGATGACAATGCATGAAAATGTAAAAAATTGGAAAAGTTGTTGGGAAAATTTTTGAAAAACTGAAAGTACTCTTTTCTAGGGACTGATTTGGCTAATTTTTTTAAATGTTCATAATAGTCTGAATAAGATTTTTAATTTATGAAAAATTTGAAAAGTCATCCAGATAATTGGAAAATTTGGAGAAAACAAATTTTTTCTGTGTACCAATTTAGCTATTTTTTAAAAATATTCATGACAGTCCGAACAAGTTTTTTAAAGAAATAAAAATTGGTAAAGTTGCCTGGAAAATTCAGGAAAAACTGAAAGTACTTTTTCTACAGACCAATTTAGCTATTTTTAAAGTCTGAATAAGGTTTTCACAGAAACAAAAATGGAAAAGTTGCCCAGAAAATAGGAAAATTTGGCAACAACTGAAAGTACATTTTCTAGGGACCTATTAGGCTATTTTTTATAAAAATGTTTGCAGTAGTCCTCAATAATGTTTTAGGGAAAGAACAATTGGAAATGCTGCCTGATGAATTCTGGCAGAACCAAAAGTGCTTTTTTCAATTGGATTTTTGTTCGAATTCAAGAAAATAACTTATGATTCAAACGATGTGCATAATTCTTTTTTGTTTTGTTCCTTATTTCTCCAGGATGGAAATAACTCAATTAAATGTTTTCTGTTAAAAAGTGGAATTTGTAGAATGTCTCTGTGATTATGTCATCAAAATGTTTGAAATCAATTACAAATGTTCACTCACATAAACATAAAAAGCCAAAAATAATAATAAAATAAAAACACTTTTTAATGTTCCATATTTTTATAACAGTTTAAAAAGTACAAAATAATTTCTCTAATCCTTATGAAGGATAAAACCATATACAGATTTCTAACTTCTTTAAAATTGTCCTGAAAATTTATACTTGGAAAATTTGTGATAGCTATTAAAATATTTGTTAGATTGGTGACGAAAAACCTTGGGCACATGGAATACATAACTACAAGAAATTTAGAAAGTAACTATCAATGGAAGAACTTACTTATCAGTTCACATTATTTACGGTATAATTAAATTGTTAGTAGAGCATTAGTTATCTGCTGCTTGTGCCCAATGTTTTTCGTCATCAATCTTACAATTAGTTTAAAAGCTATCAAAAATTTCCAAGCATAAATTCTCAGGACAGTTTAGAAGAAGTTAGAAATCTGTATGTGGTCTTATCCTTCATAAGTATTAGAGAAATCATTTTAGAATTTTTAGTCCGTTATAAAACACTGAACATTAAAAAGTTTTTTATTTTATTATTGTTTTTCAATTAGGTATATTTAATTTATATAATTTAATTGAATCACAATCACTCTGATTTCTTGTCAGCACAAATAGTATCTCTGACGAAGGCTGCGGAATAGCAGCCATAAATTTAGACTGTCAAATAATGCAGCATTACAAAGATGACTGCAGAAGCCTGAAAATTCTCATCAGTTACTGTTAATTTCTAGAGTAAAATTGTAGACCTTGTTTGTAACCCATCCAGTTCCTGTATTTAACACCCAAAATGTGTGTCCCATACTACGTCAACATATTCAAGCAATGGCCTGAGAAAAGTTTTGTAATCCAGTTCTATCACCTCTCTGGTACCTCCCCTCATCATTCTCTCCAATATGTGAAGGATTTTGAAACCTTTTCCTACTACCTGATTGAGTTTATTATCAGATGTTATGCCAAGGTATTTACATTGCAGGTCTTCAATAAAAAATTCCTTTCCCTTTCTATAATCATAACCAACATTTGTTTTTTTTGTCTATTTACCTAATAAGCTTACTCTTCTCTGCATTTGTCTTCATTCCAAATTGACTTACCCAGTTAGATAGCACAAGTTGATGTGAGAAGAGTTCAAGGAGATAACAAAAAGGGCAAAGAAATATTTATTCCAAATCGGAAAATAAAGAGAAGTACGGAAACTATGTACTATACTAAGCAGTGCAGAATTAGCCACGTAGCAAGAGTTAGCAATTGCTTTGGGCCCTGTGCCTTCTGGGGACCAGGCGCCTTCTGGGAGGGTCCTGCCGCACCTAGGACTCGTGTCAGATGTGCGACCTTTGCTGTGGGTGCCGCGCTGTTTTAATCCAGCACTCTTACTAGGGAGGTGAGGTGATTAAAGAGATTGGTGAACAAAGAACATAACAAAGTTAAGACCTGATTGATTTTTCGTTTTGACATTTTGAGTACGTGCCAAACCTTTCTTCGCAATTGATACCTTCAGCTGAAGTAACAATAGGCCATTTGACTAGAATACAATACAAAAATAATGTAAGTTGTAAAATTTAAGAATGAATCAGAAGTAGCAGATGTTAAATACATTCAACTGTCACTTATAGACATCACGAATAGCAATCTTAGTTATAGAGGTCCACAAGGGATATACGACTTTCTATTATAGAGGTTTCTGTTTCTCACTTACAGAGGTATGACATGACCTGGCAATTATCTCTCACTTGTAGAGTTTTCTCACTTATCCAGTTCTCTCTCACCCAGGTTTGTCTGTATACCATTGGTTGTTATGCTCCAATGAGATGCATGGAAAAAATTGTATGATCTGTTGTAAGTGACTTCATTTTTGAGGTTTCAACCAAGATTTTTGAAAAATTTCACATGTGTGTGGTTGTTTAATAGCAAAAAATGTATCTATATAGTACAAATGAAGTTGGTCTGTTACAACGTAGACATAACTTTAGTGACAACTTTTGGAAGTTATAGTTCTTCATTTTTATACTTGGACGTACTATCAAAATGTGAAATGTTTTGGAACACCTTATACTGAATAATTTTTTGTATAATTTCATATTATCAGTTAATTTGGTATCTCAGGTACTGAAATGTATAGTGATAATGTATGGCTGATTTATATGGTACATTGGTATTTATAAAACAAAACTTGTGAATTAAATAACATATATAAAAAGAAATATTCTTTGCTACATAGTCTGAACTATGGTGTGTGTGTGTGTGTGTATGGTGTGTGTGTGTGTGTGTGTAAATTCCCATTTCTGTTTCAGTTTTTCCTCTGAATTTTTCAAGGTCATTCACATTGTATTTCTTGAGTATCTTGTTGGTAGTTCTTAATTGCCTCTATTTTACTTAAAATTATGTTTTGCAATAGCTGTTTACACTTTGCCACATTATGTGCAGAGTCATTCATTTAGCTGGCATTAAATAATTTACAGATTCTGTTTTATCAGTTATTTATTTAAATAATATTATGACACAATTTTTATAACTTGTACACAAATACCATAAAACAAATTCATTTTGGTAAAATGTTTTTGACTGAATTAGATTTGATTTCTTTTATGTGTTATGTTCATTCGAAAGAATAATATCGATGTACATTTATTTCTTCATGATTGTCATATGATCAGCAAAAGTGATTATAATAACTTTTCCCCATAAACTGTAAAGAACAGACTTTCTTCCACTGCACAATCTCTCTTTTCTTTAATCTGTTGGATTTTGAACTACTATTATAGTAAAGTCTTTGTCTGAAAAAAAAAATTAAGTAATATTTAAAACATAAACTACGCTTAATTTTAGAATATTTTTTTTTAAATCTTACTTACAAAAAAAAAAAGTCTAGAAACAAAGATCATATTTCTAATAACATTCTAAGATCAAATTTCCTATAAGCCTCTGAATTCTATCAGAAATACAAGATTAGTAAATTTTAATCACGGCTAAGTTTTTGAAGTTCTTATAGGAAATATTAGATATATTAGAAAAATAACCTATAAAAATTATTTATTTATACTATTTTTCATTACTGTGATTTTAATGTACAGTGTTTTAAATAATAAATATGTATAATAATAAAAAAAAGTAATTTCTATTATTTATTTGTAGCATCACCCAGTAACTGATTGATACATCAAAAAAGATTATATCCTGACAGTTGAACATAAATTGCACCATTCCACATATTATTATTATTATTATTATTATTATTATTCAAAGGCTACCTTGGCAGCAAGAATCCTCAACCAAGTCAGCTTGGTCGTGACAAAACCTTGAGAAATACCTCTGCAGTTTTCTTAACAGCTCTGCTAGCAAACCCTACTCCCACATTGTAATGAAAACGTCTACTTTGGGTGGGAGATGGACACTTTTATTAACCAAGTTATTGCCTATCTATGAAACTTTCTAAAATGTCACTAGAGTGAAAGTTCTTTTAATAAATCAGCCACCAGTTTGCGTTTAATATTTTAATAGTTAAATCTTGAACTGCAAAGGAGGAACAGTTTCAAAAGGTAGTCCACCACAAAATAAGTTTCACAGAGTTTATTTGTGAAACGAGTTAGGTCGAGCTTCTGGTATCATGATTACAAAGTAGTCTTGATATTGATTGTTTATTAAAATTTGAACCTTTAAGAAGATTGCAGGTTAACACATGGGACCAATTCACGATGATCACATTATTCAATCATTCAAGTTAAAAGTCGTGAAGTGCTCCTTTTCTGTCTAAATTGTCCACAATATTCCTAATAAAATTGATTAGTAGTATTTTATGGAGCAACAGAATACCTATTTATTGTTAAAAGTTCACTAAAAAAGAAAGGGAAAAAAAGGAGAACAACAACTTGAAATGGTTAATAGCGGTAATTCATCTGGCTACCGCACTCTTGCCCTGCTCAATCGTCACTGCACCCAAATCATTCCAAGTTCACTTAAAAACAATCTATCACCAGTAGCTGCTTATTTAACTCCAAAAATTCAACACTGGCACTACCATTACCATTGTACTGACCATAACAGAGCTTACCCCCCCATTGCTTGTAATTTGTTCACCGACTGCCACCTGCCACAATAGGTGGTGAACTCCTACAGTGAATCACCTTATTGCAAATACCAAAATGTTCTCATGGTACTGAAAATCTAATGGCTATTCTCCAAAATTTTACATCTCGTAGACTGAATTATTTCCATCATTTTTAATTATGACATATGTACTCAAATTTCTGCTAGTTTCACAGTTATTAATTATTTAAGTAGTAGGTTTGTTAATTTATCTTATCTTTCCCTTCATTCCTAAAATAATCACTTTCAGTTTCACAAAATCACTTTGCCCTTCTAGTTTAATTTAACATACTGTTTAATCCAGAATCATTCTAATTTAATTGATACTCGAATTACGTTCTTATTGTGTCCCAAATTTTGTCAGACCTTTTTAAATTTCTATATCTGTCTTATTTACTCATGGATTAAAATGGGTTTGTCACTTTTCTTTCTGGATTTTTAAGCCCTTCGTTTTAATTAGTATTCTATCTTTGAAATCTCTCTAAATAAAAATCACCGTCTTCCTCCCTATGGTATTACATCTAAAATTTGCCTTTTTAACTGTGCAAAGTGGTATTATTTGTTTATCTGTTATAATTTTATTCTTTTACCTTGAATTCTCTTCTTTAAAACTAAAACTTATTTTTTTCTGTTCCTTTTGATAGAAAAGTCATCTTTCTTCTATTTAAGTTACATGCTGGTAACACAGTGCATTAGTTTAATCTCTCTTATTTTTTCATGTAGTGGCTGTTTTTTGTCTTCTGTATAATTCTATTGTCTACCTCACCTTGCCATAATCTGATGATGTCACTCAGCCTTTATAAATGGCGCGTTAAACCTAGTCATAGCTTTAAATCAATTTTCTTCCCTTATGATCCTTATATCAAAATGGCCATTAGATCTTCTCAAATGGTTTGAATGTTTGTGGCACTCGGCCTTAAACGTTTCGTATAACTGCATCAGCTGATTCTGGTGTTTTAAGTGTGGGAGGAACTGTTTCACTAAAACATCTTGGAAAGACACATTCTCCCTGGTAATACACTCCATATGGAGAGTAGCAGATCCCTTGCATTTAAAACGAGTATATTGGATAAAGTATGGAAACAGTACCAGAAGAGTCCCTGCACCTCCAAAATTTTGTACAGTGGATCAATCAATAACCCTGCTACATAAAAAAGAAATTTCCAAAAAGATCACCTATTGCATTGATTAAATGATTAAACAGTGACAACCATAGCAAATGAAAAATGAGTCAATAAAGCAATAAAAATGTATTGTATATAGAAACTTGGAATGTCAGAAGCTTAGAAAAAAAATATACAGTACGGTTGTAAGAAAGGTGGCTCTAGAAGTCACCCACAATACTCATTGAGTTATCAATCATGGAAAGGTGTGATGTAAAACTAATTACCCCAGGTGGTCAATCCACCGCACGTAAGTGCGCAAGCAGACATTCGGATTCTGGGGAGTCTGCAACGTCACGCAAAGATGAGTCGGAGCGTCTTGGAACTTCAAACAAAATAAAATACAGAAAGACAAGCTACTTAGCAACTTTTAATGCAAATTCACTTCTGAAAGTAGGAAAACTTAAGACTCTAACAGACACATTAAATGAACATAGAATTATCATTACTGCTGTGCAAGAGACTAGATTTTTGGATGAGGACAGCTTTGAATCGGGAGGATTCAGGATACTTAAGGGGAAGACGGGGACAAGAGTTATGAAAAATGTTCCCCACCTTGGAACAGGTTTCGTAATTGACAAGAAAATATTAGACTCCATTACAAGCTTCGAGTCTACCTCTGAAAGGTTATCTACACTCACGTTTAAGTCGACCAACAAAGTGTATACAATTGTAAATGTTCATGCCCCTACAAACATTGACAACAAAAAGAATAAGGAGAAGGTGGAACTATTCTGGGAAAAACTTGATGACACGATTCAGAAGATCCCTGATAAACATAATGTCATCCTTCTAGGGGATTTCAACGCCCAGGTGGGGAGAGAGAAAAAGTTCAGGCATATAGTAGGGTGTTACCCAGCACACAAGAGAACGAACCAAAATGGTATCAGGCTAATTGAATTATGTCAGGCACACAATTTGATCCTGAAGTCAACTAGCTTTAAGAAATTGCCAAGAAAGCAGAAGACGTGGATATCACCTAACCCTCTATTGGGAGAGTTCCAGTTAGATCATGTTGCGGTAAAGCGGAAATTTCATAAAGAAATCCAAAATGTTAGGGTTCTCAGAGGGGCCAACCTCGACTCGGACCACTACCTATCTAAAGTGAAATTTAAGATTATCCCTAAGAGCAACTGTCATAAGAAAAACCGTGCACGAAGGAGATATGATCCAGAGAAAATAAAGGAGAAGAAGGAAGAATGGAGTCAGTTAACCAGCGAACTAGAAGGCCAGGGCTGGAAACAGTTGGAGAAGAGTCTTATAACTAAGGCAGAAGAGTTTGCTCCTGTCTCCAGGATTAAGAAGCACAGGTGGTGGAACGAGGAGTGTGATAGACTACTTGATCTGAGAAAGAAGGCGTGGCACGTCTGGCAAACCAAAAAGGACGAAAGTTCCTGGCAGCACTTTGTGGAAACTAGGAGGATGGTGTCCAAGGAAATCAAGAAAGTAAAGAAGGTTCAAGAAGACCAAATACTCAGTAAGATTAATGACGACTTTACTAAGAATAACATGAGAAACTATTATCGGATCTTCAGAGAGAAGCTAATTAAATACAACCCCCCAACCCTCCAACTTCAGGATAAAAAAGGGAACATGGCATATAGTAATAGGGGCAACTGCAAGATACTGGCAGACTACTTCAAGGAACTCCTAAATTGCGAAGATCCACTCCAAAAGATGGTGTTCGATGATGGAAAGAAGTCTTCCACCAACCCTGACTCTAAACCCCCATCTATAAATGAGATCCAGACAATTCTGACTCACATGGAAAATTTTAAGGCATCAGGGGAAAATCAAATAACAGCCGAATTATGGAAATATGCTAGCAAAAATGCAATTATCTCACTCCAGAATTTTTTGAGGAGATATGGAAGAAAGAAGTGATTCCAGAGGAATGGAAAATGGCCCTGATACACCCTCTACATAAAAGAGGCTCTAAATCTGATCCGAACAACTACAGAGGGATTTCTTTGGTGGATGTGACCTATAAGATATTGTCCAGAGCATTACTTGAACGAGCAGAATCCCAGCTGGACTGCCAAATCGGGGAGTATCAAGCAGGGTTCAGGAAAGGAAGGTCTTGCCCTGAACAGATCCTAAACCTCAGAAACATTTTAGCATACCAGAAACAGAAGGCGAAACCATATATAGTGACTTTTGTGGACTTCCAAAAAGCTTACGATTCCATAGACAGAGGGTCGCTATTCAATATTTTGGAGGAATTTGGCTTGGACAGGAAAACCCTGAATATAATCAAAGAAACCCTCACAAATACGACCTCAAAAGTTAGATTCATGGGTGAACTGTCAGAACCTTTTGAGATCAGAACAGGGGTCCGGCAAGGGGATGGTCTCTCCCCCCTGTTGTTCAATTGTGCACTCGAAAAAGTTGTGAGAGAATGGAATGCAAGAACCAGAGGAGGAATTAGACTTGGAACAAAAATAAAGGAGTTACGATTAAGTGTTTGGCATTCGCTGACGATATGGCGATGCTCGCAGAAACATGGGAGGAAGCCAAAGAACAAATCGCCGAATTACAAGAGCAGGCAGGGAAGTTAGGACTTAAGATTTCTTTCGAAAAAACAAAGATTATGGCAAATATACCAGACACTCCTACGAGAGTCCGAGTAGGAGCTCATAAAATAGAGGTGGTTAGGAGTTTCAAGTACCTAGGGGAATGGATTGAATGGAACAACCTTGAAGGTAAAACAATGGAAGCGAGAAGGACCAAAATGGAATTAGCCTTCCAGAAGACCAAAAACACTTACAATAAGAAAAGCCTCTCTTGGAACACAAAGATAAGACATTACAACACAGTAATTAAGCCGGAAGCACTCTATGCAGCAGAGACACTAGTCATGGGAGGAAAGGACAAATGGAGAAATTGGAAATCAAAGAGAGGAAAATTTTGAGGAAGATCATGGGTCCCAAATTCCAGAATAACAAACAAGTTTTCTACAGAAACGAAGCCCTCTACGCAAAGTCTGAGAGACTCTCCGAAACATGAGAAAAAAAAGGATTGATTTCTATGGACAACATATTCCGAATGAATCCTAAACAGATTAACAAAAAAAATCTTTGACTTCTTTTATAAAAAAAAGACTAAGCCCAACTGGTTTAAAGGAAGTGGAAAGGATTTGAGAGAACTCCAGATTACCGAAGTGATGTTAAAGAATGGTACAGCCAAGACCGTGACCAAAGACAAAAGTAAGAGGTTCCAAGTTGCGATAAACACCAGAAAACGATTCAAATTTCAGAAGAGGAAAGAAGGAAGAGATCAGATAGAATGAAGAAATACGGTTGTAAGAAAGGTGGCTCTAGAAGTCACCCACAATACTCATTGAGTTATCAATCATGGAAAGGTGTGATGTAAAACTAATTACCCCAGGTGGTCAATCCACCGCACGTAAGTGCGCAAGCAGACATTCGGATTCTGGGGAGTCTGCAACGTCACGCAAAGATGAGTCGGAGCGTCTTGGAACTTCAAACAAAATAAAATACAGAAAGACAAGCTACTTAGCAACTTTTAATGCAAATTCACTTCTGAAAGTAGGAAAACTTAAGACTCTAACAGACACATTAAATGAACATAGAATTATCATTACTGCTGTGCAAGAGACTAGATTTTTGGATGAGGACAGCTTTGAATCGGGAGGATTCAGGATACTTAAGGGGAAGACGGGGACAAGAGTTATGAAAAATGTTCCCCACCTTGGAACAGGTTTCGTAATTGACAAGAAAATATTAGACTCCATTACAAGCTTCGAGTCTACCTCTGAAAGGTTATCTACACTCACGTTTAAGTCGACCAACAAAGTGTATACAATTGTAAATGTTCATGCCCCTACAAACATTGACAACAAAAAGAATAAGGAGAAGGTGGAACTATTCTGGGAAAAACTTGATGACACGATTCAGAAGATCCCTGATAAACATAATGTCATCCTTCTAGGGGATTTCAACGCCCAGGTGGGGAGAGAGAAAAAGTTCAGGCATATAGTAGGGTGTTACCCAGCACACAAGAGAACGAACCAAAATGGTATCAGGCTAATTGAATTATGTCAGGCACACAATTTGATCCTGAAGTCAACTAGCTTTAAGAAATTGCCAAGAAAGCAGAAGACGTGGATATCACCTAACCCTCTATTGGGAGAGTTCCAGTTAGATCATGTTGCGGTAAAGCGGAAATTTCATAAAGAAATCCAAAATGTTAGGGTTCTCAGAGGGGCCAACCTCGACTCGGACCACTACCTATCTAAAGTGAAATTTAAGATTATCCCTAAGAGCAACTGTCATAAGAAAAACCGTGCACGAAGGAGATATGATCCAGAGAAAATAAAGGAGAAGAAGGAAGAATGGAGTCAGTTAACCAGCGAACTAGAAGGCCAGGGCTGGAAACAGTTGGAGAAGAGTCTTATAACTAAGGCAGAAGAGTTTGCTCCTGTCTCCAGGATTAAGAAGCACAGGTGGTGGAACGAGGAGTGTGATAGACTACTTGATCTGAGAAAGAAGGCGTGGCACATCTGGCAAACCAAAAAGGACGAAAGTTCCTGGCAGCACTTTGTGGAAACTAGGAGGATGGTGTCCAAGGAAATCAAGAAAGTAAAGAAGGTTCAAGAAGACCAAATACTCAGTAAGATTAATGACGACTTTACTAAGAATAACATGAGAAACTATTATCGGATCTTCAGAGAGAAGCTTAATAAATACAACCCCCCAACCCTCCAACTTCAGGATAAAAAAGGGAACATGGCATATAGTAATAGGGGCAACTGCAAGATACTGGCAGACTACTTCAAGGAACTCCTAAATTGCGAAGAACCACTCCAAAAGATGGTGTTCGATGATGGAAAGAAGTCTTCCACCAACCCTGACTCTAAACCCCCATCTAAATGAGATCCAGACAATTCTGACTCACATGGAAAATTTTAAGGCATCAGGGGAAAATCAAATAACAGCCGAATTATGGAAATATGCTAGCAAAAATGCAATTATCTCACTCCAGAATTTTTTGAGGAGATATGGAAGAAAGAAGTGATTCCAGAGGAATGGAAAATGGCCCTGATACACCCCTCTACATAAAAGAGGCTCTAAATCTGATCCGAACAACTACAGAGGGATTCTTTGGTGGATGTGACCTATAAGATATTGTCCAGAGCATTACTTGAACGAGCAGAATCCCAGCTGGACTGCCAAATCGGGGAGTATCAAGCAGGGTTCAGGAAAGGAAGGTCTTGCCCTGAACAGATCCTAAACCTCAGAAACATTTAGCATACCAGAAACAGAAGGCGAAACCATATATAGTGACTTTTGTGGACTTCCAAAAAGCTTACGATTCCATAGACAGAGGCGTCGCTATTCAATATTTTGGAGGAATTTGGCTCTGGACAGGAAAACCCTGAATATAATCAAAGAAACCCCTCACAAATACGACCTCAAAAGTTAGATTCATGGGTGAACTGTCAGAACCTTTTGAGATCAGAACAGGGGTCCGGCAAGGGGATGGTCCTCTCCCCCCTGTTGTTCAATTGTGCACTCGAAAAAGTTGTGAGGAGAATGGAATGCAAGAACCAGAGGAAGGAATTAGACTTGGAACAAAAATAAAGGAGTTACCGATTAAGTGTTTGGCATTCGCTGACGATATGGCGATGCTCGCAGAAACATGGGAGGAAGCCAAAGAACAAATCGCCGAATTACAAGAGCAGGCAGGGGAAGTTAGGACTAAGATTTCTTTCGAAAAAACAAAGATTATGGCAAATATACCAGACACTCCTACGAGAGTCCGAGTAGGAGCTCATAAAATAGAGGTGGTTAGGAGTTTCAAGTACCTAGGGGAATGGATTGAATGGAACAACCTTGAAGGTAAAACAATGGAAGCGAGAAGGACCAAAATGGAATTAGCCTTCCAGAAGACCAAAAACACTTACAATAAGAAAAGCCTCTCTTGGAACACAAAGATAAGACATTACAACACAGTAATTAAGCCGGAAGCACTCTATGCAGCAGAGACACTAGTCATGGGGAGGAAAGGACAAATGGAGAAATTGGAAATCAAAGAGAGGAAAATTTTGAGGAAGATCATGGGTCCCAAATTCCAGAATAACAAACAAGTTTTCTACAGAAACGAAGCCCTCTACGCAAAGTCTGAGAGACTCTCCGAAACCATGAGAAAAAAAGGATTGATTTCTATGGACACATATTCCGAATGAATCCTAACAGATTAACAAAAAAAATCTTTGACTTCTTTTATAAAAAAAAGACTAAGCCCAACTGGTTTAAGGAAGTGGAAAAGGATTTGAGAGAACTCCAGATTACCGAAGTGATGTTAAAGAATGGTACAGCCAAGACCGTGGACCAAAGACAAAAGTAAGAGGTTCCAAGTTGCGATAAACACCAGAAAACCGATTCAAATTTCAGAAGAGGAAAGAAGGAAGAGATCAGATAGAATGAAGAAATACTGGGAGAAGAAGAAAACGCAAGCATCCAAGAAGTGATTGATCTGACGTACCCCAAAGATGGGTGATTCGAAAAAAAAAAAAAAAAAAAAAAAAAAACAAGTTAATGTCACTATAATACTGGAAGCTAAAAAAAAAGGTACTAAGGTAGTATATAACTTTATAATGATATGCATTAAGAGTGTGAGCTAGAATAGTAATATTATTAAAGAAAAAATGTGATACAAAACAAAAAGGTACTCATTCAAAAATGAACAATTACACTAAGAATTAATACAAAAAGAGACACATGATAAACTGTGGAGTATATGCTATGAAGAAGCAAAACTACTGAAACAAGCATTTTATAGACATCTACAAAAATATTTGGAGGTTTGACAAATAGGGTAGAAAATCATAGGTCAATCAGTTTCACATTAGTGGTATGTATAAGCAACCACATCAGATATGTATGAAAGGAAAGTAAGTGGCTTAAAAGTAAACAACATAGTTTAATTAAGCCAAGGATATTCATGCAAATCTCAATAGGTTATATGCAAAATATTTTTGATAAAATCGACAGTGGAGAAATAGATACTTTAAAACCAGATCTTTCATATGCTTTTAACAGAGTGAGCCACAGAATGTTGGTTAATAACGTAAAAAACTGTTGGATTTGATGAAAAAGTCATCTCCTGGTTAGAATAATTCTTAAAACGTAGAAAGCAAAAATTCAGCATAGGAAATGCACTATCAAAAGTGAAAGTAATAATGGAAGTAATGTATTGGGATCACTGCAATTTTTATTCTATTGAATGATTATATTGATGGTTTACCATCAAAGTCATGTCATTTGTAGAATAGTATATAAAAAAAAGCAGTCTGGTGGTCAGTGGTTAAGATCAAAAGGTGCCCAGTTCAAATCAATTTTCAGCGGATATATTCACAAGCCCTCAACCAACCTACGGGGCCGGCGTTAGGATTCTCGGGCCCCGAGTAAGCATTCTTAGCAGTGACGTAACCGGTTCATGGCCCGTCGCAAATTCAGGCTATATGGGCGACCTTCTTTGCTCTACCACTGTACGGGTGACAACGGGCGGATTCTTGGGGATCGGTCTTCGTCCCCCCCCCCCTTCGGACGGCGGGCCCATGGTACATTTGCCCCGCTTACCCCTCCCTAACACCGGCCCTGCCAATCTTTATCTCTGGCAAAGCTTTCTGCGTAATGTAAAGTACACCAGAATGCTTCCTTGGTTCAGATCCCATGTTAAACTGTAGGCCCCTTGTACCCGGAAATCTCTCCCCATTAACCCATGGTCAGATCTATGAACACTAGAGAGATGTAGTAATTTTTGAACTTACATGAATAACCCTCCACCAATTTCTCAACTATCTCTGCAGTACACTCTGTAATCATCGTGGAAAACCTCACTGTCTAGTGTGTCATACAATCTAAATTTTGTTAATCTTATATATATAAAAAAATAGACGTGTTTTTTCCTATATTTCACTTTTCAGCCACCACTACCTAGCACAGATCACTGATGTTTGTGGGTGGAAGTAGCATGGAGTTTCCTGTCGTGCACAACGTTGGCAAAATGCCGATAGCTGTGGGGATGTGGGAGATATAATGATTAAAGTTGGTCAGTGCAGGGCGTTTTCATATTTCGACCAAAAATTCGTATCTCCGTATACTTCTCTTTCCTGCCACAACTACATAACATAGACTTTTGGTGTTTGTGTGTGGTAGTAGAATCGTCTTTCCTGTCGTGCACTAAGGTTGTTAGATGTCGGTAGCTATGGGGATGTGGGAAATATGGGGGTTGAAAGTGGTCGACCTGTGGCAGTTTCATACTTCTGCCAAAGACAAAAGTGTATTGGTGTATCACTTTTCAGCGAAAACTACAGATCACAGATAACTGGCGTTTGTGTGTAGTAGTAGCACAGAGTCACCTTTCATTCACAACAGCGGCCGAATTTCAGAAACTGTGGTACTGTGGTAGATATGGTGGTTGTTAGTGGCCGACCAAGTATATTTTCGTATATCGACTGTCTCCGCGTATGTCACTTTTCTGCCACAACTACGTAGCATAGAGCATTGGTGTTTGTGTTTGGTAGTAGAATCGTATCTCATGTAGTGCACTATGGTTGTTAGATGTCGGTAACTATGCGGGTGTGGGAGAAATGGGGGTTGAAAGTGGTCGACCTGTGGCAGTTTCATACTTCTGCCAAAGACAAAAGTGTCATGGTGTATCACTTTTCAGCGAAAACTATAGATCACAGATAGCTGGCGTTTGTGTGTAGTAGTAGCACAGAGTCACCTTTCGATCACAACAGCGGCCGAATTTCAGAAACTGCGGTACTGTGGTAGATATGGTGGTTGGAAGTGGCCGACCAAGGATATTTTCGCATTTCGACTGTCTCCGCATATGCCACTTTTCTGCCACAACTACGTAGCATAGAGCATTGGTGTTTGTGTGTGGTAGTAGAATCGTATCGTATGTAGTGCACTATCGTTGTTAGATGTCGGTAGCTATGGGGGTGTGGGAGAAATGAGGGTTGAAAGTGGTCGACCTGTGGCAGTTTCATACTTCTGCCAAAAACAAAAGTGTCATGGTGTATCACTTTTCAGCGAAAACTATAGATCACAGATAACTGGCGTTTGTGTGTAGTAGCAGCGCAGAGTCACCTTTCGATCACAACAGCGGCCGAATTTCAGAAACTGTTCTACTGTGGTGGATATGGTGGTTGTAAGTGGCCGACCAAGGATATTTTCGCATTTCGACTGTCTCCGCATATGTCACTTTTCTGCCACAACTACATAGCATAGAGCATTGGTGTTTGTGTTTGGTAGTAGAATCGTATCTCATGTAGTGCACTATGGTTGTTAGATGTCGGTAACTATGGGGGTGTGGGAGAAATGAGGGTTGAAAGTGGTCGACCTGTGGCAGTTTCATACTTCTGCCAAACACAAAAGTGTCATGGTGTATCACTTTTCAGCGAAAACTATAGATCACAGATAACTGGCGTTTGTGTGTAGTAGTAGCACAGAGTCACCTTTCGATCACAACAGCGACCGAATTTCAGAAACTGTGGTGCTGTGGTAGATATGGTGGTTGTAAGTGGCCGACCAAGGATATTTTCGTATTTCGACGAAAGGCATGTGTTTCCGCAGAATTCACTTTTCTGCCACGACTACATAGCATAGAGCATTGGTGTTTATGTGTGGTAGTAGAATCGTGTCTGTTGTCGTGCACTATGGTTGTTAGATGTCTGTAGCTATGGGGGTGTGGAAGATATGGGGGTTGAAAATGGTCGACCTGCGGCAATTTCATATTTCTGTCAAAGACGCATGTGTTACGGTGTATCACTTTTAAGTGAAAACTACCAATCGCAGATCACTGGCGTTTGTGTGTGGTAGTAACGCAGAGTCTCCCATCGATCACAACGTTGGCCGAAATTCGGTAACTGTGGGAGTGTGTGAGATATGGTGTTTGAAATTGGTCGATCATGAATATTTTCGTGTTTCATCCAAAGACTTGTGTGTATCCGTAAATTTTACCTTGCGGCCGGAACTACATAGCGCAGAAGACTGGTACTTGTGTGTGGTAATAGTATCGAGTCTCCCATCGTGCACTAGGGTGGTTAGATGTCTATAGCTGTCAATATGAATTCCTTACAATCACGAACGAAGTCGTGGGTACCAGCTAGTAAACCACTAAAATTCGTTTAAAGATCGTCGAGCTAACTTTGCGCTTGCTTTCGATCGTGTCGTGCGGTAATAATTCGTGGTGTGTAGTTAATTTTGTTTATCTCGTAGGTTAGTTAAAACGTTAAAACAAAATCATATTTTAGTAATGTGAGTGTTAGTGATACGTTTTATTTATTGTAAATCCGTAAATTGTAGATTCAGTGTTCAGTGACTTTTGTTTACATCCGGGAGTAACGTCTAGTAACAATATTCTTCTTATAGCATAACAGAATTTCATTGTAAGTTTGTTTTGACAGAATTAGTTTTATTTTGAAGTAAATCTGTGAAGTACTTAAGTCATAGTGAACAGTTTTTATTTAATAGACAATAGGTACAGTTTAAACAGAGTTTTTATTTGTTTACATTTGAGGTAATGTCTGAAACAGAGTTCTAGGGTGTTAAATTTCATTGTAATTGGTTTAAAAAGTTCTTTTGAAATCTTTTGTGTTGTTTTGTTGTAAGTCTTGTAGTTGATAAGTGTTGTAATTCACATTTCGGAAAATTTTCGAGTGATTTTCACCTATAATGCAACTTTGCCATTAGTTCATTAAAAAGTAAACATTTTAAAGCATTTTTCTCTTAAGTTTTAAAGTTTTCAGAATGTATCATATAGAATACTAAGTGTGGAATTTGTAGAAGATTGGTAACAGAAGGAGTGACGTGCCGGGACTGCGGGCGCTGGTTTCACTGGGGGTGCAGCGATGTTGTTAACAGTGACTCTTGTGTCAGTATTGCCTGGAACTGTCACTCTTGCATAATTAATGATCAGGAGCAGGGGTTTCTGAAGCTCCAGGCAGATCTGGCATCTGCAGAGAGGGATTTAAAGGCCCTGAAGGCTGAAAACTCTGTTCTTGGGCAGAACAGTGTGTGGAAAGAAGTCGGCTCTGGCAGGAGAGGTAGGAGACGCTGTCTGTCTGATGGTTTCCAGCTGGAGACATCCAATGTGTTTCCGTCACTGGAGGATCTAGATGGTGACTTTGAGGACTGTCAGGTTGTACTGAACGATCTGGGATCTTGTAAAGTAAAAGGGAGAACTTTTCGGGGGGTATCTAAACGCAGGAAGGTACTGTTACTTGGAAGCAGTCATTGGTGGGGAATCAGTGAGATGGTTCAGTCTGATTTGGGGCCAGATTATGAAGTCTGAAGTATTTTCAAACCTAATGCAGATCTTGGAAGTCTTGTAGCAAATGTGGAAGACCTAGGGAAAGATTTTTTCAGAGGAAGATTGTAGTTTAATTGTGGGGGGACCAGGAAATAGTCCTGATAAGGACCTTAATTATTCAATTGAGGAAGACATTGCTCACATTTCCAGGAACACAAGTCAGACGAATGTGCGATTTATGTGTTTGTTTGAGTGTTATGATAAACCTTGGATGTGGCATAACATTAGGTGTACAAATGTATCGTTGGAAAGGGTTCTCTGGCAACCAGCAAATTCGCACATTGGTTTGATAGATGTGGCCTGCATTGGTAGGGACAGTTATACTCGCCATGGACTCCATCTGAATTTCAGAGGTAAAGGAAGCTTTCGCTTCTAATTGCTGATGAGATCAGGGGATGCCAGGTAAATTACCTGTTATAAGTGGTGTTAAGTCGTGGCCTTTTTAGGGTGAATAAAATAGATGTATTAAGATGTCTAAAAGAAATTAGCGTCTCTGCTGATCAAAACTTATTGAAATCAGAAATTCCAACTAACATACCAGTATATACTAATAAAGTAAACAATTCAAAGTCATTGAATCAAAGTGTTCAGACCACTATTCTCCATCAAAATATAAGATGAATATTTAGTAAAATTGATGACATTGCCTTATGCCTAGAAGAGATTCAAAATTCCAGAAATTTTAATGTAGATGTTTTGTGCATATCTGAACATCATTTGTCTGACACAGGAATATCTCAGCTGTCCATTTGTTAAAAATAATATTCAATGCAACAGCGTAGGTGTGAGTAAGTATTGTATAGAACAACACTTTCAATGCTGTGTTACAAAACTGGAATATGGTAAGGAAGAGCTTATAGTAATAGGAAATTACAGGGCCCCCTCAGGAAATTTTAGACTTTTTATCTCAGTTAGAGTCTTTGCTACTATGTTTCACAAATAACAAACAAATAGTTTTATGTGGAGATTTTAATGTTGACTTTCTTAATCACAGAAATGAGAGGCTCGATATGGAAGACTTGATGTTGTCTTTTAACTTAACGGCAATTGTATATTTACCTATAAGAATACAAAATAATAGCAGGGCTGCAATTGATAATTTTTTATGGATATTTCTCAGTATACTCACGGAAGGTATGGAAATACATCTACCAAAGCGGACATTAAAGGGGGAGAATGATCCACCGTGGTATACATGCGAAGTCAAAAGATTACTCAAAAAATAAAGGAGGATACACGCACGCTCAAGAAGGAAGAGGTGTCGCAGCGATTTAGAAACCTTAGTTGAGTTAAGAGGAGGCATTCCACGATTTTCATTCCAACTCTCTCTCTAAGAGTCTCACAGAAAACCCGAAGAAATTTTAGTCGTATTTACGAAAAGTCAATTGTACCAACAGCAATATTCCAGCACTAATTCGTGAAGGTTCCGAGGTTAAAGAAAGTCGTGATAAAGCTGACGTACTAAATACTGTATTCAAAAATTCATTTACTGATGAAAATAAGGATAGCATTCCCGTTTTCCCACGCCGTGTCGAGTTGTTGATGGAATCATTACGAATATATTAGAGCTCCCGAAGTGCAGGAAAGCACCGGGCCCGGATGGAATTCCAGTAAGAGTATTTTCAGAGTATGCGGCGGAAATTTGGCCATTTCTGTCTGATAAATTCAGTAAATCATTAGAAGAGCGAAAAGTACCTTCAGACTGGAAAATCGCGCAAGTAACTCCGATTTTGAAGAAAGGTGATCGAAGTGATCCTGGAAACTACCGTTCCATATCTATAACATCTGTTTGTATATTATATGCACGAACATCATTAATTTTCTAGATGAAAATAATTTGCTTACAACACGGATTTCGGAAGAAAAGATCATGTGAAACACAGCTGGCCCTATTTACACACGACGTAATGAAAGTTATCGATGCAGGTTCACTAGTAGATGCAATTTTTTTAGATTTTCAGAAAGCCTTTGACTCTGTGCCACACAACCGCCTTTTAGCAAAGCTTCGAGCGTACGGTATATCGGATCAGCTTTGTGGATGGATCAATAATTTTCTAACTGGTCGGTCAAAGTATGTCGTCGTTGAAGGAGAAAGTTCTTCTAATGTAGATGTTACATCAGGTGTACCTCAAGGAAGTGAAAAAGGACCACTTCTTTTCTTAATTTTTATAAACGATCTCGGAGACAAAGTGAAAAGCATTTTTAGATTCTTTGGTGATGATGCGATTATTTATAGAGAAGTAAGGAATTTGGCCGATTACTTAGAAATTCAGCGTGATCTGGATGTTATTTTGGCTTGGTGCACTGAGTGGAAACTTACACTAAATTGTAAAAAGTGCAAGACAATGAGCATAACTAACAAAAAGAATCCAATTGTTCAGCAATACGAGTTAAACAATTCAGTTATTGATATGGTCGATTCTATGATATATTTGGGAGTAACAGCACAAAGGAACATGAAATGGGACATACACATTAATTCTTTTATAGGTAGAGCTAATTCTAGACTGCGATTCAAAGGTCGAATCTTGAAAAATTGTAATGAACAAACAAAGGAGATAGCGTACAAATCTTTTGTGCGTCCACATTTGGACTATTGTTGTGCCATTTGGGATCCGTTTTGTAAGGGGTTGATCGAAAGTATAGAGAAAGTACAGAGAAGAGCCGCTCGATTCGTGACCGCTTGCTACAGTCCTTATGAAAGCGTCACAGAACTGATTAGTAGATTAGGTTGGGAGTCTCTGGTAGATAGACGACGCACGTTTCGTTTAAACTTATTGGCTAATATGTGTACTCCCACTTTCACTTACGAGTGTAGTGAAATACTTCTTCCACCAACCTATTTGAGCCGGAATGACAGGAAAGATAAGATTAGAGAAATAAGGTACCGCACTGGTTCTTATATGAATTCTTTTTTCCCTCGTACCATTAGGGATTGGAATGCATAAGAAAGATATTAGCTTTGGTGCTGAGCACCCTCTGCCACCTACAATATTGTGAATTGCAGAGTATATATATGTAGATGTACAGTAATTACAACCTACTCCCAATAATAAAAGGTATCTCAGGTTATGATGCCCAGTTGTTATGTATCAAGTCCAGAAACATTGTTAAACAGATAAAGAAAAGCTGGACATATAGAAGAAATAAAAATGAGAACAATTTAAAACATTTTATAGATTCTTTAAATAATGAACACTGGTCAGAAGTGTACACTGCAAAATTTGATTCCTTTCTTAATATACTTCTAACACTTTTCGAAGGAAGTTTCAAAAAAAGGAAAGTTGTCAACACTCCAAACAGTGAAGGATGGGTAACAGGGTAAAGGTAAGGAACAGGGATGGATAACAAAGGGTATTAGAGTGTCTAGTAAAACAAAACGGGACCTTTACTTAAAAGTAAGAGAATCAGATAACTATACACTGAAAGTTCATTATAAACTTTATTCTAAAATACTAAGAAATGTAATAAGAAAGGCCAAGAACAGGTGTTTATCAGAGAAAATAGAGAATTCAGGCAATTAGATGAAAACTATATGGAATACAATAAAAATTGAAACAGAAAAATCTTTAAATCACTCTAAAGATATAAAAATAGAACAAAATGGATGGATCTGTGCATAGTGAAGTAGACAATTAAAGAGAATAAAAATAAACATTAAATTTTACAACTTTATTTTGCAAAAGGTCATATTGAATACAATTAATTATTTTGTTCAAATTCTTGAACGGAGTAGGAGTTGCCAATAAGATAATTTCTCAGTTTGTCTTTAAATATATCTATCTTTATTATCTGCAAACTGTTTTATACTCTTGGGAAGTTTATTAAACAGATGTAACCCAGAATAATTAACTCCTCATTGTGCTAATGACAGAGATGTTTGTGTTTTGTAAAAGTTATTTCTGTTTCTTGTATTGAAATTGTGTACCTGTGAATTGGAAGTAAACAGGTTAAAATGATCTATGACAAAGCACATGAGAGAATATACATACTGAGAAGTCATTGTAAGAATATTGAGTTTTTTAAAAAGTTGTCTGCAAGAATTTCTTGGTTGTACCCTACACAACATTCTAACAGCTCTTTTCTGTGCTATTAAAACTTTTTTACTCATGTAGGCCCTGCCAAATGAGATCTAATGTGGTATACATCGGTACCTACATAAATGAAATAAAAATTAACATGATTCATTTTTTCCTTATATTTCAATACCGTCGTTCTCGATTATGATTCAATAATAATAATTCGACTTCATAATACATAATTTGAAACGATAGTAATTGGTGCGGAGGAAAGACAAGAGGCAATATAGGCCCTACAGGTGGTGGGTGTTTGTTTATGGTTTCCACAATCAAGTAAGGCAAAGGTAACTAGACCATATTGCCCTTTAATTAAAGTAAATAAATACTGTACATGTACATGTTTTGTTGTTGTCTTTGCCTTTATGGTGCCGTCATGGAGGAAGGATATTCCTTCCTCCATGGGTGCCGTAACGTAAAAAAATGCGTAAATATTATTTCGTATTTCCAAAACACAAAGATACCAACAAAAAGTATCTACATTCAAGAAACAAAATAAAGATTTAAAAAAGTATTTCAGATTCAAAATAAAAATCGTATTTTGTATCTGTATTTCAAATACTTGTATCTCAGATAAGTCACAACTCTGGTCACAGAGTGGTGTAATTATTTTCAGAATACATTGTTTGAAATTTATTGGAAGTTCTACCTTCTCCTGATGAGGTTATCAGCTGGATGGCGACCGCAAGATCGAATGACAATCTATCGTTAGGCCACGCCAACAGTTAAAGTGCAGGATAAGTTGTTATGTACTGAACCGCGTATACAGCATATTGTCTGACAAGTGCTCCTTCTATCAACCAAGACCACAACTTGTGGCTCATGTATGTCTATAAAATTTGCAAATACTATTGTTTTGTTCATTAAGCTTCTACAATTCACCAATAAAACTCTTATTATTGTATTGTGACATTTTCAGCATGAATCTTGGTCTTTCCATTTGTACCATGGTCTGTTATTATTTCAACAGCTTCATCTGTTTCTTTAGCGTTAGTTATTTTCCCCAACGAGCTTCTACAGTCAGTATCCCTTTTATCACTAATTTTTGCCCCCTCACCAGCAGCGCCTAACCTAAAAAAAGGTACAGTCCTGATCCCATTATAACTGAAGGTGGGCTTTACCTCCTCAGCAGACAGCAAGTATCCCTTTCCCCCGTATATTTAGGTGTAGGCAATGCTTACTGAACCCCAGCAATCCACAGGCTCGATCCCCAAAACAGAACCAGTGCCTTTTCTAAGCAGCACCACCATTCCCGCATTTGCCTCACAGCATGGTTCAACTGTGGTTGGTCATGGCGACTTAGAATCTGCATAAGTTTCATCCTAGTATGGTGTGCCTCCACAACCTTCCTCTCTATACTGTAACTTATATTCTATCAATACTATTGCCCACACCTCCCACTATCACTACTCTATAGTCCTTAGTGTAATCCCTACAAGATGAACCTATATCCTCTATTGCCTAACCTAATGTTGCACTAGGTTTGAAAAATCTTGTGATCTGGTAGCATTTATTTAAGTTATCCTGCAGAAGAGGGCCTACACCTCCCCCTTAGGTACAATCTAACAGCAGAACCTTTTTCTTCCTATTTTTGTCCTTCCACAACTCTGTTCCTAAAAGCCTGCTGCACCCTCGAGGCTTTTCCCCATCTGACTACGGTTACAGGTCAAACCTATTTCTCGAGTGTCTGTCTTCTTTATCCTGTTAATCGTACTTCCCCTATGACCTGTTACCAGCTCCCAACCATCCTTCTCACCCTCATCACTAATCCCACCATCTCTACTTTCTGCTTCTATAGGTTGAGCCTCCACAGACTGAGCCGCCGCAGGCAGAGCCCCAACAGGCTGTCTCCATGACCATGAGCTGGCACTCAATTTCAAACACAATGGTGTGGGAAGATTTTCTTTTGTAGGCAGGGTGTCAGGGATTTGAATAAATTACCAGAAGAATTGATGAATAAATTACCAAAAATGATAAAAGAATTTATTGTTGAAATTTGTATAGGGCAAAGTAGGCAGGACAGTACAGAGGTAGAATGGGTGTGTAGGGAAATTAAAAAAAAAAAATGATGAATTGGTAGTAACAGTTGACTTTAATATTAGAATTATGAACCAGTCTATAAATATTGTAGCAGGGAAATATGGAGAAGCTACAGTTAATGAAAATGAACAACATTTAATAGATTTTTGTCTCCAAAACAAACAAAAAATCTCAAACACGTTCATTAAGGAAAATTGGATTTAAAAGTACAATTGGACTGAAAAAGGAAGAATATTGTTGATTCACTTCATTGTTGCTAATGAAGGGGCTTGCCTTTGATGTGTAAGATGCTGATTTACATATATCAGCTCAGCTAAACACAGACCATTCTACTTATTAATTGGAAGGATATTAATGAATGTTGGCTGTAAATCAAAAGACTCAAATCCAAGAGATTAGGATTATGAGTATAAAAATGGAAAGAGAAATTAGACCCATCTTCATCAAGATGTAATCAAGGAGGGTTGCAGTGACAGAAGCAACTACACAAAAATAAAACAATATTTCTGATTGTGAGCTTTCTAATGAAAACAGACAGGTCTGACATTAGGTAGCAGTGGTCTGCTATTACCTTATTTGAAAAATATACTTGTGCACAAATACCAACCCTCTAACGCTCCTAAAGCGACCATATGCCTCCTTTCTTTGCAATAGGTCTTCCCAGTTGCAAAAAATGCAGTATTCATCCACTCACTACAATATATGTAGCTCATGCCAGAAGCATCATGACCCACCTGACATACACAAGCTTGCCTCCATTGCCCAAATTCATACATCGGCCTTGCAATGGGATAATTATCCATCTTCAAGATTGATCACAGGCTAACAGCTTACTCCCAAATCTAGACCGTCACACACCCTTTGATTGACAATGATTACAAAAGTAACTCTTCAGGTTCTAGTGACATTTTAATCCACGTCTAACCAATAATTAATTGTTACTTAATGTCAATAAATGGTCATTCGATTTGTTTAAATTAAAGTAAATAAAGTCCTTAGTCCTGAGCTATTGTTAGTAAATTATATTGAAACGTGCTTTTGCGTTCTTCCCATTGTAGTTATCCCCTCATGTCAATTTTTATATTATTAATAATTAGGTACATTAAAAAGGATTTTTATTAATATCAGTAAACAGAACACAAATAAATCAATAAATTTAAAAAATCTGGTGTTTATAAATCTACCTCTATTACATTGCTGACCGTGCACTGAATATAGAGAATTTTTTCACCGGCAGGGTTCGCCTCATTGACCTCAGCCATACGGTAGGCAATGTGAACAGCGTGTGCCACGTGTTATATTTCTATTTCCAAAACTGAATAACGTATTGGAAAGTATTTCAATATTAAGCCCACGTTTGTTCCGGCGATGATGCTAATTAAAATTTCTGGTAATACATCTGGGACTTCTGGCCCTATTTGTATGTCCAAATCGAAAACGCCGCAACCCATGACCCGCTCGATACCTGTAACCTACATTCTGTACATGTATCCGAATAAAACGAGCCGGCTCGATGTAACAACTTGTCAACGTTCGGTTAGACGATTTAAGGTTTCATTTCACTCATATGGTTATAATCTCTCAAATTACTGGTATATCGAACAACAGTGCGTTTGAAGGGTTTTCAACATTTTCCGTTTACGACCATAGCAGGACACTGTTAATCGTATCTTCTGCATGCCACAGTTTCGGCCGTCTTCGCAAGTTCGTTCGTGAATTCCCAAATATCTACATCGTCATTCAATTTATTTCGAACTGGAGCGGTTATTAAAATTAATTCTCCTTTATAAATGCGAGTTCAATAAAAAAATGCACTCTCCTGTTACCGGTATGTCGTAACAGAACGGCTAATTCCGCAATAGTCACTCAGAATAATAGAGTTACATAAAAGCAAGATGGTTGAACGACGATAAGATATAATTATTGGAAATTTCTGTAACCCGCAAGCAAAAACATTTGTACTGAAAATTAAAAATATTGCTCGCCATACCGACTACTGCTAACATGTTAGAAATTAAACATCACCTGTAACTTTTGTAACGTCTATAGTAAATCTGCATCACTATGCATCTTGGTATCTTCCAATGTTCTGATTGCAGTCAGGATTATCACTTTAACTAAGGAATGTTTTACGAAGTATTTTTCAACCACATACAAAATAAGTTAGAACTAGACGACCCGTGCGAAAATTTCGCGAATAATTTGCGATGAATAGTGAGGTTAAATGCTGGTAATATAATCAAAAGAGGAACCGTACTATTGTAGCAAATATTTTATTTAGTGTCATAGGTGCGCATCAAAATACAACACATTACGAAACAGTTAGGAAAATTTTAAACACTCTGTATTTACAACAAACTGTCACTGAACTTAACGGAATAAAACCAACCTGAACAAAATGCACACAACATATCAACATTTCTGAAATATTTGTTGCTGTGTGAATAAAATGCTTACATTGGAATTGTATAGAAAAACGACAGTGTTTCCGTAACAGAAAAAAAATATCCGAAAAGCTACTTATTGAATAAAAAAAAAGTTTATTGAAATCTCTGTGATATCCGCTGCTGCAATCTAGGGACTTGGCTCTAAATAGTATCATACGCGCTACCATTTTAAACACCAAATTCCGAAAAATTCTTTCTTAATTTATGATTTTACCTAGCTGAAGACCTTAATATTTAAAACGATATGTTATTTATCGATTTCGGCTAGGTATCGAAGCAGATAAATGGCTTGTAATAATAATAATTTAAAAAAAAACACGTTGTATAAATAATAGTGATACTTTTGCCCTTTAAGGATCTAATTCCAAACAATTCCTTCTATATATACGGTGTGACCAAAGCAGCCACCTTGGTCTTTAAAATGATACTTCATTTATCGTTTTCGCTTATCAAGCGCGTAAAAAAATATATTTTTTTTTTTTTTGTTGAGAAATGATGATATTTTTTCCCCTTAAGGGTTTAATCTGGAGAAAGTTTTTTTCTTAAAAAATTGCATAACCATAACGGATAATTTAGTATTTAAATAGATACCTCATTTATTAATTTCGGCTAGGTATCAAGGGAAATAAATAGCTCCTGACAGAAAAATGCGTTGTAAAAATATTCATACTTTTGCCCTCTAAGGGAAGGATTCATAAAAATTTCTTTCTTAAAATGTGGCGAAACGGAACCGAAGTCATTTCGAAGACTTCAATTTTTAAATGATTCCTCATTTATCAATTTTGTTTAATTGTCAAGGGAGGGAAATAACTCGAGACACAAAATCGCATTTTAGAAATACTGATATTTACGCCCTTTAAGACTTTAATTCAGAAAAAAATTCATTTCTTAAAATGTGATGTACACACAGCGGAAACCTTAATTTTTAGAATGATACCACATTTATTTATTTCGGTTAGATATTAATAGAGATAAATGGCTCGTAACCCAAAAATGCGTTGTAGAACCATTTAGACTTTTTCCCATTAATTCCAAAAACATTCTTTCTTAATATATGATGTCACCAAAGCTGAGTCATTATTCTTCATACTCCTACTTCATTTATCGATTTTGGTTAGAAATCCAGGCAGATAAATGGCTCGGAAAAAAAACGTATTTTAGAAATATTGAAATTTTTGCCCTTTAATGGTCGAATTACGAAAAATTCCTTTCTTAGAATATAATGTTACCACGGCGGAAACCTTAGTTTTTAATATGATACCTCAATTATCTACATCGTTTAGATATCAAGGGAGATAAATCGTCCGTGACACCAAAATGCTTTAAGGGTTGATTTCCAAAAACATTCTTTCTTAAAATTTGATTTCATAAAGCTGAGACATTACTCCTTATAATCCTACTTCATTTATCGATTTTGGTTTAATATCCAAGGAGATAAATGGCTCGAGATACAAAAAACGCATTTTAGAATAATTGACATTTTTGCCCTTTATGGGTCAAAATACAAAATATTCCTGTCTTAAAATATAATGTTACCATGGAGAAAACCTTAGTCTTTAATATGATGCCTCATATATCTATGTCGGTTAGATATCTAGGGAGATAAATTGCTCGTGACACAAAATTGGGTTATAGATAAATTTATACTTTTTCTCTTTAAGGGTTGAATTCCAAAAACATTCTTTCTTAAAATATGATATCACAAAGCTGAGACATTACTCCTCATAATCCTATTTCATTTATCAATTTTTGTTAAATATCCAAGGAGATAAATGGCTCGAGATACAAAAAACGCATTTTAGAATAATAGACATTTTTGCCCTTTATCGGTCAAATTACAAAATATTCCTTTCTTAAAATATAATGTTACCACGGCGAAAACCTTAGTCTTTAATATGATACCTCATTTATCTATGTCGGTTAGATATCTAGGGAGATAAATTGCTCGTGACACAAAATTGCGTTATAGATAAATTTATACTTTTTCTCTTTAAGGGTTGAATTCCAAAAACATTCTTTCTTAAAATATTATGTCACAAAGCTGAGACATTACTCCTCATAATCCTACTTCATTTATCGATTTTGGTTAGATATTCAGGAAAATAAATGGCTGGTGATACAAAAAACGCATTTTAGAAAAATTGACATTTTTGCCCTTTGTGGGTCAAATTACAAAATATTCCTTTCTTAAAATATAATTTTACCACGGCGAAAACCTTAGTTTTTAATATGATACCTCATTTATCTGTATTGGTTAGATATTATGGGAGATAAATAGCTCGTGACACCAAATCGAATTGCAAAAATATTGATGCTTTTGCCCTTTAAGGGCCGAATTCCGAAAAATTTCTGTCTTAATATATGACGTCATTGAAGCGGAGATCTTAATCTTTTAAGTGATGCTTCACTAAACGATTTCAGGTAGGTATCAAGTGAGATAAATGACTCGTAACACAGAAAACAGCATTTTAGAAATATTGACATTTTCGCCCTTTAAGGGTCGAATTCAGGAAACTTACTTTCTTAAAATATGTTGTGACCAAAGTGAAGACCATAAGCTTAAAAATTACACCTCATGCATTGATTTCGGTTAAGTATGAAGGAAGATACAGGCTTGTGACAAAAAAATACCTTATAGAAATAATATATATCCTCTTCAGTCCCGAGCTCATAATAAAAGCGCAAGAGAACTACTATTGTGTTAATGATAGTTAACAATGAATGACCATAATTTTTTTAAAAACAATAACTAATTTTGTATAGATGGTATATATATGATACATCGGGAGTCAAGCAGGAAAAGTATACACACAACTTTACTGCTTCATGTTACTTTATTTCATGGAAAAAATATATGTTTTTACCTTTATTTCGAGGAGCCATGTTGTGCGGTTGCAGGATCCCAAGTTTCCAATCAGGGCTGCCAAAAGCAGAAGATCGAACATATGAGCTGTGAGAAGCGCGATGTATATTATAGATGATACGATAGGCCAGAAAAGGTTCAGCTGAGCAGTGGCCCAAGAAAAAAAATATTTCTGAGGGTATCATATATGATACCTTGGGACTGAAGAGGATACGACTGGTGTACAACAGAGAAACAACTCAGCAATCAGATGCCTGGAACTACTATTCTCTCTGTTTAGTGATTTGCTGGGTAGAAGAATTTTTAAAAGGTAGAAAACAGAGAGTTAGGGTAGGAAATGTAGTATCAAAAGAAGTGGAAGTAGAAATGGGTGTGTCACAGGGTAACGTATTGGGATCATTGCTATTCATTATTCTAATGAATAATTGTGTTGATTGTTTACTATCTGAAATTAGATTGTTTGCACATGACATAATGCTGTATAAAAGTATCAAAACTATAGAGGATTGTTAACAGTTGCAGGTTGATCTGGACAGGATATCTAGTTGGGTTAGTAAACATGGAATGAAGATAAATGCAAAGAAAAGTCAGCTTATTAGATACACAAATAAAAAACAAAAGGTTAATTATGAATATAAGGTGGGGAAAGAATTGCTTGCTGAAGACTTGAAATGTAAATATCTTGACATCAGTTTTGATAACAAGCTTAACTGGGCAGGACACATAGGACAGGTGGTAGGAAAAGGTTTCAAAGTTCTGCACTTGTTGGAGAGAGTGATGAGAGGATGTACAAGAGAAGTAAAGGAATGGGGTTACAAAACTTTGGTCAGACCATTGCTCGATTATGGTAGTGTAGTATGGGACCCTCATTTTACGTATCAAATACAGGTGTTGGAGAGGGTGCAAAGAAGGGCTGCTAGATTTGTTTCTGGAAATTACCGCAGAATGCAATCAGTGACGGATATGATAAAGGAGCTGGAATGGGATTCATTGCAAGACAGGAGGAGGAGGAGGAGGGTCATGGGAGTGTACAGGGCATATACTGGCGATGAGGCATGGAAATGTATTGCAATAGGTATGAAAAGTAGTGCATGGAAGGGAAAAGATGACCATGACCACAAGCTGGCATTCGATTTCAGGTACAAGGGTGTGGGAAGATTCTCTTTTTTAGGTAAGGGTGTCAGGGATTGGAATGAGTTACCAAGAGAAATGATGAATAATTTACCGAAAACTTTGAAAGAATTTAAAGATAAAATTTGTAGAGGGCAAATATAGGTGGGTGCAGGATAGGGGGAAGATGTGTAGTGAAATTGCCACCGGAGCCTGTGCTCCATTGCAATTAAATTACATTTAAAAAATTCTGCGAAGAAACCCTCAAACAGGAAGTTAACAAGAATCTAATAAAAGGCATACCCCGTCTCGCAAGTAAAACAGCGGTAAAGAAGTTTTTGACGTATCTGTAGCCGTTGCTTTTTTGCATCTTGTAACAGTTATTAGGATGAACGTTTTATTTAACCAACAGATTGACGAAATTATTTCGCACTGCCTTAAGACGTCGTGGTAACTAAAGATGGGAAACGCCTAGGGGTCAAGGAACTGTAAGGAATTCGAGCATGGCCTTTTGAAGTGATTTCGGGAAAACCGAAATTTGAATGGCGGGAGCAAGATTTGAATCTGCGTCCTCCCGAATTGAAACAGTCCAAAGTACGGTTTCGAAAAAAAAAAATCTTTAGTGGAAGCGGATATTTGTTAAAAGAAAAAGATAAGAAGCACACTAGGTATGAAGCAAAGAATATTTTAAATAATATCACAAAAACTATAACTGTTTACTTAGAGGATACTACCTACCTGGCCCAACCATAATTTCATTTCGTTTTGTTCGCATTCGGAGGAAAGTTAATTCATTTGTAGGATCCAGATCTCTTACAACCATTCTGGCTTGGTTCGATATTTGCCGGATAAGCGCTGAATACTGAATTGTCGTCGTAGTATCTAATGTTGTTTGAACTGTAATTCCTAAGATAAAAGAAAAAAATCAATCCTGCATTAAACTTAGTCATGACGACTCAATGAGGTTGTCTGCGATTAGACTTCCATTTTATATTCGCTGCACATTTCCTCAAAGCAAAAATGTAACGTTGATGACCAGTCTGGTAATGTTACAGGGTGTCTGGACTGTGTAAACTGAGAGACAACCTTAAGGGAGCGTCCATAAATTACGTGGTTCGGTCTAGGGGGGAGGGGAGAGTTGGGAGAAAGCTTCGCTGGGGTACGTAGGAGGGGGGTCTGAGCCAAGCCAAGTAACTTTTCATTCATGTTATTTGTCACAGTTAAAATAACGTTCAGAACACAAACAGCATTTGAATATTTATTTCAGCAATTTAATTATCTCAGTAAGTAATTTACAATAGTCTGACACTTGAAAACAGTTCAAAATGTCCTCTGGAATCAATAGAAAAAAAACTAAGTGCCACCCGGAAAAAGGGGGGGGGGGGGTTTCACTGTAAGCACCTTAGAATTTTGGCAAATTCTAGTTTTGCTTAGGCGGGACTTAGAAATCCGAGATGAGCAGTTTTCAACTTTAAGGAATTTGCCTGTAACCTTTCCCACAGTAACAATTCACAATAAAAAACAATTTTAAAGTGTATTTATCATATCGGGAAACGTTTAGTTTAAGAGATATTCCCGTTTGTTCAAGTTTTGAAACACGCGATCATAAAAGTAGAAATTCTAAGATTTGCAATATCTTTAAATTGAGTAAAGCTACAACCGAACTTTTATCACCAGCTGTAGTCAGCACTGTCCCCGATATTTTGGCAATAAAATTAAGTAATTTGGTAAAGATTAATTAGCGATTTTAATTAAGAGAAAATAATAAGCTTTTTTATTAAAAGATATATTGATTTAAAAATTACATCAGTAGATAGCCCTAATTAAGATGATTTCGTACATATATTGGTTTCCATAGTATTTGTCTGGTAACCAAGTTTTTGAAAATAGATTATTGCTGATTGTCGGGTGGAAGTTTCGGGAAAGTCCGCCAAGAATGGTCACGTGATAAATTCAGTTTTAAGACGATAGAAACCTTTTGGAATGGTAAATTAAATTAAATTAGATAGAACAGGATGATAGAAAGTTTCGGTAAAAATCTCAAATTAAACTATCGTATACTTTTGAAGATATTAATTAAAGAAAGATTTGCCAAGGTCATAGGCGCGCGCAGGGCTATAATAGTTCGGGCGGCAAGCACACGTTGTCTCATTCTTACGCCGGGAAGTGATCGAGCAACTCCGCGCATGATTTTATCAGTGATGTTTAAAATAGGAACTTAGCCAAATGTAGTCTGTTCCTGTCTGTCTGTCGTCTGTTCCGGTCTGTCTTTAGTTTCGCTTAGTCTTTTTTGTTTGCATCGGTTGGTTGTAACTCGCCATGCTGGCTAGTTCGACCATGTTGGATGTTGTCGTGTTATATAGCTACTTTAACTTGTAACATGAACTTTTAAATTTTCATCAGCGGTTCGGTCGGTTTAAATATCTTCCCAAAACCTGCAAACTTTTGGTAAAGTGTGATCGATTTGCCTGCTCAACTGTAAAATGCATATTTGAAATTGTGACTTTGAAAATAAAACTTTGGATTTTCGGAAAGTGACTTTTTCATTCAGTATGTAGTTTACAACCTTTTCTCTATTTGTGGTTTAACAAATATTGTGGCGACCTCAAGCATTTAGGTTGAGTTATTCGGCTACGTGGTCAAGTCAAAATTATTTCGAAAATTTTCTACAGAACTTTGAGTCAACATCAAGAGTTAGTTGAGGCACTAAGGCTATACTTCAGCCCCAGCATCAGCCCTGGGTCCTTACACCACACGAGGTGAAATTGGAGCTACGTAATTTATGGACGCTCCCTAAACAGGGCAAAGATAAAAATCGCTATGTACGTATTCTCAGTGAGACCATTCTCACTGCTAGCATCCGTCAGGTCAGGGCAAGGTATTTCAACCTGAAGATCGCAACGCGATCGATCTACATCGGTGAAGATTGGAGCGTTCCTGATCAGACCGCTACTGTAAACCTGCAAGAATCAGGTGAGATCGGATCAACACGGACGCCGAACATCTCAGAACTTGTTCAGAGTATCAGTATTGTATGATTTTATTCATAAAAATATTGTGATTCATCTTACAAAACTACACTGTGGACAGAGATCGCAAAAAAAAACTACAGAAAAATAATAACATTGCAAAATATTGTGCAACAATAAGAATTATCCTAAAAGTATATTGTTTTATGTTATTCATGTTGAAAGTATTGAGAATTACATTCATTGTCTTCTTTTGTTTTTTGAAGTAGAATCAACTGTAAGGTTTAAACCACAGGTGGCCAACCCAAATGATCTTGCGGGCCACTTTGAAAGTGCATCATAACTCTGCGGGCCGCATATAAAATTATATATTACCACTTGAGACGTTTTTTTTGGAGTGAAAAATTGAAACATGAGTTATTATTGTGTTTACTATTATTCTTACATGCAAACATAGATAATATACTAATAATGATACTAAACGCACATTGTAGATAAATATATATATAACATAAAAAATATTTTGTAATAGTGTGATGAATCTCGCTGGCCGGAAAAATGTTCAAGGCGCGCCGCGGGTTGGCCACCCATGGTTTAAACAATAATAAAACAATTCGTAAGGGTCAAAAATATTATTTGACTTGACCTGACCTGGCCGCGAATGTGAATGCTACTGGAACGTGAGCTGATCTGAGCTGACGTGTTTTGATCTCTAGTATGAATCGGTCTTAAGGCTGCGGAACCGCGGATGAAATATAAGAATCGGTTGGCCGTCCACTGTGGAAATTGGTTTGGATCGTAATATCAACATAGCAATTTGTCGCTCTAAAAATCAGTTAGTACAAAGTGGTAGCTTTGCTGGAGACAGGTTGTCCGTATTGCTTCGGCTGTAATCGTAAGATGTAGTTTCATCGGAGGTTGTATTATTCTCCACCACCAATAAACTCCTCGGTGAATCTGTAACAGAACAATAGTGAACAGAGACTCGAGGACCATACCTATTGGCTTTATTGTTTGGAAGCTGGGCCATTTTAAATTACTCAGTACAATACCTGCTTTGCTATCATCCTTGCCTTCGGCATTTAGAAAATTATTAACACTTAACTTGTCGATGCACTCTGTGACCCGAGATTACAACCTTATGTATCAACATTATTATTTTAAATATTTCCTGTTATTGAAGCGTTTATCTATTTCCCCCAACTTTAAAATAAACTGAATGCAGTAGATGTGAGATCGAAGAGTTTCATGACGTTGTATATTGATAAAATATTCTTGGGTTTCTAACTGCGTAAAAATGTTGTACTCTAGGGATGTATCGATGAGAAAGTCTCTGCATTCGTTTTCAGCTAACTGAAGTAAACCGTCAATTTGGATAAAAAGGTGTCTGTTTCGACGTTGCAAGGGATACAAACAAACAAACGCCGAACCTTTGCGGTGACATCATCACTGACCCTGAAACTTACCGGAGCGCTGCCGGGTTCTGTTTATTCTAGTGTCTGTAATCAAAATTTTGATACAACTTTTTTGTTGAATAAACTTTCTGAAGTGAATAATCTCTTTTCTGAATTTCGCTGAAGTTTCACGTGTAACGTACCTTAGAACATTGATATCCTTCATTTTGTTTCCACAAATAGAGACCTCGAGCCTATTCTTATCTTGTCGCCAAGGCGGCGTAAAACAACAATAGATCAAAATTTAACAACTTAGGTAGTCCGGTTAAACAATTAACTCTCAAACTGCTATAATAGCATTGTCATATACTGATACGAATGTTCAATCCTGAAGGAACTCCCAATTGAGGACAGATCAGGAAGTGGCTGTGATCATGGATCACGCATTCATGCCACATTCACATAGAATACTCGAGTAAGCTGGAAGCAAGCCCTATTGTTGAAGGTATGTACATTTTACATCTGGTAATCCTACGCTCCTGCGGTTTATTGTTTTCCAGTTCGTTTATAGTTGGTCTTTGCCAGAAGTCGTTTTATCAGTAACCTGAATTTCAGGAGAATTTTGTTCCTCCACTTTGCTTCTCGGCTTTCTTTCACCGATCCTATCAATCTGTTTTCTTTCACGAAGATCCTCCTGGATTTTAGTCTACACGCCTCTGGCCTAAGTTCATATAGCTGTCAGTAGAAGTCAGTTTCCTGCTTTTTTCTCTCCACATCTGCTGGTGTTTAAATAATGATTTGAAGAGAGGCCATAGCGATGAGTGGATATAATTTATGTACTGCGGTCGACTAATGGAATCAGTGGCGTAGCTAGGTCAACAAGGGCCCCGGTACAAAAAATTTATTTTGGGCCCTCAGGCCAGACGGGCGGCCTTTTTTTGCTTTGTGTTGCTGAGCTGAGGATGGGGCCCTTGAGTTGTGTTTAGGAGCTCCCTGAGCCGTGGTTGGGGGCCCCCCTGAGCAGTGAGAGGGCCCTAAGTGAGAGGCTTCCTGTGTCTCAGGGGCCCCCTTAGACGACTGTAGAGATAAAAAAAAAAGGTCAAAAGGTCGCCAGTTTGCCATGAAGGCTCGTGGGCCTCTGAACTGTGTGGTAGCCCCATAGTAGCTACGCCCCTGAATGGAATTCATTTACGGTCCACGCGAATTCTTTAACAGCGACGTCCACCTTTTTTGCATTGTAGAGGCCTGCTATACTGTAGCAGCATAACTACCACCGATATGTATAATGTGAAGGTTAAAGATTTCACTGCTTTAGTTTGGCATCTCATATTGCATTTGTAAGCTTTCTGATTATGTCGGGTGCCAAATCTTTGCTCGATGTTCAAGCAACTGTATTTGAATGTAAGGGTGTGGAGCAAGATGTCAACTAAATATTTTGGTGTCCTACAGTGTTGGAGTTGATCCACTCACCAGTTCTCTTTCTTGCTTTCCTGTGTTTAAGGGAGTATCCATATACTCTGCCCTTGCTGATGTTTAACTGGTTGGATTTGTAATAATTTGTTAATGTCGCAAAGTATGTCCATTTCTCTTCAACGTTTTCGAAACACCTACGCTAGGGCAACCACCATGTCATCTGAGTAAATGAAATGTTTAATATTCATAGTGTTCGTTGGACATTTGTGATTATGTTGTAAATGGCTGATGCTAAAACATTTTCTTGAGGGAGACCATTATTTATATTCCTCCAACAATCGTGCAGGAAAGTACCGATCAATGAAGGATACTCCGGTGTTTTTCTTCCTTCGAAACCACCTTCAATTTGTTGATTTAGGTGAAGGACGCATCCACAACATGAGTTAGCAGGTCAGAATCCTGTATGCTGTTGAATAAATTCTTCCTCAAAGATGTTTCCATTTCGGTAAAATATCAGACGCTCCAAGACGTTGAAGGAGTGGTAAACAAATAAATAAGTCTGAAGTTTATTGAATCAGTAGGTACTTCTTCAATCTAAAAGAGCATCTTTTCGGGCTGTCGTGTATCTGTATTTTGGTAACACATGTATTCATTGTATTTAATAGCATTTTAAGTGTTTTCTGTCCGAAATTCTTGAGTGTTATACCCTTTACATCGTCAACTCCGTTAGCTTTGTTTGATTTTATTTAAGCACGTTCATAGGATGAAAGCAGAGCCTAAAAAGGATTGTAGGAAGGCAACAAGTTTGTAAAAAAAAAAAAAAATGGCAAAGTCATCAGCATCTTAACAAGTTACATATGATCCATCTTTTTTCTTATTATATAAAGTGCCTCACCTCCGTATACGCGCTGTTATGATTGTCCACAGTTATCTGTTCTGCAGGTACAAACCCCTGTAATCCCCTTCATATCTTCCCTTTTAACTCCATCACTCTTTAACGGTCCACTCAGATTTCAACATGTTTCTGTAGCACCAAGTCTGAAATGCTGCCACCTTTCTCTTCCTGATACGTATGTCCAATGTTCTTGCTTCTATAAATAACTGAATTGCATACTTGCAGTTGCAGAAAGATTTTTATAAGATGTGTGTCAGTGTTCAACATTTATTAAATTTGAAAACTAATTCTGCTAGCTTTAATCTGCACTTAGTATCTTCTATGCATCACCGATCAGTTGTAATTTTTATTCCAAAATAAGAGATTTTCGGTACTTCTACTGCGTAACTTCTAGTTTTAACTTGTTTCTTTTTTGTTACTGTTCCAATATTCTCTTCATTCCATTCACTAGAAAAAGTAATTAAAATCTTTCATTATCTGTAAGAGAAAAGTTGGAAACATGTAACTAAAACAAACTATTAATGTGATAAATGTTCAAAGTGGCCTATGATATACGTATTACGCAACACTATTTTATACGATTTATATTCATAGCAGAAAACTAAACAAAAAAATTAATTTATGTGTAGGATCAAATACTGGTCCCGTGACTGCTTAATATAACTAAGTTTTATGTCAAAATTTGATTATTCACCAACTTCCAATAGAGGAGATATGAGTTGAACTTATGGACTGGATTGAAGAGCCAAGGAGAATCACTTCTTAAGATATCTGATAAAAGATTTGAAACTAAATCCGCAGCCACCTAACTTCAAATTCTCGGGAAGCAAAGAGAAATAACTGAATTAAATAAACAAAAGCATATTTTAAAATTGAAACCATATATCAGAATTTAAATCAAGAAAAATTAGGGATTTGAAAATTAACCATACCTTCACTGTTTAGAACTATAATTCCTTCCACTTCTCTATGTCCGAGGACTCTTTCCAGTGTTTCCTGTATTTCTCTAGCCTACAAAAAGTAATACTTTAATTAAAACAAGGTATTCACACTTATATTTTTCTATTTTAGTACAGATACTCATGTAATTCTATTCGTATTGCATTAACTTTGAATATCTGCGCAGTGTAGAAATGATTGTGTTGTCATCGCTTCTTTATACTGTATGTGTGCAACATTTCAAACAATATGGACGTCTGTATGTGGGTAATTAAATTAAATTCGTATGGTATTTTTGGCCAGGAATCACCGAAAAGTTCGGCCATAAAGTGACAAAGGTTTTCCGAATTGCCGCGCATGTTCACTCATGTCGCGTCTGCACTTTCCTAACCCGGTAATTCCATTTGGTATTGGTTTAGCGTGGAAACTGAACCATGGAGTTTACTAACATACGTACTACACATGAATAAAGAAAGTATTTTCAAGGGAGGAAAGTCACTTCTAAGATATACACACACACAAAAAAACTCGCCGGAATCGGAATTCGAACGTCTGTTCGCCATTCATGCTCCTTAACCAACTGGGCAACCACAGCGATGCTGGTAGCGGGTGAAAATTAACCATATCTGTCGTATGACAATTAAATCACTTTTCTATTGTTACTGTCAACATAATGAGAATTTCAGGACATAGCTATGAAATTATTGAAGCAGTTCGAACATCTGAAAGTGGATGAAAATTGAACTGAAATATTCCATTTCATTCATAAATACATGCATTAATATGTACATACATGTAAAGCTGACATAACGCGTGTAAAAATAATCGGCAGGAATTTTAAATAAAGTCTTAAGTCTCCATTCTACAATTTGGAAAAACTTTGATTATATATACGAGTCATGAAGAATGTGGCATTATTTATTTTTATATTTTTTATTAAGATTTGAAGAAACACATTTATTTCCTTGAAATCCTTTTGATTTATCTTCAAGGATATCTAACGTTCCTAAGGTTTAATTTCCACTGTGACACACTCAAAATCATCTTTTCTGTTATAAGAGTTTGATTGGGGAATGCTATCCCGTATAACCAATGTCCAAACTTTTGCCTCTTCCATTTCAACTTGTCTTTTCCTTTTGCAATATGTTTATGTTTGGATATGACCTAGAGACACGCCCCACAAAGACCGCTCCTCAGTATCCACATTACTTCGCGTTTTGGGTGTTATAGCAAGACGAACGATCCAATTTGTCTAGCGGGCATTAAAGTGGCTGTAATGTTCAGATTCGCGAAGAATTGCAGTTAAATGACTGTGCGCTTGTGATGGTTCTATGGCTTAACAGGGTGTATTTTAAGACATTAATATGAGTTTTATTGAAAACATTATGAATTGCGAGCGTGGTGTAGTATTAGGATCCACGAGTAGCGGCAAGCATTGCGACACAGGCCTCGGCGCACAGTGGTCTGAAATCCCGAAAAGCTGGCCAAAAGTAAAAAAAAAAAGTTACTATTTAGGAACTTTGACTTTACTAGTTCCATAGAGCGGTATTTCTTTGATGTAAATCACGTGTTGGTTTCGCTTTGTGACTCATGCAGAAGGGCATAGACTCCTTTGAAAATGCCGACGCGACGTGGCGAGAACATCTGGCGCGTTGTAGCTCATACCGAAAATAAGCGATTAGTTGGAAAGTAACCGGCGAAAATTCACAATTCTTTTAAATGTAATAAGTGATTGTGTACAGAACGACGTGGTGTTGCGAACATTTGAATTCGCAAAATGGATTCACCCCCACAATGTAAGAAAAATAATAATCTACATTAAACAAATTATTTAACAAGTTGAAAAAAGTTTGTGTGTTCTGTCGTGTTCGGTCGAATCTCATATGCCACCTTATAGCCTATATTGTATTTGATATTTATTTAAAAAAATTGGCTGCTACTAGCTGCTATTCTGTTAATAATATAATTTTATGTGTTAACATGCATAACGACAAAATTGTTGATCAGGTAAATATTTTAAGGTTTGAATACGGCCTTGACCTTTCCTCGTATTTCGGTAATACTTTCAGGTTCCAGTGTATTTGAGGACTGATTTATCAGAATGAAATTTAACAGAATCATTAATAAATCGATTAAAAAATTAAAAGATTATAATAAATTACAGTATTTTTTAAATACATTTTTAATGGATTTTAAATGTTTCAGAATGTACATCTACTACATGTATAGAGATTTCTAGAAAAGAAATTATTTTACTACTAAAAGGAAAACTAAACAATGATGTTGCAGACATTGTTGCAACAATTGAAATTCATAAATCTGATGAAACAAAAGTAACTATTTAGGAACGTTCACTTTACTAGTGCCATAGAGCGGTATTTCTTTGATATAAATCACGTGTCGATTTCGCTTTGTGACTCATGCAGAAGGGCATAGACTCGTTTGAAAGTGCGCAAGAATCGTGCAATAAATATAGAAAAAGATTTCGGGAAGATTTCTCGCGAAAATGCAGCCGCCAAGAAACGATGGAGGATGTATTTTTGCGACTTTTGGTTTCCTCAAAACCCTTTATTACGAGCCTCAGGAAATTGCCACAAAAAATTTGAGATCGCTGTCAATAGAGGCATTAGAGCTACTCAATCCGCCAGATATCGCAACACATTGCTCTGATGTAACTGATTCTGTGACGGATGAATCAATGACAGATTGTTGTGATTCCGATAGCGAATAAAATGTACCTTGTTTCTTATTAAGCAATCGAATTTCTGTACAAATAAAAAATGTTTTATAAGTAAAATTGCATAAAACTATTTTTCTTTTTTCTTCAACAATACAATTTTAAACATTTTTAATAAAATATTATCAATAAGCAATTTTGTTTTTTATTTTTAAAATGAAATATAGATTTACGTCCTCATAAGTCCCGTTTAATATATTTTTTTTTTTTTTTGAAAAAGATACTATTTTTCTGTTTGTAAAAATGTCCACCACAATGACTTTGCCATTTTTATATTATAAGAGCCAATTTTAATCAGTATTAACAAAAGTCGTGATATATTCAATATCGTATGAAATATTGTTTTAACTTTTTTCATTATTACCGATTTCATATACTTATAGGATATTTTATGCATTCAACATAAATTTTTGTACTAGCATCCGCCATTTTGAAGCCGTCATTTTGTTTTTTTTCAACAAATAATGTCCAGATTTTTTATAACAGATATTAAATCACCCAATATTTATACTATTTTTTAGATAATCTGCCATTTTAAATATTTTCTGCCATTTTGGAACCGACATTTTGTTTATTTTTTATATATATATATATATATATATATATATAATTGACGTAGATATTTGTTATCAGCGACCTACACAGATCATGTATACAAATTTTCATGAAGATTGAACAAGGATTTCTATTTTGGCCAGCTTTTCGGGATTTCAGACCACTGTGCGGCGCCTGGGTAAGGGTTTCATGAAAAAGAAGCGTCAGTATAAAAAGAGGAGCCGCCTCCGAGCGCCGCTTTTTCATCATCAGTCTTCATCGGATTCGGACCTTCGATCCAGAGCAAAGTTTTAATTTTTGTGGCAGTGAGTGATATTAGCGTGTGCTTCTAGTTATTTACGGTTAACCGTCTGAGTTGGTTTTATGTCTTGTTCCAGGAGTAAGTTAGTTGTCTGGTATTTTTTAATTGTAGTTATTCATAGAGAGTAGGATTTTAGTATAATCACTCAAATTAGGTGTTTTCGTCGAAACTAGCAAGAGCTAAGTTAACGTAAGTGTGTCAGGTTAGGGAAGTAATAATAATACCAACAAAATTAATTATTAGTCGCCACTTAGCGGTTGCACAATTGTTTAAAAATTGCCACGTCTATTCTGCTGTTTTAAATTCTGTTCCAGTTTAGAAGCTGTGAATCAGCCATCAAATACTGATTTTATAATTTATAAGTGTGCAACAAGTGTGCAAGAAATTGATAAGAACTTCAGTAATTTGAAATCGTAAATTTCCAATGTTGCCCAATTTGTATGATATTCAAAGAAAAGGTTAGGGATTGTTAGCGAAAATTAATAATAATAATTTAATTTAAGTATTAAGAAATTCAGGGATTATTTGCGGTACTAGCAGAACTGTCTTCGTTTTTTATAAAAATCTGTTGTGTAAGGAATCTTCTGATATAAATTTAAATAATATACTGGTTGATGGGGCTAATAAAATTTAAGGAAAAGCTGTGCATTAAAGACTTAACTGAAAATTATTTAATCTCTATTTGTTATAATTTAGTAGTGTTGAGATTTCAGAACATTTCAGAAGCAGATATGAAGTGGCCACGATCGAAGGGAAAGAGCCTTATATGTTATTATTACCTGATGCTTTCCAGGTAAGCACAAGTAAACTCACGTGAACAAGAGCCAAGGTGAGAAGCTGTATGTTTCGGTAAATGCACAGACCAGAAGCTTCTGAAAGTAAGTGACTATTATATTTTATTCCTGAAATATATAAGCGGTTCTTAGAGAAAGGTTTTAAACATATAAGCAGTGTTCTTTCAGACGCTGTACATGAACTTTACGCGGATGTCCAAGTAAAATTTGTATACTGTTGCTAAAAATGTCGGATACTGTTATGCGCGAACTATGATGAACTACGAGGGTGAGTCAAATGAAAACCTTAAATATTTTTTTTAAAATATTATTTATTAAGTGGTTATTTAAGTGGTACAAAGCTGTATCACTTTTCAACATAATCTCCCCCACGCTCAATGCAAGTCCTCCAACGCTTAAAAAGTGCATAAATTCCTTTAGAACAAAATTCTTTTGGTAGTCCGCGCAACCACTCATGCACCGCGTGGCGTATCTCTTCATCAGAACGGAACTTCTTTCCTCCCATTGCTTCTTTGAGTGGTCCAGACATATGGAAATCACTTGGGGCAAGGTCTGGTGAGTATGGTGGATGAGGAAGACACTCAAAATGCAGGTCTGTGATTGTTGCAACTGTTGTACGGGCAGTGTGAGGCCTTGCATTGTCATGTTGCAAAAAGACACCTGACGACAGCAATCCACGTCGCTTTGATTTGATTGCAGGCCGAAGATGATTTTTAGGAGATCTGTGTATGATGCACTGGTGACAGTGGTCCCTCTAGGCATGTAATGCTCCAAAATGACGCCTTTTTCGTCCCAAAAGAGAGTCAGCATAACCTTCCTTGCTGATGGTTCTGTTCGAAACTTCTTTGGTTTTGGTGATGAGGAATGGCGCCATTCCTTGCTCGCTCTCTTCGTTTCCGGTTGGTGGAAGTGAACCCAGGTTTCGTCCCCAGTAACGATTCTTGCAAGGAAGCCATCACCTTCTCGTTCAAAGCGCCGAAGAAGTTCTTCACAAGCATCAAAACGTCGTTCTCTCATTTCAGGAGTCAGCTGCCGTGGCACCCATCTTGCAGACACTTTGTGAAACATGAGCACAGCATGCATAATGTGGTGTGCTGAACCATGACTAATCTTTAAACATGCTGCAATGTCATCCAGTGTCACTCGGCGGTTTTCCAATTCTATGGTTTCAACTGCTGCAATGTTCTGTGGAGTCACAACTCGTTGTGCCTGACCTGGACGAGGAGCATCTTCCACTGAAGTCACACCATTTGCGAACTTGCTACTCCATTCGTAGACTTGCTGCTGTGAATTTCAATAGGTTTCACACCTTCACTACTCAGAAACCGAATAACAGAACGCTGTTCTTCCCTGATGCAAGTCTCAAGTAGGGCAGCCATCTTTATACTGATACTGCGACGGTATTTGTGCATCTGCACTATGCTGCCACCTACAGGCCATTCTGCACGCTGCTTGTAGTACGCTTACCAACTTACAGGAGAACGGCGCGAAATTACAATTTTTTATTACAAATTTAAGGTTTTCATTTGACTCACCCTCGTATATTTCCCGTTGCCTAAATTAGAGCTCTTTTTTGCAAGGAGTTTCTGCTGCTCTTTAGATTTCATGCTCTTGAGTTTCTTCGTCACTGTGGTATCATCCATCGAATATTTTTCGCCAAGGATCTTTAGGACATCCGTCTTCTTGATCTTGTTAACATAGTTTTTATTTTTAGCTTAAACATACATTTATATTTGTTTCTATCATGATTTTATAGAGAGACCAGCTGATTGCTATTATTTAACATCATGAACCTACAATGCTGGTTCTCAGTGATTGCGCTTATAGTTCGGTACCCCAGAGCTCTTGGAATTTTGATGAATTCTATTTGATCAAATGAGCTTTGCTAAGGATTTCCGTGGTTCGAAATCCACGTTACTCTGTAGGTCCAGCCGCGACAAAAGCGAAAGATAAAGTTAAAAGAGCTAAGCAATAAAATAAATGAAACACGTTGAGCAGACATATTTACTTAATTATTTTTTAATTGATGAATCTGCCCGGTATTTCCCTTCATAGTTTCGAACACATGAATGTTGTGATACGCACACCCGTCTCTAACTTTGCAGTGAATCGCTAAGTAATAGTGACATTAATAGCTCTGCCAATAAAATTTAAACCTCATTAATTACGCAGGTTGGAAATTTGCAAGATGTAAGGTACCTATTAGCTCACCAAAAGCTATCCCCAGTAGTAATATACTCTATAGATCGGTTTTGAAGTTGCTTATATAGAAGATAAAAAACTTACGTAAGTAATTTTCAACTTGAATGGATTTCCCTGCATTCATTTCCACGACTAAAGCTCATTATAAGAATCATTTTTAAATGTATTAATTATGTCCGGTAAAAATTAGTTTAAGACATAAGTTGGTTTGTTTAAGTTTAAAACCAAGCAGTTAGGAAAGCTAAAATCTAAGATTCGAAATAAGTTTGAACTGAGTAAAGTCACAGTCGATCTCTTATCACTAGCTATAGTCAGCACTGTCTAGCATAATTTAAAAGTAAAATTAACTAATTAGGCCAAATTTAATTACCACTTTTAATTAAGAGGAAAAATAAAGTTTTTAACTAAAAGGAATATAATTGAGAAATTTATTTCAGAAGGTAGCCAAAATTGAGACGATTACGTAAATATGGTGGTTTCTGTAAAAAATTTAAGCATCGGTAAGATAATTAAGATTTTGAAGATAGATTGTCAAATTAAATTAAATTAAATCAAATTAAAATTGCAATGGAGCGCATGTTTATTGTTGAGGAAGTACGGCAAATAACGAATTAAATCAAAATAGATAGAACAAGGTATCAGGAAGTCCATGTGGTAATTGCAAGTTAAACCATCAAGTATATTTGGAGATATTAATTTTGAAAAGATTTTGCTGACCTCATAGAAACTGGAAAGTTGATAAAAGAACCTGCAGTCATCTTCGATTGGTTTGCGGAGCGAACTGCTCCACGCGGGTCGTTGGAGCGGCACATAGTAACATGCCGTAATTGTTATCTCACTTTGGGGGCCTTTGTGAGTGTTTGTCTTCTCGAGTGAATGTGCTTAACCCGTCAATCTTCTATGAAACAGTTCTCCGATGCTTTGGTACCGACAATGTAAGAAAGAACTTTTCAAGAATATAAGTACTTTATGATTCGAAAACTGTGTCAAGTAAACTTATTTAATGTACCCTTCGCGTTTAGGGTGTATAATACAAACACGTTGCGACCGCATTATTAAATATTAAGGTACCAGAAGGCTACACAGGTCATGAGCTTGATTGTTCACAGTTTAGGCAAAGTGTTGATACCGCCAGCAATAGCTTTACCCACTCCCATGCATCATATCGAAGCAATAAATTCTAAGAGGTTAGATCCATTTTTTGAAAGGTGGAAGATGTTGTGCAATCCTCTATATTGCTTTCCTGGAGTTAAATATTCCTTATAAATTGGCTGATTTTTTTTTGGTGGACTTTTAGTGTTGAGTGTCCAAGCCGCTGGATTCTTTCTTTAGGCTTACGAGAATTATGTATAACAATGCAACAAATTGAAAATAAAGGAGAGAAAAAGATTTTAAGAGACAGAAACACAAGTCTTAAACTAAAAACAAATGTACGAAAACAATATACCATAAGTGACAAAGAATGGGCAGCCAGGTCAGAACGAATGAAAAAGTTTTGGAAACAGAAGAAGAAACTGAAGAACAAATCTTCTTCCAGTACCGTTAAGACATAAATGCATATGGACTGATTCAAGTGTTCTAATATGGACATAAAATATGTAATACTAATAAAACAGGATGAATAAATTAAGAAGATTCTGGTCATTTCTATAACAAGGATTATTAAATTTTCTTCTTGAAATAAAAGGCTTTATCTAGCAATACAGAGAAAAAATGTAAAGAGTGTTGCATTCCATATTTCCAATATTAGTTTCACCCGGTAGATAATAAACCCGATATAATATTGCCTGAAAAGAAATGAACGTGAGTTAGAGATTAAAAGTTCATAAACTGTTTCAAATTAAATTCAATTAGTCACACATATCATGAAATCGACAAACAGCACTCTCACAAGGTAAAAAATACACTTTTCCAAAATTGAAAAATGACTTTTTCTGTTTAATGTGTTTGCCATCAGTTGATTTACTTGTACGTAAATTGCAATCGCGTTAAGCATCTTAAACAATAATACATTTTATTATAATTACCATTTGGGAATCCATTTTCTCGAAGTAAAAAATAAAAAATAGTATCAAAAGTAAATCGTGTAAATAAATATAAAACGAGGACCGCTATCGTGCGGCTATTTGTAACCACAGATGAGACTACATGGAAACAGAGGAAAAATATTTTATGCGCTAATCTATGGAGCCAAAACCAAAGATGTTTTAGCTTATATCAATTTTCTCGTCGTAAAAGTTCATTTATCGTTCAGAACTGCCCAGGAAGTGTGGTTTCGTAATAATTAACATCATGATGCAGAAGGAGCTTTCTCATCTCATAATAACTATGATGTAATCAGTGTGATACAGCGAACTGTTCATTGCAGTGTATTAAGAGCCGCAATGGGATTCATTGGGAGACAGGGGGAGGGTTGAAGAGTGTTTTGGGAGTGTACAAGATGTATATTGGTCACGAGGATTGGAGATATATTGGTAGAAGAACTGGGAGTAGTATATGGAAGGAAAAAGATGACCATGACCACAAGCTATAATTTGATTTCAGGCATAAGAAAGAGGAAAAAGTTTCTTTAGTAGGTAAGGCAGCAAGGGACTGCAATAAAATAGAAAGGGAAGGTTTAAATAATTTATCAGAAACGCTAAAAGAATTTAAAATTCTTAAAATGCAAATTTAGGTGGGTGGGGAAATTACATTCCAAAAATTTGAGTTTAAAAGAGAAAATGAAAAACAGGTGTGTAGGGAAATTGCTACAGGAGCATGCTCTCGATCTAAATTAAATTTATATTTCTACAGAGCACAATTACATTTCCCACATTTGCTCCATGGATGACACCATTTTTTACACTACATTCTATCTAATTCTACCGTAATGATCCAGGGATGACACAAATAATTTTCTTCGGAATTTCAAGGAATATGAAAAAAAAACTTATATCCAAAAACGCCATTGTGTATTTGAGAGAGTGGATAAATTCATATTGACTGGATAATATAATCAGTAGAAAAAGACTGAAGAAGAAGAAACTGCCTTAAAACTCACGCAAGACAGTAACAACAAAGATTTATAGCATTCTGGGCAAAAAGTAGACCCTACGCAACAGTAATTAAACTGGAGACACTATATGGATCGAAAACCTGACAATTAATAAAAGGCGACGGGGGAGGAAGAGGCAGTAAGAATTGGAGAAGAAATAAACGGAAATAATTAAGAAAATATTAAGCCACAGAATTGCATAGATATACTACCTTTTGCAGAATGAAGAAAAATGAAGATTTAAACGAGAACTTAGATAAAATTGTAGGCAAAATAAAAAGACTAAAATTTTATAGTAAAAATATTCGAATTTAGAAGTCTGATTCACACTTCAAAATATCTGGTAATCCAATCAAAACTACAACCCAGGAGAGTGATGTCAAACATTCAGTGACAGGAACATCAATATATGTATGGCGCTTGGAGAAGAGGGAAAAAAAAGTAGATCTTAGAGTCCAATCGAATTTAAACGGTCAAATTCTAAATAGAAAGCAATTACATCACTTGTTGGCAACTTTACACAAAATCCCAACCTGTTCTACCAAAATAATATTATCTTAGAAACATCGACTTGGTTAATAACGTCAAAAGTTAGATTGAAATAACGTACGACTCAGATACAAGTAAACACACAAAATGCTTCGCCATATCAATCTCTTGTAATAACAAAATTCTTAATAGTCCACGCAGCACACAGTATTATTTAAAGTCTAATATCAGATACGGTATGATGTTGCCATCTACATTAAAACCGCAATTAGACTACCGCACAGGTAATATATTCACCGTATCGCAATGTAAATTTGATCCGTGGTTTTTGACGCTTTGCATTATATTCCTGTTCCTTACACATACAACACGTATACCACAGCATTTGCTGCCTATTTTCAACTGACAGAAGGTTATTAACGTGGGACATTTCCTTCGAATATTCTTCTGTAATGTCAATTTTCTGTTGGTTTGGATTTATTTTTTGCTATATGTCTGTCGGAATAGACAGGGGTCTTTTATGTTTAGCAAATCTGGTATTATATTGCCCTACTCTTGATATTGATGGGTTTGATGATTTTCACGCTGTTTGGTTGAAGACTCATACGATCTTCTGTATTCTTTCTCGAAGCATCGGAATACCTTCAGTAGTGTGCAGGTCGGTGGTAGGTAATTGGATGGGGAAGTGCGATGCCCTTCGTAATTGTAGATTCCTCATCGTCTGTGGCGTGGTTATACAGGACTAAGGCGCGTATCCTCACACTCCATTGCTGGACGAAACCGGCATTGCAGCTAGAAAGCTTAAGGGTCAAATTACAACTTCTGCTAATCCTTGGCGTAACTCCTCCATATGGCGTAAACAGGAGAGACGTCTGTCTAACTTGATACCGTAGTACTTTGACGGTGGTTCTTCACATTTCTTTACCACTTATTTGAAGAATTACTTCTGGAATTCACAGACGGTTTCGTTTCCCCAGGTGCCTCGTCAGAATAATTGTTTGGATCTTCCTGGTGATTAGTGTTATCCTCCATCGTTTGGCCTATGCTTCATTTTCTTGTAGGACTTCTTGCAATCTAAGGAAATTAATAGCTCTCTTCTGTGGGCCTTGAAGAAGGCTGTATCGTTCTTAGAGAGCGCATTACGAACAATCTCAGGAACCGTCTTGTCAGTGGTGTACAGATGGTACAGCTTAGGTCCCAAAGCCTACCCTTGTAATATAGTAACAGCTTTTTAAAATTCGAATGAGGAGAGGAAGTGAAACCTCTAGCATTGCAAATGAATTATATAACCATAGACTTGATATTAAAAGACTTTTTGAACCAAAATCTGACCTGTACCGTGTCCTAAAAAAAATTGAACAACCAAATCAAATGGAAAGTTTCATAAATACTTCCACTGATAATACGATTAAAATGAAGCATTGTGATGTAATTTTTACAGGAACGTGGAATTTCACTTAGGACAGATAGTAAGTTTAAAAACTTTATTTACCATGTGGTTAGAAGAAAGTCGGTGACGTTACACAATATGCCGGCACATGTGGGCAGACAATGATTTCCACCAGACTTATTTAAAACAATTTATTATTAAACAAAATTTAATTAAGGCAACGCATTTTTAGCATCAAGATAGATTTCCTCAAAAAATCTGAATTAATAGTTAAACCCTAAGTATGTTTTTGAGAAGAATAACTAAATAGCCTCCGTCATTTCAAATAAACAGCTACGAAATTAAAAGTATGGTCAAATGGAAGGTAAATTAAAAGGAAGTAATAATACGATTACATTTTGAAATCAAAATTACCTTTAAAGGATGAAAAAGGGAACCTAATATATCGCGCTAAAATTTCGTCTTACGCGCGCCAAAAAATAATTAAGAAGCAACATAGTGGAACATGCCTGTGCTCTTTCTTTTCCTGCAAGTCTTCTGGAAAGTCATTTTCACTACTAGTACAAAAAGCCGCTCAAAAATGACAGATATATCGCGATATGAGTAAAAATACTCTGATTATTTACAGCGACATCTATTAACAGAGAATACATGCTTTTCGGGAAACTTTTCCAATTTTTCTTTCCTATGAATCATTGGAAAATGAAAACTCGTTGGAAAAATATTTTCGATAAACTTCTTAAAGTTTATCATAAAGCACCCTTCACATCACACTTGAACTTGAAATAACAATTCAGCGAACACTATAATCGAAATTACCGAGCGTGGTGGGTGAACAGTTAACGTTCTGGTCTCGATTTCGGGAGGACGTGGGTTCGAATCCCCGTCCGGGCATCTAGATTTGGGTTTTCCATGGTTTCCCCAAATCACTCCAGGCGAATACCGGAATGCTTCTTCAAAAAGGCCATGGCCGAATCCCTTCCCGTTTCTTGCCCCAATCCCATCCCGCCTCTATTGACCGGTGCGATTTTAAACAAAACAGCTATATTAAAAATAAAATAAAAAAACGAACTGTCACTGCTTTGGAAAATAACATTTGTAAGCGAATTTGAGTCTAGGAACGGCATGTCTAATATTTTTCGAATCTCAAAGAGTTTTCGCGTGTCGGTTAGTTCAAATGCACCAGTCACGTGCAACGCAACTCTATGACTTCAAGCCCCACTCATGTGCAGAACTTTTAATATGCAGCGTATTTAAATTACGTATGGAGATAAATGACGGAAATAAATATCCACATGCTGTTGTGTGTTCTGTACCTCATTTTAACTGTGACAAATAATATAAATGAAAGCTACGTGGCTTGGATCGGTATGACCGCATTTAGGCATAGACTACCTATGCTGTAGCCTAGGGCACGCATAACATGAAAAAAAAAAAAATGTGCACAGAAAGTAAACTATATCCGATAAGGTTTTAGCACCGAAAGTCCTGAAATGCTCTTGAAAACAGAAAACAATATTCGCGCATGCGCAGTCCGATCGTTCGAAATACGGGTGTACTGTAAAATAACATTTCAGTAGAACTATAACAAAAAGTAAATACTTTTCGGCTCAGCGATGAGGCCTTATAACCCTTTTAACATAAGGCTGCAGTATACTGTGGTCGGGTCGTATGAATGTTGATTGAAGTCACTGTCATATACCCGCAATACAAACTACTGAATGCAATACAAATTGAATGCAATCAGTAACAGATATGATAAAAGAGGTGGAATGGGATTCATTGCAAGACAGGAGGAGAGCGAAGAGGGTCATGAGAGTGTGCAAGGCGTATACTAGTGGTGAGGCATGGAAAGATGTTGGTGTAGGTATGAAAAGTAGTGTATGGAAGGGATGATCATGACCAAAAGCTGGCACTGGATCTCAGGCACAAAGGTGTGGGAAGATTCTCTTTTTTAGATAAGGGTGTTAGAGATTGGAATAAGTTACCAAGGAAAATGATGAATAAATTACCAAAAACGTTGAAATAATTTAAGGTTAAAAATTGCAGAGTGCAAATGTAGGTGGGTGCCGGAAAGGGGGAAGATAGGTGTTTAGGGAAATTGCCACCCAAGCGTGTGCTCCATTGCAATTTAATTTAATTACTTTAACTAAAATTCCCTAGTCTTCATGTCCGGAAGGTTAAGTGAGATAAATTCATTTTGTATACGATGTTAACAGCGAGAAGCGGTTAGAGGTCCAAGTTTTAATGTTTTGTTTAAAAGTAAGTATATATATATATAATACATTCCATTATAATTGAAATGGTGTATTTAGAAGTCAGTATAAATTATATTTTTAATTAGTTCTTATTTATTGTTGCTTTAAGTTACTTTTTTATTTCTTTTAAAACTTTATTTTAACATTCAAAAATCTCGATCGCTTGCCTTTGATTATTAGTGGAGCGCTGTCTAAAACAGTTAAGTCGTTGTCTTCTGTTCACATGCGTGTGTGAATAATCAATATTGTATTTTTAAGCTTTCTGTATTAAGTGCTTTGGTGATCTTAATAATCTTTTATATATTTTTTTAATCTTAAAAGGTAGGACTTCTCTTTCATATTGTTCTTAAATCTTTTGAGTTTCTAATTCTACCGGCTTGTGTTGTTGCAACCAAAAACCCAACTCAGCAAACCAACAATAGGTAGCACCTTATTTATCGATCATCACTCATCAGTCGAAAAATTGAACATGGAGCATCACTTGCTAACCTCGTTCACTTCAATCTTGGAAACGATACAGAAAGCACATTTCAAACTTTTGATTCTTCAATAAGTTCTCCTCGTATATTTTTACTATCATTACATGATTACATCATCCAGTATAAGAGGTTTTTTAATGTAATAATAAGTAATCGAAATTGCTTTATATATATACTAGATGACCCGTGCGAAAATTTCGCGAATTAAATGCGATGAATAGTGAGGTTGAATGCTTGTAATATAAGAAAAGTAGAACTGTACTTTTGTAACAAATATTTTTTTTCGTGTGATAGGTATGCATCAAAATACTTACAACATATTACGAAACAGTTAGTATTTACGACAAACTGTCACTGACCTTAACAGAATACAACCAACCTGAACAAAATGAACACAACATATCAACATTTCTGTGATATTTGTTGCTGTGCGAATAAAATGTTTTATATTGGAATTTGTATAGCAAAACGAAAGTGTTTCCATAACAGAAAAAAAAATCCGAAAAGCTACTTATTAAATAAAAAAAGTTTATTGACATCTTTGTGATATCTACTACTGCAATCTAGGGACTTGGCTCTGTACTTACTCATACGCACTACCACTTTAAGCACAAAATTCCGAAAAATTCTTTCTTAATTTATGATTTCACCTAACTGGAGACCTTAATCTTTAAAACGATATGATATTTATCGATTTCGGCTTGGTATCGAAGAAGATAAATGGCTTATAATAAAAAAGAAGAAGCACATTATAGAAATAATGTTGATAATTTTGTCCTTTAAGGGTCGACTTCCAAAAAATTTCTTTTATAAAATATGGCGTGACCAAAGCAGCCATCTTGGTCTATTAAATGATACCTCATTTATCGATTTCCGTTAGTTATCAAGATACGCAAAAAAAAAAAAAAATCGTAAAATATGATGTGAGCAAAGCGGATAGTTTAATAATTAAAACGATACCTCATTTATTAATTTCGGTTAGGTACCAAGGGAAATAAATAGATCGTGACAGAAAAATACGTTGTAGAAATATTAATACTTTTGCCTTCTGAGGTTAGAATTTTGAAAAATTTATTTCTTAAAATGTGGTGTAACGGCACCTAAAACCTTACGAGGACCTCAATCTTTAAAATTATACCTCGTTTATCAATTTTGTTGAATAATCAAGGGAGATAAATGAGAATCAAAAAATGCATTTTTGAAATACAGATATTTATGCCCTTTAAGAGTTAAAAAGTTAAAAAGTGACGTTACCACAGCGGAAACCTTAATTTTTAGTGATACCACATTTATCTATTTCGGTTAGATATTAATGGAGATAAATGGCTCTTGACACAAAAATGCGCTGTAGAACCATTTATACTTTTTCCCTTTAAGGGTTAAATTAAAAAAATCAAAATCAAAAAAATCAAAAAAAAAATCTTAAAGACCAAAGCGGATTTATTAATCTTCATACTCCTACTTCATATATCGATTTTGGTTAGATATACAGGGAGATAAATGGCTCGAAACACAATAAACGCATTTTAGAAATACTGACATTTTTTCCCTTTAAGGGTCGAATTACGAAAAATTCCTTTCTTAACATATAATGTTACCACGGCGGAGACCTTACTCTTTAATATGATACCTCATTTATCTATATCAGTTATATATCAAGGGAGATAAATGGCTCGTGACACAAAAATGCGTTGTAGAAAAATTTATATTTTTTCCCTTTAAGGGTTGAATTCCAAAAACTTCTTTCTTAAAATATGATGTCACCAAAACTGAGATATTACTCCTCAGAATCTTGCTTGATTTATTGATTTTGGCTAGATATCCAGGGAGATAAATGGCTCGAGGCACAAAAAACGTATTTTAGAAAAATCGACATTTTTGCCCTTTAAGGATCGAATTTCGAAAAATTTCGTTCTTAAAATATAATGTTACCACGGCGGAAACTTTAGTATTTAATATGATACCTCATTTATCTATATCGGTTATATATCAAGGGAGATAAATGGCTCGTGACACAAAAATGCGTTGTAGAATCATTTATACTTTTTCCCTTTAAGGGTTGAATTCCAAAAACATTCTTTATTAAATATATGATGTCACAAAGCTGAGACATTACTCCTCATAATCCTACTTCATTTATCGATTTTGGTTAGATATCCATGGAGATAAATGGCTCGAAACACAAAAAACGCATTTTAGAAAATTGACATTTTTTACCTTTAAGAGTCGAATTTCGAAAAATTTCTTTCTTAAAATATAATGTTACCACGGCGGAGACCTTAGTCTTTTATATGTCACCTCATTTATCTATATCGGTTAGATATCGAGGGAAATAAATAGCTCGTGACAGAAAATCGCATTGCAAAAATATTGATACTTTTGCCCTTTAAGGGTCGAATTCCGAAATTTTTTTGTCTTAGTATATTACGTCACTAAAGCGGAGATCTTAATCTTTATAATGATACTTCATTTAACGATTTCAGATAGGTATCGAGGGAGATAAATGACTCGTAACACAGAAAACAGCATTTTAGACATATTGACATTTTGCCCTTTAAGGGTCGGATTACTAAAACTTTCTTTCTTAAAATATGATGTTACCAAAGTTGAGAACATAAGCTTTAAAATGACATCTCATACATTGATTTCTGTCAAGTATGAAGGAAGATACAGGCTTGTGACAAAAAAAGCCTTATAGAAATAATATATATGATATATATATATATAAAAGGGCCCGCACCACAGTTATAGTCTAGGGGGCCGCACTACAGTTGTAGCCTAGGCGCCCACAGATCCTAAATACGGCCCTGTAGGCTCGGACTTTCCCCCATCCTCCCTTCCGTCCCACGTGGCACAGTATAGCTTTCTTCCCTCCCCCTGACAAAGCCACGTATTTGATGGGTGCTCCCTTACTAGTTAAAAATGTACTTTTTTTTTATTGAATTTAGTTAAATACTGAATCTGTGTACGGAACTCTGGTCCCCGAAAATAACTCGTACGTCGTGGATTTTTTTTTTTTTTTTTACTCTATTGGAAATTCATAAGAACTACAAATTCATCAAAATATTCAATAAATTTTTGGCAGTGAACATTGCCACAAATTTTCATTATTAATGCCTAAGGTCGATCAGTATGATCATAAAAGAAGTGTGGCCGTATTGATTGTGGTGTTTATGTGGTCTCCCGCAACTATCTAGGTGAATGCCAGAACGATCATTAATCTCCATCTCATAAACTATACATTTCACAAACAAAAAGTACACTTATCATACAAAACACACAAAGTAAGACGTTTCACAGGAAGGTGGCAAAACAGACTTTCATACAGTAGATTAAGTACACTGGTCCTAACAGGGTCAGTTAGGCTTCGGGGAGGAACTCAGTCCACCCCAACCCCTCAGATGCTTCACACTGACCACATGTGTAAAATATGTGACCAGTGTCCACAAGGTCCTTGATGGCCGAATCGAAAAACAGAAGTGTATGTTCTACCATGGAGGAAGGAATATATGGAGACGACGCAAGGGACCTTCGCCACATATTGGAGTGAAACCTGGTGGAGACAAGTGGGGAGGGGAGGCCGCCATATTGCTTGACCAGATAAACACGGAAATATGCACAAAAATCTCAAGGGAATCATAAGACAACCGTGGCACCGCAATTTGATGATGGATTATTATGTAACTCGACGAGACACATTAAAAATGAAGAATAAATTTTTTTGATATCGTGCTTAGTTCTCAAGATATACTGTCTCCAAAGAGTGGAGTTTCTGGTTGAAATTCAGAAGAAACGTGTCCCCAAAGTCAAATTTGGTGATAGATTCTTATATAACACGACGATACAAATCGAAAATAAAGAATAAAATTTTTCGATATTCCGCTTAGTTCGCGAGATATACTGTCTCAAAAGTGAGGTTGTTAGGTTATGAGGACATTCAACGATAACCGTGGCGCCGCAATTTGATGACGAATTCTTATGTAACTCGATGAGGGAAACTGAAAGTAAAGAATAAAATTTTTTGATATCTCGCTTAGTTCTCGAGATATTGTACCTTAAAATTGACGTGGTTAGGTTGAAATGCGGCCTGGACCAGAAAAAAACTATCGCCATATCCATATTTGATGATGAATTCGGACGTAACTTAATGAGCAGGTAATTCTTTTTAACTTGAATAACAAACTGTTTATTTCTACAGTCCTTAAATTTTAGTTGATGTTCAAATAGGTTATATTTTCACATTCTATTTCAGTAATTGACAAGGAAGATTTCAAAATCTAGAAATATACTTGTAGACATATTTACAAATAGAAACAAGTCATATCTGAATTTTTTTTAAAAAAAAGCATAAGTCAATGTTTAGAGCTTTAAAAAAAATTAATACTTCATAAAACCTCATAGTTTCTGAGCTTACTTAGAAGATATTGTACTGGTAGTGGCCTATATAATTTTGCTAGAAAAATCAGTACATTCAAAAATCAGAAGCTAACAGCTAATAATAAATAAATTGTTTGTTCTCTTCAGGTATACACCGCATTTAAACCTGCCAACATTTCCATTAATATTGCCGCTACAAAACCAAACTATGTAGACACATCTAAACAAGAAATGCATCGCGAACTACATTTCCGTCAACAAAGTTTATTTCATCACGTTTAGTAGTTCGCACAGCACAAATTATCACGATTAATTTCATCGTGCAATTTCAGCGTAAACTTAAACGTGAGTAATGCATGCAGAATACCATATTCACTGTGTCGCGATGTAAACATGACCCGTTTAAATTAAATTTCCAACATTTGTCTACAATAAGGCTAGCTTTTCAGGTGCAAAATAGTAACATATGCTAATTGTCTACACTACACCAACAAAAATTTTAGAATAATATGATCCTATTGAGAGCAATGAATAAATTTATAGCGAATGGTACTAATGTTGCGGTTGCCTGTCAGATGCTTCAAGAACGATAATTACAATTTGACTTACTTATGAAACGCTATTTCAGGTTTTTTCCTATCTCGTCTGTTTGTGCAACCATATGCATCGCAACTTGGCATTATAGAAAACTTTAGAATATTAGAAAATGAAATATTCTCAGCAGCTGACACAGTGCAAACAGCCCAATGTTTTGGTACTCCTACGATGTCCGCCGCGCAGGCACAGTTTTTTCACGAGGTTTCACGGATTTCGCGTTATCTCGTCTCCATATATTCCTTCCTCCATGGTTCTACCATGGAACACCTGGAAGTTCAAGGAAAAAAAAAAAAAAAAAAAAAAAAAAAAAAAAAAAAAAAAAAAAAAAAAAAAAAAAAAAAAAAACGTAATTTTACCGAAATACCAACCACACCTTGGTTTGAAGTTGGTACAAGGTGGTGACTGCCGAGTGGGCTCCAGTGCGTATAATCCTGCTCATTTCGTAGGAAAAAAAATATCAGAAGAAATAAATAAAACTTTAAACTTTTTTTGATAATTCAATAGAGAGTAAAACAATTTACGGCTCTCCTGTTATGACAATTGGAATTTAACTACTGTCATAATTTATTTTTATATTTCTGCGTAGGAATTAGATAATGTCTTTGGTTGTTGCGTTCATGTCTGTTAAACCGGGAAACGGTCATTAGTTCGAGAGGTAGTGATTGTTTTTAAATGTTGTTATATGCTTGTTGTTGTTATAGTGGCCTGAAAATAATATCATCTGGGCAAGTAAAGGTATTTACGTTTATGACTCATGTAACAAGTGTTATTGTTCTGTCGCTAGACAGTTAAAGTTGTTCAGTCTCATAATAACTTGTTCTGTGATATTTTGAAGTTATGGAGCTGACTGATGATAACGTGAAGACTCTGTCAGAATATCTTCAGCATACCCTAAATTCTGACAGGGATATTAGGAGACCAGGTATTTATTTCTCCTCTGTTTGTTTACCATGTAACCACATGCTTCTAATATTTTACGATAGACATAAATTGAAACCTTAATCAAATACCCTAAAGCAAGCGGTGTGGTTTAATGACAAATTCTGAGGAATATAAACATGGTCTGATGAGAGTAACTATGCAATAATAATAAATAGTTAATTGCACTCCACAACTAAGCTATAAGTTAATGTTAGTGTATGCAGATCTTTTCTTTGTAAGGTTCAGAATAATTTGTTATAGGATTTTGCAGAAATAATTATTAATCTCCTGTAGATAATTTACACAGTTTATCTAGGCTCCAGGCTTTTAGAAAGTTTGCACATATATGTCAGGTATTTGTGTTCTCACCATTATTAGTATACATGCCAGGAGGTTCTAACAGCAAGATAAATTTATTTATTTTTTTAGCATGGTATGGCAAGTGGCCAACTAAATTCCTTGCAGGCTTTTTCTGTATCGAAGTTAAATATATAAAAAGAGTGTATGCTGCTGCAGGATTGAGAGCTTTGTCTAGTAGACACAATGACTGGTATAAAAACCTGAAGCTATTGGGGTCCTTAATACAGCAATATTTTGTTTCAGTTGTAATCAATGATCTATGCAAATACTTTCTTTTATGCCATTTCATCTGGACTAGGATACTGTAGTAATTCCTGCAGGCAATGCTGTATGTGAAAAGAAACTATAAATGTTGTGTTTTTTCATATTCAAACTCTTATACTATGAACATTATTGATCCAAGAGTAGTATCAGCCAATCAACTTTTAGTTTTATTGTTACAGTTTTTCATGGGATAACACTTTTCATTTAATTTGAAGACCAAACATTAGAAAAACGGGATTACTGGAGTTCACGATTCTGTCTGGAGTTGTCATCACAATACCGCAGTGGTCAAACACAAGACTCCACTAGAAAGTCTTTCTGAAGTACATTTAACGGTTTCATGACTGTCCAGGCTGTATTCCAACCTAATTTCTGTTTGAAAATAATGGTCCAGGCTGTATTACAACGGAATTACTGCTTGAAAATAATACGTCTTGCGGGATGTCTACAACAGAATTCCAACGATATTACTGAATGTTGTAACATAATCGCGATCTCCAGAATACCCAGAAAAACCACCTTATACAGTCAAACCTCGTTAGTACGAACCTCGGTAAAACGAATTCCTCGATAAGACGAATTTTTTAAAATCCCCTTGAAACTTCCATAAAGGTCAATGCTAAAAACACCTCTATACAAAGCAGTAATTAGGTTAAAAACCTCGATAAGACGAATTTGTTTGTGACATGGGCTAGGACTGATTAACCTCTATACAACGAATATTCTTAGCACAAGACCTCTACAAGACGAATGTTACCTCTTTAAGACGAATTTCTTATGATCTTAACCTCCATAGTGCGTAGTTTTCAAAACAAACAGAAGCGTGTCTTAACATGAAACTCCCCACCCTACCCTCTTCCTTCATCAGTCATTGTTTGGCACGTGCCTTTGCAGTGTTGAGTAACCCTTCCGGCTGTGTTTTTAAGTGTCCCTTCCGGCTGTGTTTTAAGACTGACCGTTGTGCGTATCTTTATTGTATGAACAGTAATGGCAGGGAAAAAGTCAAAAACGGCGCTAACAGTAGAGTTCAAGCGTAAAGTTTTGAAGCATGTGGAAGAAAACCCGTTGAAGAAGAAAATCACCATTGCTAAGGAGTTTAACATCCCTTCAACAACGTTAGCAACGATTATAAAGAATAGAGACAAGTACGATGAAGCAAGTGGACTTTCTAAGTTTTGCAAACGCGCAAAGACCGGTGAATTTCAGGAAGTAGACAAAGCCACTTTAAAGTGGTTAAAGCAGTGCCGCGATAAAAATTTGTCAATCGGAGGCCCTATTCTCCAAGAAAAGGCACAGCAGTTTGCTGTACAATTGGGACACCCTGATTTTCGTGCCAGTAATGGCTGGCTGGAAAAATTTAAAAAAAGGAATGATATTGTTTTTAAAAATGTGTGTGGTGAATGTGCGTCTGTGGACAGTACAGTATGCGATGATTGGAAAGAAAAACTTGCTGACATTACTCAGGGTTACCACCCAGATGATATATATAATGCAGACGAGACCGGACTTTTTTTCAAGTGCCTACCAGATAAAACAATGACGTTTAAAGGAGACCCTTGCAATGGAGGCAAACACAGCAAAGACCGATTAACTGTGTTGCTTGGAGTCAACGCTTCGGGAAAAAATAAGCTCAAGCCTTTGGTTATTGGCAAGTCACAAAAACCTACATGTTTTAAAAATGTGAACAGTTTACCAACACTGTATAAGGCCAACTCAAAAGCGTGGATGAATGGTGATGAGTTCAGTGCATGGCTGAAAACTGTAAACACAGAAATGAAGAAGAAAAAGAAAAAGATCCTGCTGTTTATTGACAATTGTAGTGCACACGGAACTGTTCCAAACTTGTCAAACATCTCAGTCCAATTTCTTCCCCCAAACACCACATCAAAGCTCCAACCACTTGACCAGGGAATTATTAAAAATTTCAAAGTGAACTACAGAAAGGAGGTTGTTCGGCAGTTTTTGACAGATATGGATCAAGACGTACCGACTAAAATCAACGTTTTAAATGCAATGTGGATGATTAACAAGGCCTGGTCAAACGTAACCGACAAAACTGTTTTTAACTGTTTTGCAAAATGTGGATTTCGTGTGACGGACCTCGAAGATGAGGACGATGACCAACCTCGAACTCCAGCACCCCAAAATGCAGAAGTAGGCCCAGATCAAAACTGGAACAAAGTTACCGAAAGACTAGGCGTCCAAGAAATGGAGTTTGAAGAATTTGTTGATTTCGATGATAATGTAGCAGTATGTGGAGAGCTGACGGATGAGGATATCCTGGATTCTGTTCAACCCTCAAATCATAAAGAAGATGACGCAGCTGAAGATGATGAGGAGGATGCAGCCGCGGAGAGTGATCGACCGGAACTGTCAACGAAAGACGCAAGAGAAGCTATTGATGTGCTCAAGTGTTTTTTCTTAAAGAAAAATGCTTTAAGTGATAGTGTAGTGAAAGCCATCATCGATTTGGATTCCACATTGGATATGGTAACCCTTCATGCAAGTAAGCAATCTAAAATTGATGACTTTTTTAAGATTAGTTAGTCCTTATTTATTATATGTACATACTACATATGTATAAGTTTGGTTTCCATTTATATTTACCGTATTTTGGCTTCAGATTTGTTTTCATTTTACTATACAGTACATGGTTTTCAAACAGTTTATTGTTTGTTTTGATACTTGAGTGATTTAAATATAAACGAGTATGTATTTTTAAAATTGCTACATACATGTTTTTTTTTTTTTTTTTTTTTTTTCTTTTTAACCTTTTTCCTACATTGAAAAAATAACTTTAGTGTAACGGTAACAATGATTCGTATTATAGAGGTTGGCCATAAAAATCTTCGTTTTATAGAGGTTATCTCAGAGCGAGGAGAAACCTCTATAAGACGAATAACGGCAGTATTAAACCTCGATAAAACGAACCTCTTTATTAAGAATACCTCGGTAGTACGAATTTTTCCCTTACCCCTTGAAATTCATCTTATAGAGGTTCGACTGTAGTATTACTGATGAAAGACTGTAGGTTTTCGCGGAGTATTACCTGTGTAGAAAGTTCTCGGGCATCCCACCTGGGGGGTGTTCGATCTGATGCATTTTGTAGGAGGCCCGAAAACTTTTTATGTAGTACTACTGGTATCGTAAACTCCATTAGAACCAAATTATCTTTTTTTTTATTTTGATTACCGGAGATAAATTTTGATGAAAGATTAAATATATAGGCATACATATTTTCAGCGATCTATCACATGTACTTCAGATTCTGGAGGAAGCTTAGGAATATTTTGCTTGATAACTGCTACTGTATTAATAAAGTCGTTATTGAACTAAAGCAGTGAGCGTTCTGCATTTAGTTTGGACTAATATCGATTTTAGTTTGTTTTACAGGTTTGAATTAATATACAGGATTAACCTAAATGATTCATCAGGTATCAGAATACTCTGTATTGAAAAGCATACGGCTACAAATGTGAGTGATACATGAAATGATACATAAACTTATCAAGTTTAAAAGCCCGCTTGGTATCTGGCATGCATGCTTGATGGCAGCGGTGGACAAGATGGCTGAAAACCAGGAGAACAGTTTTTGTGTGTTAGAATATGCGGAGTGTTCTTCAGTTGAGAATGTGCAGCGTACATTCATATGAAAATACGGAAAAGATGCATCTAGTCACCAGAGCATTTTACGTTGGTTTCATCAGTTTCTTGACACTCGATGTCTGCTGTGCCATATTGAAGAGAAAGCTGTATGGGTCCTATTTCTTCATCAAGCAGATGGTGACAGGATTCGTGTACCTGGATATGTTGGAGGTGTGGTTGTTTCCACTACTGACTCCTCCACTTTCATCCTACAACAGGATGGGACTCCACCTTACTGAAGTATAAATGTCCACGACTTTCTCAACAAACAACTGCCACATCACTGGATAGGGCACACTGGTCCGAGTGATTTTCCTCTGTTGTCATGGCCCCACAGGTCACCAGATTTGACCGCATGTAATTTCTTCGTGTGGAGTTATGTGAACGACAGAGTTTAGGTACGCCTAATGCCAACAACACTGCAAGAATTACAGGAAAGGATCACTGCTGCCATGACGGACATTGATAAAATCATTCTATCAAATGTATGGACGAAACTGGATTACCGTTGGATGTGTGCCCGGTGTCTAAGGGTGCAGACCTTGAACATTTATTTGGTTGCACGGCAATGCACCCACCTACCCTTTTCTCAAAGCGATTTGGGCCATTTTTGGTCCTCAGTTTCTTTGGTCATATTCATGCTACATGTTTCAAATTTCTGTTATGCCTAGAAATCAGCAAGCTTAGCAAACATACTAAATTTTATTTTTTTACTGTTCTTAGTTCGGATGTTATTCGGATGCCAACTTCAGCAATTTTGTCACAGACTGACTGACTGAAGATCTTCAAAACTATAAGGCACTTCCCATAGCCATAATAAGCTGAAATTTGGTACACAGATAAAATTTTACTCACATGTTATAAGAAAAGTCTGAAACTCGTAAATTTCCATATAACTTTCACTTTCTACACTATTAACTTTATGCACCTCAGTTTTTCATTGTGGAGTGAGCTTACTATGTTTAATTAATCTGTTAAATTTTACTCCTTTCATTTGATTACTTTGGAAGTTATTGAAATTCAAAATTTTAGTTTGGCATGACACCCCGACATCAAAATTCCACTGTAATTCCAGTAATCCTAGAAACAAGTAATTTGGTACACTATATGGTTTCATACCTAAATCATAAGAAAAATCTAATATTGGAGTTTCCCCCCATATTTATTTAATTACAATCCCAAACATGAAAAATTCTGGTACATATTTGCAGCTTAATTGCTTTGCTCCGGATAAAGTTATAAACCTGATATTTCTATACCACATAGAGGTGAGCAAGTTGAACCAAAGCCTTAAATTTTACTTTGTTCCTATGCTTAGTTTGGAAGTTACTAGTAATTTTATTTATGGTGGTAGTGAAACTAACGGCAATTGCTCTGCTACGGCGCACACCCATTGTTTTCAGAGATTGGGTCATTGTTGGTAGCATATATTGATGTCTTAATTTCTGAAATTTTCTTATTCACTGATTTCCAAATGGAATCATTGCATTTTAGCAGCGGTTCAGAATAAGCGATAAACTTGCAAAAAGAAGTGAGATCCCCAGGGCCGGATTAAGACAACGTGGGGCCCGTAGCAAATGTGAAGAAGAGGCCCTTGATTTTTGACGTTCCTGGGAAAATTGTAGAGCTAAAAAAAAATAAAGGTCGCCCAACGTGGAGGCACGAGGCCCGTAGCATTTGCTACCTCCTGCTACGTGGTTAAGTCAATAACCAGGTAGTGAAATAATTTCCCAGCCAAATAAGCTATATGATATTCAGGATTAGACAAAATGATTCATCCGGTTTGACAATACTGTGAATTAAAAAGTATACGATCTACAAAGATGAATGATACATGAAAAGATACATAAACTCATAAAGTTTCTGGTAAATACTATCCCACAAAAACAATTCTTGTAAAAAAAATAAGTAGGCCGAGTCTTGTGTTCATGTAGTGACAAAAAGTTATGAGATCTTCTTCTGAGCCAATTCTACACTTTACAGTGTGTACTCAGTTCTCTTTGTGAAACAGAATGGTTTCTCTCGGTGTGATACATCTTTTATTTAGGATTAAAAAAATCTGATGACTTGGCCATTGTGCCCGCCATGTTTTAGTTAACCTATATAAATACCTTAAACGTGTTTGATATAAATACGTGAAAGACAAGATTTCCCTCACTCTTTTTCGAATTTGACAAGTATTTATTATGCCCTCAATTTCATTAAAAATGATGACGTGCATAATGGCTTCTTGTAGTGACCCCACCAGCTGACTAATAAGAGCCGACAGGGATAACTTCCATTGGAGCCATGGATAAGGGTCGACCGTGGAAGATCTTGTTCTGGTATGAATATTCGTCATAGGTCCTTACTGCAACACCTGACAGGTTACATGGCTCAGTACCTTCAAATATTAATATAGGAATGGAGGTTAAATTACTGTAAATGGCAGTTACATATTTACACCTTTATTTACATGAGCAATGTCTGATGGCATATGTGAATATCTACAATGTTTAATTGACTTTATAACAAAATGGGTATGCGTTCACTGGATAATTCCACACAGGGCCAAAGGCAAGGGCGAGCAGTTAACTTAAGGGCGCCTCGCAACCCAAACTAACTGGAATATTGATAATCTCCGCGACGAATATGCCCACATGAATATGCCCCTCTGACTATCCACAACCAGCTATCGTAGCAGAGCCCACCTTAGTAGCAGACACCAGGCATCATCTTCTCTCTGCAACTGCTGCCCCTGCGGCGATGTGGTACGTTGAAGACTTTCATAGAGAGACCGACAGACCCCTGCTCCCAGGGTTTAAATATATGCATGCTACTTCTCTGGCCATAGCTCTATTGCTTAACTTTTTTATGCTCGCCCGCCCTGGATACTGACTTGAAAATTAATTTGAAGCTTTTAGGCAAGTGATCAACCTAGATCACTACATGGCCAAGTCATCAGATATTTTTATCCTAAATAAACGATCTATGACACCCAGAGAAACCATTATGTTTCACAAAGTGAACTGAATACACACTGTAAAGTGTAGGCTTGGCTCAGAAGATCTCATAACTTTTTGTCACTATGTGAACACGAGGCTTGTCCTATTTATTTTTACAAGAATTATGAGAGATAAGTCTTTCCCAGTTTATCTTTGAAATATATTCTTCACGGGTTTGCTGCCGGATTACATTTTCTGCTGACGACGAGCTTTCGGCGACTTGCACTGCCACCATCATCAGGTCCATTGTAACTAAAGGACCTGATGATGGCGGCAGTGCAAGTCGCCGAAAGCTCGTCGTCAGCAGAAAATGTAATCCGGCAGCAAACCCGTGAAGAATATATTTTACAAGAATTGTTTTTGTGGGATAGTATGTTCCAGAAACTTTATGAGTTTATGTATCATTCATCTTTGTAGATCGTATACTTTTTAATACACAGTATTGTCAAACCGGATGAAACATTTTGTCTAATCCTGTATATCATATAGCTTATTTGGCTGGGAGATTATTTCACTACCTGGTGATTGGCTTTTGAGTATCCATGTTTTCCACTTTCTGTTATGAGTATTACACTAATAGAGGAAATGGTGTTTGCATCTGTCTGCAAGGTGTGACTTGTGTTTTGTATGATAGGTGTATTTTTATTTGTGAAACATGTAGTTTATGAGGGAGAGCTTGGGGACTGTCCCAACATTTGCTAAGGTGTTTATGGGAAACTGTTTAAAAACCACATCTAAGTTTTTAACACTTACAGTGCTGGCCCGATTGGCACAATCCCCTCCTTGTATGCTGGCTGATTTTTGCTATTTTACAGTACATTCATCTCAGCATAAAATAAAATTGTTGGAAGCTAGGCAAACAAATAAAACTGTATTTTATTTGTCTGAGAGTTGTCAATTGTTATGTCAGTTTTGAGAGTTGCTGTCTTTCTTTTCCACAGGTTATGTTGATTTATGATGTGGCATGTTTTACAAGGAAAAATTAAACAAAAATATTGTAAAATAGATTAACTTTTTGCATTATGCCAGTTAGTATTAGATATATATAAAACAAATGTATTCTAAAGTGCTTTGCTTAAGATGATAAGTAGAAACATTTATTTCTCATAGTGTACAAGTGTATGGTAGAGTCTAAAACATGGTTTGATACAAAGCCCTACATCATGGTTTCCACACTGGTAGGGCTTTCTTCTTTCCAGCTGGTATAGGCTTTCTGGAAATTGCTTCTGTGTCAACCCTGAAAGTTTTTTTATTGCCACTTGCCACCTCATTGGTGTCACCATCAGATAGCACCAGGCCGAACATATCTCATGAATGAATTGTGTTGTTGTGATCTTCTTTCTTGACATTGCATTTGATAAACTCATAATTATCAAGTGAAAAGCAAGTTTTGTCCACCACTTCACTGTCTTGTGTATAAAAGCACTGTAGGACAAACGCTGGTCTAAGAGATCTACACCTGCCTTGTGCTTGTTGTAATCTATTCCCAGATATTCGAAGGTTTCAAGAAGGTGGTGAACTCTGGTGGCAGCCTGATGAACTAAAATACATAGAGAAGCCATCTGAGTCATGTTACGAACCTACCATTATGTTTTTAGCCAAAGAAAATCGTGTCGTGTTGAGGAACATAATATTACATTCGCCACATTTTTCGTGAGAGTAATATTACATTCACAGCACTCTAAGTGTTAAGGATGTTTCATTTCATCTATTATACTGACTACCATTTGGCATCACAAATATCCAGTTTCCTGTTGTGACATTGTTAGTTGTTACGGAAAAAATTAGCTCCAATGCTGTTTTGTTCCTAAGTGTTACTTTTAATTCTTCATAGTAGTGAAACATTTCATGTTGTTCAATTATGATTGTGTGGTAATACAAATAGTTAGGTACTAGGCCCTAGATGTTTAAATTTTGACTTCAGTGATATCAATAGCATACTCTGATTTCTTTTCTAGCTGAAAAGTTTCTGGAAACTGTTGAAGTAAATCAGAATTATCCTTTGCTGTTACTGCACTTGGTTGGCAGACAAGATGTTGACCTAACTATTCGTATAGCGGGTGCCGTTGCATTCAAGAACTATGTTAAAAGAAACTGGAAAGCGGTAAGAAATAAATTTATGATTATTCGTATTTATATCATTATTTATCTACAAATTTTGGTTTTTAATTTGTTTAATGTATTACTATATTTTTTTTAATTAATTTATTGCCAACTGTAGTGCTTCACTTGCCAAACAAGATATCTTGCATTTAGAGGAGGTCTGACCTAATCACCTCACTCTAATGTCTGTGTTTATACTTGAAAACTGCAAGATTTAACCCAGGAAAGTGTGGGGAAGGGAAAGACTTGCCTTTTATGTTATTTTATTTTTAAAATATGTAATAGAGGCAGCAGCAGGGGCCTGTTCCAGCATTTGCCTAGTTGATTATGGAAAACAATCTTGGGCTAGCTGTGATACCATTACCTAGGTTTGAACATGGATCATTACACTTGTGGCCAGTACCGAAGTACTTTAATGTTCTAGAACTAATAAAATTCCAGGATTTTCTACGTCTTTTGGCTCAAAATATCTCTGTCTGGTGGGTGCTTGTATATGTTAGACTAATTTAAACAAGGAAGGATCACACATCACTTACCAGATATGGATGCTACAGGCAGCTATGTAAAAAATACATATTGTACAGTCTTTCAGTATGATACTTACTGTTACAAAGAAATGAAACAGTTGGCAGATGCGCACATAGTCTCACTACATGACCTACCATTTCACATACAGTTCCTTGACTAAGATTTTTTTTTTTTTTTAATCATTAAAGTTTTAAGTGAGAATGGACTGCAATTGCTAAATTTACTGGAGAGTCATGCAAAATTTGTTGAATAAAACATCTTTTCAACAGCTGAGACCATTGTGGTTGATCTATGTTAGCGAAGAGAAGTGACTGTCGTTTTCTGTTTGTTAATTATGCAAAATCTAATGTATGTATTTATTCAGTTAGTGAAACATATTTACAAAATGAAAACTAGGGACTGATGTGTGAATGGAGACTTTCCTGGTGTACTGATGCAATATGATCTCGGGTGTCCAACTGGATAGTGTTGTATAAATGCAATGTTTTGACACCTAGCTCTACTGTGTTCATTAGGTCGTAGGTCTATTCTAGCCATCACAGGCTGGCTGTCACCATCTAGTCTGACTTAGCCTCCTATCGAAATTCCTTATACATTCAGACACGCAATATCTTGGGCTCACTACGATGCCCGCACACTGGCCACAAGGATGTGCTGATGTTCCGCGATGCTGGTAGGCCCACTCTGATTGGTCGAAAGCTGTGGCCAACGACTGGCACCATTTGCGCCTTCTTGCCCAGATGTGCTGGTGGTGCGTGATGCTGGTAGGCCTGCTCTGATTGGTCATAGGCGCTGGCTTAATCCACGGTCTTCTGTGGTGCCCGACTGGTGCAAGTTGCGCCTTCTACGCCCTGTTGTGCAGAACTGTCTCAGTCTTGTCAAAGATCGCTATGACTGGTCCACAGGCTTCACTCAGATAGAGTCCACCGTCCCTATTTATGTTGTACGGCTGGACACCCGAGATGATTAATTTACAACTAGGGACTGTCTTCAGTATTTACATAGAAGATTGTGGAGGTATTAAAGAGTGGTTGTTAAAATATTCAGTTCTTGTATATGATGATGAATTGAAGTGCCTGTACACTAGGCAACACACTTTACGAACTGCTGAGATGTTTTCTTTTGAACAACCACTATGACCTCGCATCTTTTGTTTTCCATCAATAACCAAACCAGTACTTACGAATTTTTGAATTATTCTTTTCACAGTATATTATTACAAAAATTTGACTGCACTTTGTGAATTTTGGTAACCAAACTTTCGCCATTTTGACAGTAAATTTTAACAATAAGGACTCGTATCATGTAGCGATCTATGTTTACTAACTTCTAGCTGCCTCCTTTCAATCTATCAAATAACGGGCAAAGTGGCATGAAATTCAAATCTTATGCTCTCTTTGAAACACTCTTCATATATAATTTGAAAGGCATTTTAGCAAAATGTATAGTTAATTCTTTTTTACTTTTTTTAAATAACTGTTTAGTGATTTCAATTTAATACACTATCCACATATGGTAGTTTCTATTTATTTTATGGGCTGTTTGTGTTATGAGCAATTTGTGATATGTAATCCTTTTTCATCTAAAGACCGGGCATGGTTGTGTAACGGTTAGCGTTCTCAGCTCGCATTCGGGAGGATGGCGGTTCGAATCCCCGTCCGGGCATGCAGATTTGGGTTTTCCATGGTTTCCAAAATCACTCCAGGCAAATGCTGGGATGATTCCTTCAAAAGGCCATGGCTGAATTCCTTCCCATTCCTTGCCCCCCATCCTTTCCCGTCTCTAAAGACCTCGCTGTTAAGAGACGTTAAGCAGTTAAAAAAAAAATCATCTAAAGTTTTTGTTTTCTATCTGCTCAATGTCCCTCTCTCCCCACTCCTGTGTTAGAATTTGTAACATCTTTTTTCTCTGGGAATATATATTTTTTTTTTTTTTGCTGTTCTAAATAACAGCATATCCACTCTGTATCTGCAAAAAGAGAGCAGATATGTTAGTTGGTGGTACATATTAAGGTTTGGATAGAAAGAAAATATGTCAGAAAGCTACATAAGCCTACTAGTGAATACATACAAACACACAGAGACTTAGTCAAATTTAATTCTAGATGGTTTTCACATCTTGTGCAGAAGTGCTACAACATGGTCTCAAACTCAGTTGTACATCCAGAATTTGAAACCCATGTAATTTTTATGTATCCAAGGACTTGTCTGAATGGTGAAAAATTTCAGGTATTCAGGAAACATGCAGCATACATCCGGTCTATTTTTTCGCCAGCCATTCTGGACTGTACTTCAGGGATAGTACTGTGCTCATTCGCAATATCGGTGGTCATGTCCAGAAACATGCCTCATAATGTGATGACTATACTGCATTGGGGAAGCATGTTATTGTATATTTTCATCTGTCCTGAAATATTAATTTGTACCAAATAAACTCAAATCACTGTAGTTAACATAGAAAATAGTAATTAATTTCCTTGTAAATTATTATGTGGAAATAGGCCGCGTAATCTAATTCCATGCTGTTTTGTTTTAATCAAGTTTAATCTTGTAATCTCGGTTGTCCGGGTTGAACCGCGTCAATTTGTTGAAACCTGACGTTTCAGCCATCATTTTGTGGCCTTCTTCAGAAACCAAGATTACATTGACAACGACCGCGGAAGTCTGCGCACCCACAAGTTTAATCTTGTTTCAATTAACAGTAGTTTGCAATTATTTTCAGGATGATGATACTCAAGATCGCATCCATGCTCAGGACAGGGAGGCTGTTAAACAGCTAATAGTGAATCTAATGCTTCATTCACCAGAAGCAATTCAAAAACAGTTAAGTGATGCAATATCAATCATAGGTCGCCACGATTTCCCAAACAAGTGGCCTGATCTAATTTCACAGATGGTTGAAAAATTCAACACAGGTATGGCTTCAGTTTTGTAATCTCTTGTTGACAAATTCATTTTCACATTTTCAGTATTTTACTTTTTTCTCCTGTTAATTTTTTGTTGTTGTCATTTTGTTGTTTATACTCCATGCCAACCTGTTCATGTTTTCTTCATATTGTTCCTTTATATACAGGTGACTTTCATGTCATTAATGGAGTTCTTCACACTGCCCATTCGTTATTCAAACGTTATAGGCATGAATTCAAGTCACAAGAACTCTGGACAGAAATTAAGGGGGTTCTTGAAAAATTTTCTGATCCCCTAACAAAGCTATTTGTGGTGAGTGTACAACTATTTCACCAGTTTATTTTCTTTCTTCAATTAAAACACATAGATCTGTTTTTTTCCCCCCTACAACATTCAAGATGTATATGTGCTGTGTAATATTGAAAAAAAATTGTTAGGTTTATGTTTACCTTCTGCCAGCCAGTTTTCATCCGCTTGAATGAAGTGATGCGGAAGGAAGCATAGTTGGATCATATCTTAAACTACATAGTAATCCTTAAGATATTTGAAAATAAAGTGCATGGTATCTTAGATTTTGTTAGTATGTCTCAAAGCAAATATAACTAGCATGAATACTTCATAACACCTCAAAACCCCAGCTGTTTGAAATACCATATTGTATACGAAATGTGTTAAAAAAATAACTGGATTTTTTTTTTTTTTTTTTTTTTTTTTTTGAAAGAATTTATTTATTTGTCTACATCGATGTTTCCCCTTCAAAATAGTCCCC